>JANBXA010000734.1:127457500-127657500 GCA_030556225.1 Cricetiscus sungorus | reverse complement strand
ATGAATAACAGCGCAGTCATTGCTCCTTCTAAATAGGCTTTACTCTCTTTGGTTAATAAAGAGCTGGCTGGTCTGTGGCTGGGTTGGAGAGATTGGGTGGGAGAGATCGGGAAGAAGGATGGAGTTAGAGGAGTCACCAGGAGACACAGAGGGAACAAGACATGCTGGAGGACAGGCGAAGCCACGGGCCACGTGGCAGCACACTGATTGATAGAATGGGTTTAAGTTGTAAGAGCTAGTTAGTAATAAGTCTGAGCTATCAGCCAAGCACTTATAATTAATATCTAGTCTTTGTGTTGGTTATTTGGCCAGCCGCTGGTGGGACAGAACTTATCAGTGGTCTAGATGGAAAATTTGTCTACACCCCAGGGTCACCCAGCTCTCCAGGAGGCCGCAGGGTCAGTCAAACTAGCCCAGGTCAATTCAGCGCGCAGAGAGTACTGGAGTGAATATGCTTTTCCCTCAGCCAACCCAGGCATGGTGGCACCCACAGAGATAGAGGGCAGCCACCACAGTCTGAGATCTGTGCTGGGGTAATCACAAGTGTCTGGGGCAGCTGTGGAATGGGGTTCCTAGAGGAGGCATTAGTATTGGGTGGCTGGACAGGGTTCTCTCCAGCTTCTTGGTCCTTCCGTAAATGCTGGACTCTGGGACATAGGGGAAGAAAATCTTCCTGCCACCATAGGGATGGAGTAGGGTGAGTTAGGGAGTTAGGGTGAGAGTCCCACACCTACAGGCTGTGACAGAGGACAGCAGTCTCCACAGTACTGCGGCCACGCTTCAGGAATTCCCCCAAAGGAGAGTATCTGCGTCGGGGGGGGGGGTGGGGTGGGGTGGGGTGGGGTGGGGTTATTTGGGAAGTGCTAGAGGGCACCTCCCCAGGGCTGGAGGGAGGTGCTGTCCCTAAGAGCCTTAGGAAGTGAGGCCCAGTGGAAACAATAGGTGAGGGAGTGAAGGACATTCAGATGCAGTGAGTGGACCATGCCTGGAATCCTAGGGGGCAGGAGACAGAGAACCATGAAATTCTCTGTGCCTACCTGAGGGAAATGGTGCTGGTCCCTGAGTGCCCACATGATGAGCGTAGCTCAGAGTCTGCCTTCCCTGAGAGGGGTGGGCGCCTCCTGACCAGGGCAGGAGAACAGCTCTGGGCCACAACCCAGGGCTTGTTTTTGTTTTCAGCACGGGGAATTGAACCCAGGACCACATGCATTCGAGACAAGTGTTCTGACACTGAGCTACAGCCCAGCCCTACCCCAGACACCCAACAGGAGAGTTCCTGGATGTTTTGCAAACATAATATTTCATTTCTTCAAAAATGCTCTGAGAAACTGCAGGAGGGCCTGGTCTGGCTTCTGGTCTGGGTTCTGTTTTAGGCTCTGGGTCCTTCGGGGTCTACATGAGATTTTTTTTTCTACTTTTTTTCTTTTCATGGAAAGACTACAATGGATGCCCTTTTTGGAGGCCAGGCTGACTCCTCACCATCAGTGTAGGTGCTGTCAGAAATCCTGAGAACTTGGCTGTTAAAGGGGCTGCTCATTTCTTTTGGATCTTGTAAGGAGAAAGCAGGACGCAACAGATGACGAGGAGGAAGGTAGCATTTGTTCTCAGTGCTTTGGACCTCTTCCTTGGCGTGCAGAGGGTCTTGCCTTCTGCTCCTCCCCAAGCAGGTGTCTGTATGGCTTATCCGTGGTCCCTGAAGTCCGGCTGGGGCAAGGCTGAGCCACACCGCCTTATCCCATCATCCCATCCATGATTGCTTTTCAGCACCGTGTGAGCCTCGACTCTGTCACTCATCAGCATGCAGGCACAATCTACCCACCCTGCATCGAGAACAGTGGTACATGGCTTCCCTGGCTGGTTTCGCAGAGCTCTAGGAGAGCCTTAGCCGAGTGCTTCCAACTCAGGATCCTTCAAGAAGCTGTGATCAAGATGTCAGCTGGCTTGCTTCTTGCCTGGAGGCCTGGCTGGTGCTCAGGAGCTGCCCAGAAAATAGCCCACTCACAGGTTTGGCAGGCTGGTGCTGAGCAGGTGGCCTCAACGCCTCACCTCATGGTCAACCCCACATGGTGGCTTATGCGCCCTCACGATGCCTGGCTTCCCTGAAAGGTCATTGTCCATGGCAGGGAGGATGAATTCACAGCTTCTTCCATAATAAAGCCTTGACAATCACACAACTTCACTCCCGCTCTCTCTTATTGGCTAACCGTCTCATTCCCTACGCCTTCTGATCTGATCCATTTCTGCCTTCAGCTGGGGATTTTGAAGAGGGAGGAGGATGTCAGTACCCAGCAGCCCCCTTCTTCTGCCCCCTAGTGGTGAGTTCCAGCTACCATTCAGATGCCAAGCTGTTCAACAAAGCCACCGACTGTCCTCATCTCCCGCTGCCAGCCTGGTACAATTCATCTGGAGGCCAGTGACAAGGTTCAACTCACCTAAAGGGATTTAGTGGAGGAATGACTGAGTGTTTCCCAACAAGCTGAAAGCCAAGATTCAGGAAGGGCAGGGACTGGTGGTCTGGACCTTGACAGCAAGGGCTGAAGGTGCCACAGGCTCAGGTTGGTGTCTCTGTTGGTAGAGTGCTTGCCTTCAAGCATGAGTGTAGGTAAACTTGTGGGACATCCTCTCTCTCTCTCTCTCTCTTCCCCCTCCCTTTCGTTCGTTCTTTCTTCCTTTCCTTTTTCTTTTCCTGAGACAGGGTTTCTCTATGTATCTCTGGCTGTCCTGGAACTCACTCTGTAGACCAGGCTGGCCTTGACTCAGATCCCTGTCTCTGCCTCCTGAGTGCTGGGATTAAGGATTTGTATATACCCTGTGGCATTTTCTTGATTAATGATTGATGTGGGTGGGCTGGTCTCATGTGGGGATGATTCCTGTGCACCCCTGCGTAGATGGTCCTAGCGTCTATAAGAAAGCAGGTTGAGGCCGGGTGGTGGTGGTGCATGCCTTTAATCCCAGCACTCAAGAGGCAGAGACAGGCAGATCTCGGTGAGTTTGAGGCCAGCTTGGTCTACAAGAGATAGCTAGTTCCAGGACAGGCTCCAAAGCCACAGAGAAACCCTGTCTCAAAAACAAACAAACAGACGAGCAGGCTGAGCAAGCCATGAGGAGAGAGGCAGTAGTCGTGTTCCTCCGTGGCTCCTGCCTCAGTACCTGTTTCCAGGTTCCTGTCTTGAGTTTGTGTCCCGACTTCCCTCAGAGATGGCATGGGACCTGAGAGTTAAGATGGAGGAAAGCTTTTCCTCAGGGCATTGCTTCTGGTCAGTCAATACCACAGTGGTAGAAACTCAACTAAGATACACATGCAATAAATGAAAAAATTTATTGAGCCTGGCTGTGGTGACACACGCCTTTTACCCCAGTACTCTGGAGGCAGAGGCAGGTGGAGCTCTGTGAGTTCGAGGCCAGCCTGGTCTACAGAGTGAGTTCCAGGACAGCCAGGCTACACCGAGAAACCCTGTCTCGAAAACAAAACCCAAACTCTCCCTGAGTCTGGCCCAGCAGTCTCGCCTGAACGTCCCTTTGACAGAACCCTGTACTGGCAGTCCACATCCACGTGCCTCTCCTGGCAAGAGCGTGCTCCCAACACCCTGCCCTCTGTTCTGACCCCCCTGCCATCCACCTTTCCTCCCCATGTTCCCATCTTACTTTCCTTTATATCTGATTCTACTCAGCACTGCTTTAAATTGTTATTTAATGTTCTAGGATTCACACAAACAACTGGAAACTGATATTTTGGAGATGGGCAGAAAATAACCAAATAAGGGTGTGATGGCTATTTATTTATTTATTTATTTATTTATTTATTTAGAGTTCTTGAGACAGGGTCTCTTGTGTAATCCTGATTCTCCTAAGCTGAGTTGGGAGGCAAGGACAGGAAAACCATTGGAACTCCCGGGCCAGCTAACCTGACACATGTGCCTAAGGAACACAAAAACAGGCCCTGCCTCAAGCAAGGAGGGAACTGAGGATCAACAATGGAAGACTGATACCTAAGGTCCAGGTACCTACACGCACGCACGCACGCACAATGGCGATTCATACTTGAGCTCATATGAACACAGAATTATAAAGAGAGAGAGAAACAAAGGGGATCTGACCATTTGAGACTAACTATCAGTCAACAGCATGGTCACCTCTGAGGTCAGGATTTTATCGATAAATGTGAGCATCCCATGGGATGTTAGCTAGGATTTTTGTTTTTTAAGACTTATTATTTATTATATGTAGTGTGCTGCCTGCATATGCACCTGCACACCAGAAGAGGGCACCAAATCTCATCATAGATGGCTGAGAGCCGCCATGTGGTTGCAGGGAATTGAACCCGGGTCCTCTGGAGAGCAGCCAGTGCTCTTAACTGCTGAGCCATCTCTCCAGTTCTGCTGGCTACCTTTCATGTCAACTTGACACAGGCTAGAGTCACTTGAGAAGCATCCCCACTAGATTGGCCTGCAGGCCAGCCTGTGAGCATTTCCTGGATCGATGTGGGAGAGCCCAGGCAGTACCACCCCTGGGTTGATGGCCCTGAGTGCGTTATTTCTTATTTGCAGGCTGAGCAGACCATGAGAAATAAGCCAGTTAGCACTGTTCCTCCATGGCCTCTGCATCAGCTCCTGCCTCCAGGTTCCTGCCGTGAATTCTTGCCCAGCTCCCTTCAGTGATGTTCGTATAAGATGAAATAAACCCTTCCCTCCCCGACTTGCTTTTAAACATGGTGTTTCAGCAAGAGAGGCCCTAAGACAGATGGATTCAGTCATGTTGCTTCTTACTGAGTCTGGCTGGCTGTGTTTGGAGGCAGTCTCCCCGGAAGGGAAGGCTGCGAGATGGCTCCTGCCCTAAAATGTCTCTTTTCATTAGGACAGAGAACACTTCCCATAAGTCCCCCAGGCTCTCGCTTTTGTCTCATTGGCTGGACAGTAACCTGGGACCAAGTGTAATGACATGTGTAGATTGACATATAGTCCTCTCATTGGAGGCAGGGACCAGGGACATTGCCTGCTCTTACAGCTAACCCAGGGTTAGCTGCAGCCTGCCTGCCCACTGAGGTTATTGCAAGCTGATCTGTCCCTGGCTCTTGACTTCAGCAGTTGCCCAAGGCTCTGGCTTTTACTGAATTCCAACAGCTGTCCCCATGGCTCCACCTCGGCATCGACTCACACACCCAATGCAGTGTCTTCTCCTGAGAGGCCTCCGTGAGCAGAATTCCACTGGAAATTTCTGGTTTCCAGGAAGAATAACAGCTGTTCCCCACACAGCTGCACAGGGACGTCCTTGAGCGGAGCGCCAGGGTCATCCCATCCCATCCGCAGGGAGCCCACAGTACCATAGGCCTGCCTTGTCTTCACCGCCCTGCCTGCCACTTCCATGACCCTAGGTCTCCTGGCTGTCACAGGAGACACTAACCCTGAGCCTGTCCCTCAGTGTCCCTCTCTCTCCTCTCTCTCCAGGCTGCCAAGACCAACAAGGCCTCAGAACAAAGGGACCTTTGAGATCTCCGCCCCTCAGAAGGAAGCTGTAGCTGTGGCCCTAGCTAACAAAGGTCCCCTCTGCAAGCTCTGAGAATTCAAACTTCCTTATGAGAACGGCCAAGATGGTCGTCATCCTGCTCCTGGCCCCTCGGAGGCTTTGGCAGAATCACGGAGAAATAGCTACCTTCCCAGAACCCAAGGAGGTAAAAGCTACCTGCATTAGGAACTACACTGTGGTCCCACTTGAATCTCCATCACAGATCCCGCCCGCACGGCCCACAGGATCCCGCACGGCCCACAGGATCACCACACGGCCCACAGGGTCCCCGCACGGCCCACAGGATCCCCGCACGGCCCACAGGGTCCCCGCACGGCCCACAGGATCCCGGCACGGCCCACAGGATCACCACACGGCCCACAGGGTCCCCGCACGGCCCACAGCCTCCTCCCATAGTGAGGAGTTGAAGCTGGTTAAGTAAGATGGTAGCTTATTGAAAGATTTCTTTCTCTCTCTCTTTTTTAGACAGAGTCTCTTTGTAGCCACAGCTGTCTTGAAACTCACTATATGACTTCAAGCTCAAGCCTACCTCTGCCTCCAGTGTGCAAAACATAAGGACTAATTAAACAAAACAAAACAAAACAAAAACAAAAAAACAAAAACCAAAAACCAAAAAACAAAAAAAACCCCAGATGCCCAAGTGTGCCATGGTCTCTCAAAGGTGGAAAAAAAACCAAAACAACCCTGGTAGTGATGACGAGAACAGAAAGACAGAGAAAATGACAGAGAAAATAGAGAAGAGACATGAGGAGGGAGGGAGAGAGGGAGGGAGAGCGAGCGAGCGAGAGAGAGAGAGAGAGAGAGAGAGAGAGAGAGAGAGAGAGCGAGAGAGAGAGAGAGAGACAGACAGACAGACAGACAGACAGACAGAGAACAGAGAGAGACAGAGACAGAGAGAGAGAGAGAGCGCCTCCGTCTGGGATCCAGTTGACGTTTCTTACCCGCAGACGGCAGGCGTTCCATCTGCGCAAGGCCTCTCTCTCTTCCCAGCTACGAGCGAGCCTGGAGCGGGCCGGTTCCCAGGAGCCTCACTGGGAGAGGTTTTTGCGACCTTAGGGCTCTTGCTTTCCTGGCTCAGATTTTGAGTCTAAGGCCACTCCAGAGCCACTGATCTCACCTAGAAGAGAGTAAAGTTTCTCAGCAGCCCTTTGAGAGGTAACCTGAGCGTCATCAAATGCAGATGGCGAGACTAAGAAAAGCTCTCCCCGAGGAGCCTGTGCCCATGTTAATCCCCCTTATTCGCCTCTCAGAAGCACACGCCCTGCCTCTTTTGGTCTGGGCGTCTCTTTTCCCCCTTTCCCCTTGTGCTGAAGCCGATATAAAAATTCCTATAATAAAACTTCTAACTCTGCTTCAAAAACTGCCCGGCCTCAAATTCCTTTCAGCATGGAAGTGCCAAGCCGTGCTCCCGTCTGACCTGAGGTCCCTTGAGGTCCAGTGGAATTGCTCAGGCTGCTGGGTGACAGTGAGAAGCTGAGCCTGTGCTGGTACCGCTGTCTCATGACTGACAGCGACACTGGCTTTAGAAAAGGTTGGAATTTTGTTGTTTAATGGACTTCTAGCCCCCCCTCCTTCCCCCATCTGTATTCAGGTGCCAGCTGGAGTTACACTCCCATTAGATAAAGGCAGGGGACACTCAGGCTGTGTGAAGGGCTTGGGGCTCCTGTTACTGTAAATGGGGTTTCTGGTGAGATTCCTAGGAAATTGTAGGTTTAGAGATAATAAGGGAGAATGGCCCTGAGCAAGTATTAATTCTGTTGGCATTTTTGATTCTCAGCTGGCCAGAGGCACCAACCAGACTCTGGGACAAGGGCTCCATTCCCTCCCAAGACCAGATAATTTTTCTTACTAGTCTACCCTGCTCCAGCTATCATGCCACAGCTTCTGCCATAGTCGCTATATCTGTCACCTCAGCCCCCACCTCAGCCCCCTGCCTCAGCCCCCACCACAGCCCCCACCTCAGCCCCCACTTCAGCTCCCACCTCAGCTCCACCTCAGTTCTCACCTCAGCTCCCACCTCAGCCCCCACCTCAGCCCCCACCTCAGTTCTCACCTCAGCCCTCACCTCAGCCCTCACCTCAGTTCTTACCTCAGCCCCCACCTCAGCCCCTACCTCAGCTCCCACCTCAGTTCTCACCTCAGTTCCCACCTCAGCTCCCACCTCAACCCCCACCTCAGCCCCCCACCTCAGCCCCCATCTCAGCTCCCACCTCAGCCCTCACCTCAGCTTCCAACTCAGCCCACACCTCAGCCCCCACGTCAGTTCTCACCTCAGCCCCCACCTCAGTTCTCACCTCAGCCCCCACCTCAGTTCTCACCTCAGCCCCCAACTCAGTTCTCACCTCAGCCCCCACCTCAGTTCCCACCTCAGCTCCCACCTCAGCCCCCACCTCAGTTCCCACCTCAGCCCCCATCTCAGCTCCCACCTCAGCCCCCACCTCAGCCCCACCTCAGCCCCCACCTCAGTTCTTACCTCAGCTCCCACCTCAGTCCACCTCAGCCCCACCTCAGCCCCCACCTCAGTTCTTACCTCAGCTCCCACCTCAGTTCTCACCTCAGCCCTCACCTCAGTTCTCACCTCAGCCCTCACCTCAGCCCTCACCTCAGTTCTTACCTCAGCCCCCACCTCAGCCCCCACCTCAGCTCCCACCTCAGTTCTCACCTCAGTTCCTACCTCAGCCCCCATCTCAGCTCCCATCTCAGCCCCCACCTCAGCTCCCATCTCAGCCCTCACCTCAGCTTCCAACTCAGCCCCCACCTCAGTTCTCACCTCAGCCCCCACCTCAGTTCTCACCTCAGCCCCCCACCTCAGTTCTCACCTCAGCCCCCACCTCAGTTCCCACCTCAGTTCCCACCTCAGCCCCCCACCTCAGTTCCCACCTCAGCCCCCACCTCAGCCCCCACTTCAGCTCCCACCTCAGCTCCACCTCAGTTCTCACCTCAGCCCCCACCTCAGCCCCCACCTCAGCTCCCACCTCAGTTCTCACCTCAGCTCCCACCTCAGCCCCCACCTCAACCCCCACCTCAGCCCCTACCTCAGTTCTCACCTCAGCCCTCACCTCAGCCCTCACCTCAGTTCTTACCTCAGCCCCCACCTCAGCCCCCACTTCAGCTCCCACCTCAGCTCCACCTCAGCCCTCACCTCAGCTTCCAACTCAGCCCCCACCTCAGCCCCCACCTCAGTTCTCACCTCAGCCCTCACCTTAGTTCTTACCTCAGCCCCCACCTCAGCCCTCACCTTAGTTCTTACCTCAGCCCCCACCTCAGCCCCCACCTCAGCCCCCACCTCAGCCCCCACCTCAGTTCTCACCTCAGTTCCCACCTCAGCCCCCACCTCAGTTCCCACCTCAGCCCCCATCTCAGCTCCCACCTCAGCCCCCACCTCAGTTCTCACCTCAGCCCCCACCTCAGTTCTCACCTCAGCCCTCACCTCAGTTCTTACCTCAGCCCCCACTTCAGCCCCCACCTCAGTTCCCACCTCAGCCCCCATCTCAGCCCCCCACCTCAGCCCCCACCTCAGTTCCCACCTCAGCTCCCACCTCAGCCCCCACCTCAGTTCCCACCTCAGCCCCCACCTCAGCCCCCACCTCAGTTCCCACCTCAGCTCCCACCTCAGCCCCCACCTCAGTTCCCACCTCAGCCCCCACCTCAGTTTCCACCTCAGCCCCCACCTCAGCCCCCACCTCAGTTCCCACCCCCCCACCAGCCCCCCTCAGTTCACCAGCCCCCACCTCAGTTCCCACCTCAGGTCCACCTCAGCTCTCACCTCAGTCCCCACCTCAGGTCCACCTCAGCTCTCACCTCAGTCCCCACCTCAGCCCCCACCTCAGCCCCCACCTCAGCCCCCACCTCAGCCCCCACCTCAGCCTCACCTCAGCCCCCACCTCAGCCCTCACCTCAGCTCCCACCTCAGCCCCCACCTCAGCCCCCACCTCAGCTCCTACCTCAGTCCCCCCCCAGCTCACTCACTTTCTGCTGCATCTCAGATCCAGCACCTTCTGTTGCTCTTCAGTCAGGAAAAATATTCTCCTCCCTTCCTCTCCCTCATTTCTGTCAATTCCAGGGCACAAACGAAGGCAGTGACTGTGGGACATCAATGGCATCAGGAACAGGGTGCTATGAACATGAGCCAGAGAGTGGGGACCATGGCTGGATTTGCATATGTCTTGTCTCTCATTCTTGGGGTACAGCCTGCAGCTTGTGATGCAGCATTAACCCCCTCCACGCCAAAATCTCCAGCCTTGTCCCTGGACCACTACTAGCAGCAACAGGACCTGGACACTTGGGAAAAACACAATTTTTATTTATTTATTTATTTATTTATTTATTTATTTATCTATTTATTTATTTTTGAGACAGTATCTCACTATGTGGACCAGGCAAGTCTCGAACTCATGGATATCCACCTATTTCTGACTCCTGATTGCTGAAATTAAAGGCGTGTTACCACACCAAGCATGAAATGCCCACTCGCAGACCTGTTCTGTCAGGATTGGGGGGCAGGGCCTTACAAGTTCGGGCTTAACCTCTGAGAAGATTCTAGTGTGCGTGCAGTTTTCTTAGTCAATGCTGAGAAAGCCAATTTTGTTTGGATATCATGTAACTACGCATTCTCAATGTTTCTGCCGGATACTCACTTGGGGCAGGGAAAGCCCACTTAAGTGATGAGCCATACGGAGGGTTCCAGAAAGAGCCTCCATGCACAGCCCTTCAAACAATGCGAAAGACATCTGAGGGCATGCTTTGCTCTGTCTGCCTCTGGGTGCTATCAGGGCCTGTGTGGTGTGAGTGTGTGAGGAGGGGGAGTTAGAAGTGTGTGTGAGTGAATGTGTGTGAGTGTGTGTGACTGAGTGTGTGAGTGTGTGAGTGAGTGTGTGTGAGTGTGTGTGAGTGAGTGTGTGTGTGAATGTGTGTGAGTGTGTGTGAGTGTGTGTGTGTGACTGAGTGTGTGAATGTGTGTGAGTGTGTGTGAGTGTGTGAGTGTGTGTGAGTGAGTGTGTTGTGTGAGTGGGTGAGTGAGTGTGTGTGAGTGTGTGTGAGTGTGTGAGTGTGTGTGAGTGTATGTGAGTGAGTGTGTGAATGTGAGTGTGTGAGTGTGTGTGAGTGAGTGTGTGTGAGTGTAAGAGAGTGTGTGAGTGTGTGTGAGTGTATGTGAGTGAGTGTGTGTGAGTGTGTGAGTGTGTGAGTGCGTGTGAGTGTGTGAATGTGAGTGTGTGAATGTGAGTGTGTGTGAGTGTGTGTGTGAGTGAGTGTGTGAGTGTGACTGTGTGTGAGTGTGTGTGAGTGAGTGAGTGTGAGTGAGTGAGTGTGTGAGTGTGTGAGTGTGTGAGTGTGTGAGTGTGACTGTGTGTGAGTGAGTGTGTGTGAGTGTGTGAATGTGAGTGTGTGTGAGTGTGTGTGAGTGAGTGAGTGTGTGAGTGTGACTGTGTGTGTGTGAGTGAGTGTGAGTGTGACTGAGTGTGTGAGTGTGTATGTGAGTGAGTGAGTGTGAGTGTGACTGAGTGAGTGTGTGTGTGAGGGAGTATTGTGTGTGTGAGTGAGTGTGTGTGAGTGTGTGAGTGTGTGTGAATGTGTGTGAGTGTGTGTGTGAGTGTGTGTGTTGTGTGAGTGAGTGAGTGTGTGTGAGTTGTGTGTGTGTGAGTGTGTGTGAGTGTGTGAGTGAGTGTGTGAATGTGTGTGAGTGTGTGTGTGAGTGTGTGTGTGAGTGTGTGTGTTGTGTGAGTGAGTGTGTGTGAGTTGTGTGTGTGAGTGTGTGAGTGTGTGAGTGTGTGAGTGTGTGTGAGTGTGTGTGTGTTGTGTGAGTGAGTGAGTGTGTGTGTTGTGTGTGTGAGTGTGTGAGTGAGTGAGTGTGAGTGAGTTGTGTGTGTGAGTGTGTGAGTGTGTGTGTGAGTGAGTGTGTGTGAATTGTGTGTGTGTGTGTGAGTGAGTGCGAGTGTGTGAGAGTGTGAGTGTGTGTGTGAGTGAGTGTGTGAGTGAGTGTGTGAGTGAGTGTGAGTGAGTGTGTGAGTGTGTGAGTGAGTGAGTGTGTGAATGTGTGTGAGTGTGTGTGTGAGTGAGTGTGTGTGTGAGTGTGAATGTGTGAGTGTGAGTGTGTGTGAGTGTGAATGTGTGAGTGTGTGTGACTGAGTGTGTGACTGAGTGTGTGACTGAGTGTGTGAGTGTGTGTGTGTGTGTGTGTGTGTGAAGAGAGAGAGAGAGAGAGAGAGAGAGAGAGAGAGAGAGAGAGAGAGAGAGAGAGAGGTGGAGGCTGCTGGGTGTGTCTATCCTAAGGAGACAGCAAGGGGAAAAACAGGACAAAGGAAAAGTGACAGCGCTAATATTTAGCACAGCCTGTCCACGTGCAGCCTATGCTTAGCGCCCACACAGTAGCGTGCTCTTGTGGCATCAGTTAAACCCCACTGAACACACTCATCCCTCACAAAGTCCCATTCTGCAGAGGAGGAAACTGAGTCACAGGACTGAACAACTTCACAGGAAGACAGGGCTACAATGTAGAGTCCAGGCGTCAGACCCAGGTTGGGGGGACAGCATGGCAGGATATCTGCGAGCCCTCAGAATTTCCCCAAGCACAGTGAGAAGGCGTTGGAAGGGTTAGGCAAGGGCTGGAAGCTCTGGCCGTCCTTTCAGGAATTTCTGGCATGCTTGGTGTGTAAAATTCCCCAGTGGCCAGGGTGAGCTGGATGCACTTGGGGGCGGGGCATCCTTCCACCCGTGTTTTGCAAGCTTGGCGTCACTCTCTTAGGAAACTGAGTCTTGGTGACAGGGACCAGGGTGAGTCAGGGGCAGATGTTGATGGAGTGGGGCAGCCACAAATCCCATTCCCTTCGGGAAAGTCACTACAAGGGTTCATCGAATCCGGAAGAATCAGTGGTTTATTGGTGGTAGTGCTGCAGGCTCGACCCAGGATTGCACATCTTAGGCTCCAGCTCTGAGCTACACCCCAGGCCCGTGGTGTACGTTCTTTTTATTCTGAATTTTTCATTTTCAGTAGTCACCATGTTTCACTTGCTGTTTAAAAATGGCTTTTGTCATTGATTAAATGCATGAGGAGCAGCGTTCAGCCTTCCCTCGTCCCGCGTCCAGGGTCCACTGAGTCAGCGGCGCTCTGGGAGCTGCAGTTCTCGGGCCTCCATAACCTTCCTTCTCCTTCAGCGTCCACGCGCTGGGCCAGGGACACGTGGTGGAGGACAGGCAAGCTGGAGTCCAGCTCTCAACTGCACACACTGGTGCTTTCCTCCTTCCTTCCTTTTGTCTCTGTTTTTTGATTTTCTTTTTTTAAGTCTGCAGTTTTGTTTGTTGTCGGAAGCTGTCTTTGCCGGGCTGCAATCGGAGCCAGCCGAGCGGCCCCAGGTTTGCATCTGAGTCGGGAGTCTGGGTGAGGGAAAGGCTAACTAAAACGGGTAAGGAACAAAGACAGGGTAGCTGTCGGAGCGCAGATTCAGTCCATACTGAATGACTGCTTTTTGATTTTCAGTGTTGTTTTTCAATACGGGGTTTCTCTGTGTAGCCCTGGCTGTCCTGGAACTCACTCTGTAGACCAGGCTTGTCTTGAGTTCATAGAGATCTGCCTGCCTTTGCCTCCCTCCCAAGTGCTGGACTTAAAGGTGTGCACCACCAATACATACACCTTCAATGCTTTTCTCTTTATATCTTCCTCCCTCCCCCGCTTTTTTCTTTTGTTTTTTTTTTTTTTTGTTTGTTTTGTTTTTTTTGTTTTTTGTTTTTTTTTTCGTTTTTTGCTTTGGAGTTTGTCCTGGAACTAGCTCTGTAGGCCAAGCTGGCCTCAAATTCACAGAGATCCACCTGCCAGGCCTGCTTTTCTTTTTTAATATTAAAAATGTATTAATTTTATTTATATGAGCTTTTTGCATGTATGTACGTGCACCGTGTGTGGGCCTGGCACCTTAGAAGTCAGAAGAGGCGATTGGATCCCTATTGCCCACAGTTGTGAACAGCCATGGAGGTGCTGGGAACTGAACCTGTGTCCTCCGTACTCCCCTCTCCCTCCTCTTGGGTATAAGAGCTTCTGTCCTGTGCTGCGTAGGGTCATTAAGGAGAGGGGTACATTGGAGATCTGGGGGCAAGGGGAACTTTGGACAATTGTGTTTAGCTCTTGGCTGAATGCTTAGCGCCCACACAGTAGCATGTTGGTTCCTAAGCACTGATCTAACATAGAGTCTGAAGCTTGGCTCTGATGCTACCAACTCTGAAACTTGTAGCAAGGCCCGGACCTCCAGTGCATCTTTATCGTTGTGTATGTGTATGCTTTGTGTGTACATACATGTGTGATTATGTGTGCATGTGTTGCACATACATGTGGAGGTCTGGAGGTCGATGTTGGGTGAATTTCTTAGTCACTCTCCCTCCACCTGGTTTCCTGAGACAGTCTCTCGCCACGCCTGGAGCTCCCCAGTTTGGTTACCGTAACTATGCAGCTAACTCTGGGAATCCTCCTGTCTCTGTGTCCTCAAGCTGGGATTGCAGACATGCCCTGCTTCTTATGTGGGTTCTGGGGAGCTTGTACAAGTAAATACTCTATTGACTAAGCCATATTCCTAGCTCTTTTTATTTGTTCTTTTGAGTCAGGGTCCCACAATGTAGCCAAGGCTAGCCTTGAACTTGCAGCTCTCCTGTCTCAGCCCCTGAGTTCTGGGCTAACCTACAAACATGCTCCCCACACCCAACCTCAAAGGTTATCAGTCAATCCTTCAATCTGTTGGGTCTAGCACACAAAGACTAGTCCAGCCTGCCTTGCAGGGACCTCGGGAGTCCTGACCTCCTGGCCTCATGAGTGCTGACAGTTCTGTGTCTGATGGGAAAGAAATTTTCTTTGGTTCCCACCTTTTTCCTTTCACCAGTTCAGCTACTTTGATGCTTTTCTGTGCTAGAAATCATCATTCACAAACTGTAAAACACACACACACATACCACACACACACTACATACACCGCACACACACACACCACAAATACACATACTACACACACTACACATACTCATACCACACACACACACACACAGATATACACACACACCTGACACACACACACCACAACACACACACACTACCACACACACACCACACATACACATACTACACACACTACACATACTCATACCACACACACACATACTACACACACACACACCACAACACACACGCATACCACACACACATACCACACACACATACCACACACACACACCACACATACACATACTACACACACTACACACACTCATACCACCACACACACCACACACACACCTGACACACACACACCACACACACATACTACACATATACACACCACACACACACACCACAACACACACACACCACACACACATACTATACACACACACCACACATACACACCACACATAAACATACTACACACACTACACACACTCACACACACACACACACACACACACACACACACACACACACACACACCATGTCACTCCTCCCTTGCGATCGAGCTGCAGTAGATCTGGCTGAAATAACCAAGTCTGGCAGACTGATTAGGGAGAAGTGTAATTCAGGAATTTCCCTTAATCAGAAGAGGTACTTTCTCCTTCCCTCTCTTCCTTCCCACTGGATAAAATGTAGCCATGAGGCTGGAGCTGAAGCTGGAGCGGCCAACTCTGACCACGGCACAGAGGGCAAACAAGGACCATTCAGGACTAAGAGAGAGGAGGTCCGTAATGATTGTGTTATGTCTTCCTGGACTAAATTCCTTTTTTAAAAATATGTATGTATTTATTTATTATGTATACAACATTCTGCCTCGGTGTAGGTCTGCATACCAGAAGGGCACACCAGATCTCATTGCAGATGGCTGTGAGCCACCATGTGGTTGCTGGGAACTGACCTCAGGTCCTCTGGAAGAGCAGTCCGTGCATTTAACCTCCCAGCCATCTCTCCAGCCCAACCTCCTTTTTTTGCGATTGGAGCTCACTATGTAGACCAGGATAACCCTCAATCTCACAGAGCTTTGCCTGCAGGAATGCTGGCGTTAAAGGCTTGTACCACCACATCCAGCCTGTATTCCGGCACATTTAAACAGAGACGGACATTTCTATCTCATTTTTAGGTCTCTGTTATTTCAGGTTTCCATCACTCAGAGCTGAACCAGGGTGTGCACCCAGCTTTGCTTGTCTCTCATACATTTGACCAGTATTTCTTAAAATGATATGCAGGTTGGTTTGAAACAGGGTCTCATATAGCACAGATTGGCCTTAAACTCACAGCTGAGCCTAGCTTTGACCTCCACAATTCTGAAATTAAAGGTGTGTGCCACCTCACCAATCAGCCACTATTTGTTGGTGGCCCCAGGAGAGACTGGAAGCCTGGAGGGGCAGCTGGGACCCTGTAAGAACCGAGTGTTGTTTGACCTTGGTACAAAGTCAGGTGTGTTTTGTCTGCCAGCCTCGTCGTCAAGAGGGCCCAAAGATGAGGATGGAAGCTCCGGGGAGCTGCTGCGCTCATTCCCTGGGGTCCCTTCTGCAGCCTTCAGCGTCACCTCCTCCACCTGCGTGTTACACTGGTCCCCAGGCCTAATTGATTAAGGCTGATGTGGGCACACGCTGCACAGCTCAGCAGGATCCAGCTGTGGCTCTGCCTGCCTTCTGGACTCACAGGCAAAATTGCTAACTGGCATAGCATGTCTGTGTGTCCCTGTGCTTTTCGGGAGAATGACCTGGAGTGCAGGAGCACGGGCTTGTGTTGTGTGATGCCAAGCAGTTAAAGTGTCCGCTATGCAGGTGGCCTTGGGCCCTTCATCCCCCACCTCGTCCTTAGCCCCTCATCCCAGGGAAATCTGAGTTCAGGCGCTAACACTACCCCCCACCCCACCCCCACCCCCCCTGCCTTGAGGGACAGGAAACCACTAGTCCCTACTTGCTAGTTGCCAAGCAACCCAAGGATGAGCCTTCGAGGTCATTTCTCAGACAGCTCTGCGCCTCCACACAGCCTGTGAACAGATGGCCCCCGCAAGCAGCCAGCCCCAGCCCTGAGCAATTGGTATGCTCCTGCAGCCTGCCTCCCTGGGTGTAAGCAAGGAGAAGGAGGCCTCTAGGGACAGGGCCAGGGCAGTGTGGGGACTGTTTCACGTGGAAGGGGAGAGGGGAGGGGGCTAGGCTAGGCTCCCAGCAGCCCTGTAGCCATTCTGCTCTTGCCCAGGGCAGTGCCTGGGAGGAGGGGGAGGGGAATGCTAGGCTGGTACTGCCACTCCATTCTCTAGGTGGCTGGACTGTGTATGAAAGAAAGCCTGCCCAGCTAGACTGCTCCCAAGTACAGCCTTTGACGATAGGCTCCTAAGGAGCCAGGAACGGACTAGGGACATCGCCAGCCGGGAGAGTGCCTGTTTAGCATGTATGACGCCCTGGGTTTGAGCCCCAGTATTTGGTAAATCTGGGTGTGGTGATGCATTCCTGTAATCCTAGTATGTGGAAGATGGAGGCAGGAGGGTGGGAAGCCCAAGGCCATCCTTGCCTACACTGGGAGTTAAAAGCAAACTTCTGTTACATAA
Source organism: Cricetiscus sungorus (assembly GCA_030556225.1). Classification (NCBI taxonomy): domain Eukaryota; kingdom Metazoa; phylum Chordata; class Mammalia; order Rodentia; family Cricetidae; genus Cricetiscus; species Cricetiscus sungorus. The sequence continues at coordinate 127,640,440 of JANBXA010000734.1, read as the reverse complement.
AAACCTGTCACAAAAATAAATAAATAAATAAAAATAAGTAAGGCCACACCTTTAGTCTCAGGACTCTGGAGGCAGAGGCAGGAGGATCTCTGTGAATTCAAGGCCAGCCTGGTCTATGTGTCAAGTGCTAGGCCAGCCAAGGCTATGTAGTAAGACTTTGTCTCAAATAAATAAGTTAAAAAAAATAAAATAAAATTCAGGAGGCATCTGTGATATCACCATACCTTTTTTTATATGGTGTGTCACCCTCGGGGAGACTCTCCCTTCCGATTGCAGGACAATACACCCTTGAAGAGATGGCTCACAGCTCCAGGGCCCTCTCTGTCCTGCTGTCCTGTGTTTTGCTTTTTATTGTAATTATTTAATTTTTTATCTTGGTGTATACTTTTGAAAAAGCATTTCATTGCGTATCCCCTGGCTAGCCTTGCACTCAGTATGTGTGAGGGGCTCTGCAAGCAGCACGGCCGGCAGCAAAACGACCCGAGAAGGAGCAAGAATGAAACTCGGTTCAGCTCAACTTTAGTTACCCGGTACTGGTTCAAACTTCTGGAAGCTGATGCCAGGTGGTTTGATTCAGCCGTATTTAAGCACAGTTTTTGAGAAAAGTTTCCTGATGACAATGAACTCAGCCTGGCTGTACAACAAAGCTTAAGACACTGAAACTCTTTACAAACTACATACGGCCTCTTTAATAAGGATGGGTTCTGTTCACTTAGAAACAAAGCTCAAGATACTGGTCTAGGGAGACTATCTGAGGCAAACACAATGCCTGTTGGAGTCAGGATCGGCCTGTCCCTAATATAACATAGAAGTCACATAGGCTGTTGTAAACTACAAGCGACATCTCTCTACAGAGAGTTCCAGGACAGCCAGGGCTCCACAGAGAAACCCTGTCTCAAAAAACAAACTAAACAAACAAAAATGTAATGGAATACAGCATTCCTGAGTGTGGGGATCTGAGTGTGGGGATCTGAGTGTGGGGATCTGAGTGTGGGGATCTGAGTGTGGGGATCTGAGTGTGGGGATCTGAGTGGGGGGATCTGAGTGTGGAGGATCTGAGTGTGGGGGATCTGAATGTGGGGGATCTGCAGCATTTGTTAAGAGTCTGGTCCCTTTAGGGGATAATTAATTTACTTTCAGAAAAGCTGGCTAGAAACAAGCCAAACTAAAGCCAGGCATTCACAGCTAAGAATAAGACTCAGTGTGTGATTTATTTGGGAGTTGAGTGGTGGGCCCCTCAAAGAGTCAAAAAAGCAAGCAATGAAATTGACACAATAACCATAAGCCCAAATAAACTTTCTTCCATAAGTTCCATAAGTTGCTATAGAATAAGCACTTGTCTCCAAAAAGATGTTTAAAATGTAATTTTAAACTGTAAAATATAATTCATGTACAGAAAGATGCATTAGACATAAACATATGGTATAGTGTGTAATTATGAGATAGACACCTGTCCTGCATTCACCGTCCAGACCAAGACCCAGCAGACTGTCAGCACTGTGGGTGGCCCGGTGTCTCAGCCGTACGCCTCGGTTCCTCCCAAGGGGACTCATCCCTGCACTTTTTACAATAGTTTCTACCTACCATTAGAGTTTCAAGGTTCTTCCAAGTTCATTCATGCTCAACAGTATAATTTGGATTTTTCTGGCTTCAAAATGTATGTAGTAATCCATCTCAGGTAGGCTTTAGGCTTTGCTGTCCTGTTCTGTGTTAACTTCACTTCAGGAAGTATAGTTTAACTGCTTTCGTTACTGCTTGTTAGCTCATGGTACAATTATAAAGCCAATTCAGGGCCCAAGACCTAAGTTTGATGTCCAGTGTAAAAAAGCAGGTGTATCTGTAATCCCAGGACTGCTATGATGAGACAAAAGAATTTTCTAGAAGCTACTGGGCCAGCTAGCCTGGAGCAAACCATGCAGCAGGAACAAGAGAGACGCTGTCACAGCATGGTAGAAGGTGAGAACAAACATCCAAAAGTTGTCCTCTGACTTCCACATGACCTCCACCTGTGCACTCACTTTCATGAACAGAAAATAAATTTGTTTACCTTAAAAAAAAAAAAAAAAGCTCTCCGCTCTCCTCTGGTAGGGGAGAGGTGGCTCAGGGGTTAAGAGCTTGTTCTGCTCCTGCAGGGGACTTGAGTTCAGTCCCCATCACTGGGCTTGGCAGCTCACAACGCCAGCAACTCCAGCTCTTCCAGCCTCTTCTGGATTCTGTGGGCACCTGCACGCATGGTCACGTACCCACACACCCCCAACACACACACAGTTACAAATACAAGTAAATATTTTTAAAGATATGCATCTATGCATTTTGCTAGTGATAAGCTTTCAAATTTTTGTTTTTACATTTTAATGTGTGTGTGTGTGTGTGTGTGTGTGTGTGTGTGTGGTGTGAGAGAGAGAGAGAGAGAGAGAGAGAGAGAGAGAGAGAACACTTGAGGAAGTCACTTCTCTTTCTATTGTGTGGGTGCAGGGATCCGACTCAGGCCCTCAGGCTTGGCAGCAAGTGCCTCTTCCCACTGAGCCACCCCACCTGCCCCTTGGAAGGCTTTTGAATTATGTCTAATGTGTGTCTATTCTGAAATTATTTTTTTCTATGACAAGATCACATTATGCTGTCCTATGTAGATGAGGCTGGCCTTGAACTCAGAGACCTGCCTGCCTCTGTACCCTGAGTGCTGGGATTTAAGGCGTGCTCCAGCAAGGCCAGCTCTGAATGTTTTTGTATACATTCCCTGGCACAGTGTGCATTTCCGAGGACACTTTTCTGGTTTAGTGTCCTGGGTCACAGTATATGAATGACATATCACTTTACTAGAAAATGCCTACCCTTTCCCAGAGCAGCTGTGGTAAGACACAACAGTGTGCATGTAAACGTTGGCAGGGTTGTTACAGAGAGCATGAGCCATGTGTATAAACCCAGTAGCTGGCAGGTGGGGGGAGCCAGCCTCCCATATATACCAAGTTAGAGAGCCTGTCTCAAAAAGGGTGGGGGGTGGGCAGCTAAGAATTGTCACTTGCTGTGAAGCAGGATGACCTGAGTTTGATCCCCACAACCCATGTCAAGGTGAATGGAAGAACCAACTTCATACAAACACACACACACACACACACACACTATACATACCACATACTACACACACCATACATACCACACCACACAACACCACACCATACCACATATACCACACACACATACCAAACACATACATACCACACACACACACACACACAGACACATACTACACACATATACCACACACCACACCCACCCATATACCCACTACACACATGTATCATATACACTCATAACACTACACACATATACTACATAAATATACTGCACATCATACCACATACATATACACACCACACACATACATACATCACACAACACACACACATACACACCACACCACATACCTCACATACATATATATACACACCACACACACACATACACACCATATACTTCATATACATACACACACACCACACACACACACACCCATACCAAATAAAAGAAAAACATTTAAATGGAGGAAAAACTCTCTCCCCAAACAGATTCAGTTCCCCAAAGTGAATTAAATAATCTTTTTTTCTTTATGATTTCATAAAGAGGGATTTTGTTTTAACAGCAGAAGACAGGCTGTGCAGGCCACCTTTCCCAGCTCAGTGTGGCCGAGCACTACTCCATTGCAGGGCTCATCTCTTCATTGTCTGTTTGGGATTTCTGAAGTAAATGCTGTTCATCTTTTCCTTTATGGTCATTTGTGGTCCCTGCTCTCCTGTCTGTATGGTTTATGGTTACCCATGGTCCCTTGCTCTTCTGTTTGTATGCTTAACAGTTTACTGTTCATTGAGACTAAGCTGTTCCCTCCTCAGCTTCTCCTAGCAATTGAGACTCCCAGGCATGTACCAGGCATCTACAGGGCCTGGCTCCCCCTTGCTTAAAAAAAAAAAAAAAGATCAGCTGGCTGTTGTGGTCTTACAGGTTCGTAATCCCAGCACTTGAAATGGAAAATGTAGTAAAAGGAGTTCAAGGCCAGCCTTGAATAGCTAGTGTGTGAGAAATCAATCCAGTTACTCAAGAAAAAACGAAAACACAAACAGGCAATTTCAGTCTATTGGAACTCTTGAGGTTTAGGACTTTAGGACATTAATCACCCCTGAGAGCATTTGCATTTCCTCCCAGGAGGCACAGGACCTTAAGGTTACAGCAGGCAAAAAACATACAAGTCAAGAAGAAAGAAAAAACCAGATTATTAAATAAATTCTAAGATAACATGTGAGGGTGATGTGCATTTACTGAAAGACACTTCCTGGCAAAGACTGTTGGAAGCCAGTGTTTCCCCTCTGAAGTCAGTAGTTAATCAGCAGCTCTTTGAGAGACATTTTCCAGCCTGGCTTTTTGCACAGTGCTGGGGTTCCCAGTGCAGGTCGTATGCCGGTGTGGCAACACTTTACCTAACAAACACCTCCCCGGCCCGCGGTGGATAATCTCGACTGCCAACCTGGCAGGACAGAGAAGCATCCAGGAGATTTATAAAATACACTCCAGGGTGTGTCTGTGAGGGCATGGCCAGAAAAGGAGTGAGCCATGGGGAAGAGCCGTCCCGAATCCCATTCCAGTGGCTGAGGCTCCAGATGCAGTAAGAAAAGGGGAGAAACCTCTCTGTTCTTCCTGTCATGACATGGGTTTTCCTGCTCTATTACTCCTCAGCCAACCCCCACCCCATCGCTGGCACCATGATGGACAGAACCTTGTGAAGCCACGGGCTGGTAGCAATCTTCCCTCTGTTCATGCCAGCCATCCTATTGCAGCAAGAGGAGCCTCAGCTGAAGTGGTTTTGCTGCCTCTGTGTAATCTTCCCATCTGGCTGTGATGTGAGCGGGAGTGCTGAGTGGCCTGTTGTAGGCATGGAAACAAGGCTGAGCAAGCATCTGCCTTAACTGCGTGCTGGATCTTCCAGGAGTGGGTGCCTTACCTCCAACACGAACACATGTACAGACACACGTACAGACACGTATGTACAGCAGATGCTCTGGGCCTGTTTGCCAAAAGGCACGGGTGGCAGTCTCCCTTTCTTTGTCTATAAAATGGGCTCATGTGCTGCGCTGACTCCCAGAAACCCATCTTTCCCAAACCTACAGCTTTTCCAGGTTCTAGCACTTTCTTTGTCCCTTTAAGTCTGTCCTGTACTCTGGACGGACCCCTTCCTCAACCCCTTTTTGGTTTCTTGAGGATGTGACCTCTTATGCTAAGCATGGTGGCACACACTTTTCTAATCTCAACACTCCAGAGGCAGAGGCAGAGGCAGGTGGATTTCGGAGTCTAAGGCCAGTCTGGACTACAGAGTAAATTCCAGGACAGCCAGGGCTGTTACACAGAGAGACCCTGTCTCAGAAAGAAAGAGGGAGAGAGGGAGGGAGAGAGATGGAGAAAGAGAGAAGAGAGAGAGAGAGAGAGAGAGAGAGAGAGAGAGAGAGAGAGAGAGAGAGAGAGCTTTGTCCCCCACCCAGGGACTGACTGGCTACCAGAAGACTTGCAGAAGCATCTGTGACAAAGCCTGGGTGGGGTCAGGCCACCCACACATCCTGACTAAAGCTCTAATAACCTCCTCGACAGGGGCTACTGGACTAGGGTAAGCTATGACATGCTGTGGCATGACAGTTACTCACTGTATGACCAGAAGTGGCATGCAGTGACTGGTAAGATGATGGCAGATCAAGTGGTAGCGTTTAGTAACTATGGTGACAGCGTTGACTATAATAGTGACAAAGACTGAGCATGGCTGATCTGGAGATCAGCTGTGGCAGAGGACTGGTTTCTGTTGAATGATGAGAATCTGAGCCAGTTATATGCACAGCCCCATTAACCCTTTCACACTAGGAAAAGACGTGTGTTAAGGGGTGATGTCATGGAAGAGGGCTGGAGAGACGGCTCAGTGGTTAAGAGTGATTGCCGCTCTTCCCGAGGACACAAATAGGTTCCCCACACCCACTTCAGGTAGTTATCACCACCAGTAACTCCATCTTCCAAGGATGCAACATCCTATTCTGCCCTCTGCAGGCAAACACACACACACACACACACACACACACACACACACACACACACACACACACACCCCAAATAAAAAAGAATGGGAGCCATTCTCTGTACACCATGGGGAATTGTGGGAGCCCGCAGTGTACCCCTGCAGCTGCTGAGGGTGGTCATCCCTCAAAGTTCTTGACAACGAGTCTTCCCTTGCTTAAAAATTGTCCAGTGACAGCCGCTGGTGGTGGCACACACCTTTAGTCACAGCAGTCAGGAGGCAGAGACAGGAAGATCTTTGAGTTCCAGGACAGCCAGGGCTACACAGAGAAATCCTGTCTTGAAAAACAAAATACACACAGCGACTCTGCTCAGGACGATGACATCCGGAGGGGCCCTGAGCTCCGGATGCAGGCCCAGCACTTGCCCTTGTCTCTTGGGTCACCCTCCTATAATGAGAGTGATGCTAGCATTGCCCAGGAAGAGGAGCTCATTCTAGGAGGAATGTGTACACATTATGGTGTGCTTATGGTGTGCTTTGACCTGGGTTAGTTGGCTATTTGGAGTCTGAAACAAGTAAAAACAGTCAGGCGGTGGCGGTACACGCCTTTAATCCCAGGAGGCAGAGACAGGTGGATCTCTGTGAGTTCCAGGCTAGCATGATCTGCAGAGTGAGTTCCAGGACAGCCGGGGCTACACAGAGAAACCCTGTCTCGGAAAAAAAGGAAAGGAAAGAAAAGAAAAGAAAAGAAAAGGAAAGAAAAGAAAAGAAAGAAGAAAAGAAAAGGAAGGAAGGAAAGAAAGAAGAAAAGAAAGAAGGAAGGAAGGAAAGAAAGAAGAAAGGAGAAAGGAAGGAAGGAAGGAAGAAAGGAAGAAAGGAAGAAAGGAAGAAAGGAAGGAAGGAAGAAGTAAAAACAAAAACCCGAACCACCCAGGGTCTTGGCTCAAGGCTTCAGTCCTGGGAAGAGGGCCACCATGCCCCAGTCCCTCAAGCTCCTCCCAAAGGACCCACAGCCTCCTTGAAATAGAGAAAAGTTCTGGCTCCAAACTGGTAGCAGTCCTTGGTGAATCCAATCTCCACCATAGGGTGGTCTTTCCAGTTGCTGCTGTGGCCCAGAGGTTTTACCGCAGCAAGTCAGAGTGGGTGACTTGGATCCTTTGATCCACCCCTGTGGTGGCTCAAGTGCAGATGGTTCCCTAGGCTCACACGCTTCAGTGCTTGGTTCCCATTTGGTGAAGTTTAGGAAGGGTTAGGAAGCAAGGATTTGTTGAAGATGTGTCACTGGTTGCAGAGGTGGCGGGTTGGGACTTTGAGGTCTCAAAAGCCTGCACCAGACCAGGTCCTGCTCTTTCTGCCCTGTGGATAAGATGTAATCATCTTCTGCAGCTACAGTACCATGCCTATCTGCCTGGTGACATGTTTCCCACCATGATGATCATGAATTGACCCTCTGAAACCATAAGCAAGCCCCTAATTAAATGCATACATTTATTTGTTTATTTTTTTTTTGAGACAGGGTTTTGTTTTGTTTTTTTTTTCTGTGTAGCATTGGAGTCTGTCCTGAACTTGAATTGTAGACCAGACTGGCCTTGAACTCACAGAGATCCTCCTGAGTGCTGGGATTAAAGGCATGCACCACTACTGCCTAGCAAATGCTTTTTTTTTTTTTTTAAATTTTTTTTTATTTTTTTAATAAGTTGTCTTGGTCACATATCTTCACAGCAATAGAACAGTGACCAAGACAGTCCCCAAATGTTTAAATGTTTACCTCACTGTCACCTCTGGGCTCTGCCTATACTCCTTTTATCTATCACATTGTAACCCAAGGATCATCAATCATCATGGTAAAAGCCTCAACATTAGGCCATCCTTATCAAGGGATGGCAATTGGGCCCAGTGAGTAGGAAGCTGTACATGCTCTACATTCTTAGGAATGTCTGCTAAAGGAAGGCGGGCCATCTGAGATTGATCCTCAGGACCTACACGGAGAAAGGAAGAATCAACTCTCACAAGCTGTCCTCTGACCTCCGCAAGCACACACATTCATGCACACAAAGTAAATAAAAATGTAATCCAATTTAAAAAAATTAATGAAGGGGGCTGGAAGGTTGACTCAGCGGTTAAGAGCTCGTGTTGTTCTTGCAAAGGACCAAGGTTCACTTCCCAGTGTCCTCCTGAAGACCCACCACCTCCTCACACACCAGACACACATTAGGTGCACAGATGTACATGCCTGTAAAACACAAAATAATCAAAGTAAATCTAGAAGAAATCCATAAGGGGAGGAGAATAAATCTCACAAAAAATTCAGGGACTACCATGTCAATGAGGCTCCTAGGGGACTCAGGGTGGTTCAGGGTCTGTCACGCTCTTTCCTCTAAGATGAGAGACGAGGTGCCATACTTCTCACTGCCCTCTTCAAAGAAAGAGGCAAAGGGTGGGCTTTTGTGGGACTTCAAATTCGGGGGGACAATATGTCCCACATCCATATGTGTTGCCAAAGCCATTTCCTATGATCACGGTGAAACTGACTTTAGGGGACAGAACAGAGGCCCTGAAGCAGGCGGAGGCTGCCGAGGACAATGCCCAGTCACGTGAGCATTGTGAGAATGAGAGCGCAATGAGGCTGCCGGAGGAAGATGCTGGACGGACAAGCCCCAATAGGAGCCTCTGACAGTTCAGACCCTCAGGGTTTTCTATTAAAGCATGCCAGCGACTTGCGTGAGTAACTATTCTCCACTCGAAAAGTAGCTCACACTGGACATGGTAGGGACAGAATGCGTGACTGCGGGATACCAAGTGACCCCTGTAACCAGAACTGGAGATGATCTGACCCATCTCATAAAATTGGACACACATGCTGGCATTCTATTATTAAACAGCAACTATGAGATCAGGTCTGTGCAAGTCCAGAAAATGCAGGGAACTGCAGAGCAGGTGGCTCAGGCTCCCCTGCCACCACACTTGCTGCTGTAACAATTCTCCCCAGCTCACAGGCGAGCTGCTGCTGCTGCTCCATTAATTTGAAGGAAAAGGCAGATAGGTTTGCTCATATATATATAATGTATATAGTGTATTTAGCATGTGTATTATAGTATATATAGTACCTATATAATATATTATATAGTACCTATATAATATCTATATCTATATCTATATCTATATCTATATCTATCTATCTATATAGTGATGTATCTCATTCATTTTTTACCACCTTGTAATAGCGTCTTGTTCTGCTCGATTGACTGGCTAGTCCAGCTTCTGGTTTTGTCTCCACCTCCCCAGTGCTGAGATCACAGTGGCTCACCTCTAGGACAGCGCTTTATGTGAATGCTGGGCATCTGAACACCAGCACGCATAATCAGAATCTTTAGAAATAGGGAGATTAGGGGCTGGGAGAGGGCTCCTAGTTTGAGGACCATTGCCTTCCTGTTGGAGGTTGCCACCTCCTTCTTTGTGAACCAGCAGTTTTGGCTTCAGGGGTCTGAGTGCATGCTAATGGCCGACTTCCAATCCCACCTGGTTGCCTCTGCCAAGACCATCATCATTTCTGGATTCTACAGAATGTCTCTCATTGTCTGCCTACTGCCATTTGAGGTACACCATTACACTAGTCTATAGACTGCCGTGTTTTCCTAAAGAACCCTGCCATCAGCAGTACCAACAGATAGGACACTGCAAGCGGGAAGACTTCACCCTAAGTTGGGACCTCTGATGGGCAATGATGCAGTGCACACTTCAAAACAAGGGATATACATAGGGATTCCTGCATTTATTCCCTCGTGGTCATGCTGAACTCTGCGTGTGGCTCGCCGAAAGACAGGAAGTAGGCCAAGTGCAGCAGCTATCGGGTCATTAGCTGGGTTATCAGAAATAAATCAAATTGTACTATACAGCAGGGGTGGGCAGAAGACTGGCTGGGGTCATGAGGTTCACCAGAAGCCTCCCAGTTCTCCTGCGACCCTTAGCTGTGAGGGACCAGGGAACCCAACAAACATCACAGCAGTACCAAGTGCAGATACACAGGGAGAAGGGGACACACAATAGTCACAGGTCCCTTCTCTCAGCCTTCCAGCTCTAGAATTTGTTGTTTTTGCTATTCTGGAGACACTGCCAGGTAGAAGTCAATGAACACCCCCCCCCAGCCCAGAGTGGAAACCCAATCAACCACCGTATTGTCCATGGTAAGGACAGAAAAGCCAGGCAGGGTGGCATATGCTTTAATCCCAGCACTCAAGAGCCAGAGGCAGAAGAATACACAGTGAGTCCCTCCCTGTATCTAAAAGTAATATGGGAAGTACCATCTTAGGTCTCCGGTGACCAGCCATAAAATGGAGGCTGCTGAAGTTTCTGTTGTGCTCCACTGTCTTAAGGAGGCCTAATTACTATATTTCTTTCTTTTTTCTTTTATGAGACAGGATTTCTCTGTGGAGTTTTGGAGCCTGTTCTGGAACTCGCTTTGTAAACCAGGCTGGTCTTGAATTTACAGAGATCCCGTCTGCTTCTGCTGTAATTAAAGGCAAGGTGTGTGTCACCATCACTCAGCTATGACTACATTTTAAAAAGTTCTTTGTGAGTCTTCCTCAATCTCTCACCACTATAATTTTGAGACAGGGTCTCTCTCTCTCTCTCTCTCTCTCTCTCTCTCTCTCTCTCTCTCTCTCTCTCTCTCTCTCTCTCCTCTCTCATCAGTGGTTGCTCAGGAACACCCTCCATCCCCCACTCCCCACCAGTGCTGGGATTGTCGGCACATTTGGTACTGGGGGTCTAAACTTGGTTAAAATCTGGCAAGCACTTAACTACTAAGCAGTATTTCCAGCCAATTATTTTAGTGTTTCCCTCCATAGTTTAGGCTGCCTCAAACTCGTGGCAATCCTCCTGCCTCAGCCTCTTTCGTGTTGGGATTATTGGGGTTTATAGGGTTGAGCAACCATACTCAATTTGTGATGATTAATGTTGCAAGTGAATCCCTGAGGGATGGCAGGGATGAGGTGTGGCTACGATTTTGCTTTCCGTGTTGAGGATAAGGGTGTTTCCCCTCCTTTCATTAAAGAAAAATTGACATTTTTATTATCTTTATTATCGTTGCTTTTTTGAGACAGGGTTTCTCTGTGTAGCCCCGACACTCACTCTGTAGTCCAGGCTGGCCTAGAACTCAGAGATTTGCCTGCCTCTGCCTCGTGAGGGCATGTGGTACCACTGCCTGGAGATGCTTTTTTTTTTTACTTATGTGTATGCAGATATGAGTTTATGTGCAGTGGCCAGAAGGGGTTGGATCCCCTGGAGCTGGAGTTGCGTTGTTAACCTCTGAGCCGTCCCAGTTGGGAGAACCCGAGTAGAAATTCTGATCTATTACTTGTGGACACAGCATGGCTGGACAGCATCTCCCAGACCACAGCTCTAGAACCTTTTATTGTTGTTGCTATCCTTGAGACAGGATATGGCCAAGGAATCCTGGGCTGGCCTCAAGGAACCCTCCTACTCCCTAGGATCAGGCAGAGTCCTGTGCTCTGGGCGGGGTGGTGGTGGTGATAGGGGGCGGGGGTTCATGATTTCCTGAAGTGAGATGTGGTGGGTATCCATACCGCTGCCAGCACCTTCTGAGTGTCCCAGCTGTTCCCTGCTGGGACATCAACACAGGAGTGCAGTGTGGTCCTTTCCTATCATCCTTCTGGCATGCCCAGCTTCAGACATCCTCAGTAAAGTCAGCCCTGAATCCGGGTCCTAGGCTGTGCTGAGAGCCTCTTGGACAGTTAGTTTCCTGTGCTGAAACTTCACTGCCCTCTGGCGGTCAGCTCCTGGAAACGCAGCTCAGTTCCCAGCTGGATTACACACAAACCCTTTATTCCAATAGGGTATAGTCCTTACTTCCCAGGTGAGAACACAGGGCTTCAGTGGCTATGCACCACCCTTAGACCCAAACTTTAAACTACAAGGTCCCACCCTTTCCCTCTGTTCCCCGGAGCCAGACACACTGATTTTATCAAGCACAGCAAACAGGCTTATTAAGGAAAAGTGAGACAGAACTCAGGAGAAATTCCAAAGGAGGAATGGTCCCCACTGGCCTTCCCCAGGCCTGCATGTTTCTCCTTGGCCTCTGCAGGTGTAACTCCTGAGGTGCCAGTCAGGAGTCTCCCTGACATCAGGCCCTGTGGTCCAGCTGGCTATGCCCACCATTCACAGACCAGGGCTTTGCAGCTGTGTGAGCACCAAGCTGGGGCCTTGAGGGCAGACATCCTACCAATCACACCCTACCTCCAGCACCTGGCACACAGTACCAACCACACCAGCAGCTGATGGGTGCAGTTCCTGTGCTGGTCTTTGAGCCTAGTCCCTCTGGTGACCTCCTTCCCAGGAAGCAGCCCTGGACTCTTATTAAAAAACTCACATTGATTTATTAGAATATGAAAAAAGGTTCAGTTCCTTTTGTACAGGCGCAGGGCGGCAGCAGCTGCAGTGGCTTTGTACATGGTTGCTGATGTCACCTTGCATGGCAACTCCTGCCCAAAACAGCACTTGCATGGAGAGGAGACAGCTGAGCCAAGCACCCATGGCCCCATCCCCTGGGAGGGACCACTCTGACTATTGCACGATCCTGGGGAGGGAGTGCTTGGGGGCTGGACAGACACCCGTGGGCTTGGGCCCAGCTATGGTGGCAGAAGGGAGTATGTGCCTGTGAGCAAAGGCCTCTAGGGGTCCAGTACTGTGTCTACTCCAGCCGCCCTGGCCAGGACAGGAGACCCTCATAGAATTTGCCTGTTCCCCAGGGCTGGGCTTCACTGCAAGCTGGGTGAGCACGTGAGAGTGGTCTGGATAATGGTGGTGACAGAACAGGACAACAGAAGGCAAGGCAGGCCCAAGAGCAAGGCAGGTGCTAGAAGGCGCCTTGCTCACGAGCTTGAATCATAACAAGGTGGGCCTGGTCTCAATCAGTGCCACGGGCAAGAGCCCAGCGGCAGAGGTTTGATTTAAGGGTAGGTGTAAGATAACAGGAAGGAAGGAAAAGGGGTAGGGGGTGGAGCTCTGACTGGTGTGGGGGTCTCAAAGGGTCTACAAACAGGAGTGCCTCTGTGCAAACAGAATCGTACTTACTTATGTGGAGGTGTGAATAAACAAAATGTAAAAAGGCAGCATTTCCTGGAGCCTCGGACGGCCCCTCCCATGAAGCAGCCCCAGAAAGACCCAGTGGTCCTCATCACCCAAGTCATGTGACTGTTGAAAGCCCCAGTTCCCAGCAGAGGAGCTCAGAGGTGCCCTTTGCCTGCAGCTCTGAGTGAGGGCAGCTCAGGTGGCTGGCCAGGGTGCATGGCTGGCAGGAGTAGCGTGGGTCTGCCATGGGTCACCCACTTGTCTCCCAGCCACATGCCTGTCCTCTGATACAGGAGGGCCCGGTCAAGGCCAAGGAAGGTTCGGCTCCCTCTTTTCCTGGTAGGACCGCAGTGAGCCAGTGGCTCTTTGGTTAGAAATGATGATCAAAGATGGAAAATTTGTCTGGAGGAGGAGGGGGCTGCAGGAAGGGAGGCGCTCGTGGAACCCTGGTTCTAGTATGAGAGCCTGGATCTAGAGATGGGGCAGGGCCAGCCTCACCAGCCCAGCTGTTCTGCCGAATGGATTGGGAAGGCAGTTCTGGGGGGAGAGGACTCTTCCCAGGAGGCAGGGCAAGCCGTGCTGCAGTGGAGGCTGTGGACCCAGCTGCCATGCGTAGGAGGGGGGCAGGGCCAATCCAGGTCAGGAGGCAAAGGGAGCTCCCAGCCCCCACTCTGTGGAAGAGTCTGTGGGACGCGCACTGGCCTGGCTCTACTGCCCTTTGGGGATGAAAGGCTCTCCCTCCCCAGGCTCGGGGTGGGGGCCTGGGTCACTGAGGCAGCGCTGTATTCTCTGGGAGCTGGGGCTGTCACTGGGTGCAGGGGTGAAGACATCATCGGTGCCTGGGGATGAGGGCTCCTTGCTCCTCATCATGATGATGCCATCCTCGTCTTCCTCTTCCTCTTCCCGAGTCAGCCTTGCTGGATCCCGGTTTAGCCCTAGGACCTTCCCCTTCAACTCCTCGTTCACCAGGTCCACAGACTCGGGAGACTGTGGGGAGGCTGGGTCGATGGTGATAACAGGCAAATCTGCCTTGGGCTCATAGGCCAGCGGATCTGGGGATGGAAAGCAAAGCATGGGCAGCGTCGGTACCAGTGGCTCTCAGACCTTCCCGAATGCCAACATGTCTACAGGCTTCACAGCTTTGTCCACATGGGCCCAAGGGACTGCTCAGTTACCAGCTCTCCCATCAGATAGTTGCTCTCCTTGGGTCAGGGGGTCCCACGGGTTAAGAAATAGGGCTTCGGGCTGGAGAGATGGCTCCAGAGGTTAAGAGCTGCTCTTCCAGAGGACCAGGGTTCAATTCCCAGCACCCACATGGTGGCTCATAATTGTCTATAACTCCAATTCCAGACCTGACACCTTCACACCAATGCACATAGTTAAATAAAGTTTTTTAGAAAGAAACAGGGCATTTTCCTGCTTAGGCCTGCCAGTTTCTCTTCATGGACTAGTGGCGTCTGCCTCCCTGCCAGGTGCTCTGTGCTGTAGCTCCATTGCAGTCCCCACGCTGAGCCAAACTGGCAGCACCTTTGTGCCCTGGTTTGACAGCAGAGCTCTGCTGCCCTCCCTATGAACATTCAGCCCTTCCTGATGTGGACATAACTCAGGGTTTGAGAAGAAGGAGGTCATGATGGGAAAAATCCATCTTCCCCTATGACTCGGAGGCCTCCTGTCCCTGGCACAAAACACCCAGCCTGAGGGTCCCTCTTTAGCCCCTTACCTGAGCCTATGCGGGCCCTCGACATGGTGGGTGAGTCTAGCTTGTGGGCTGGCACCGTCAGGTAGTTGCTGATCTGACAGAGAGATGGGCAGGGTGAGTGTGGGCAGAGGGCGAGCAGAAGTCCTCTGGAAGACAGGCAGCAGTTTCTCAATGGGCCCCTCCTTTGCCAGTGCCGGCACCCACGCTGACACTTAGGGCTTTTGGGGACTTGTCCCAGGCTCTCAGCAAGCTGTGTCACCTCCCTGGGTTGACTTAGACAGATTTACTTTGTGCTAGCCTTGCCTCCCACCCATAGCTGACCCCAAGAGTCTAGATTAAAACAAAACAAAACAAAACAAAAAACCAGAATAACAGCAATGAAAACCATCTCGGGGCAGCAAGCCGAAGTCCTGTATGGCCCCAGGCGTTGCTTGCAAACCCAGGCCATCACCACAGCTGTGCTCAGCCCCTTGCCTGTCATCAACCCTTGTCCCTTTCTGGGGCACTCGGTGACCTCTACCACGCCTTTTAGATTCCTGTCCACCCCACCAGAAACTAGTAACCCAGCCACCAAGTCTTGCTAGCCCACTTCCCAGGGTCCCTGGAGCTCACTTCTCTCTCTCTCCCTGCCATCCCCACCCTCTCCCACGTGGGATAAAGCTGTACACCATTAATAAACCTCTCGGTCTGTTGTCTAGGTTTAAAATAGGTGCACGGCCTCAGAGGAGCTCGGCAGAGCCTGAGGTGCCCTTGGGTGCAAGTGCGGGGAGAGGAATCCCGCCTCCAGCAAGTGAGAAAGGCAGGCCCAACCCGACACAGACCTTCTGCTCCAGCTGCCGCGCCTTCTGCCTCCGGAGCAGCATCTGGTTCCAGGCTTCCTCGTAGGGGTCGGCCACCAGCGTGTGTCTGTTGTAGGACCGCAGCTGGAGGAGGAACAGTCATCAGGGGAGGGGAGGACCCAGAAGCTGGGGGGGGAAGGCCAGGGCCAGGGAGGCTTTGGCTGTGTGGGAGGCCAGAGAAGGGCAGGGGATGCAGAGCAGATGCCGAGGAGGCACAGAGGAGAGCAGCTCAGAAGGCGCCAGGCTGGGCGGGACAGGACCTCACCCGCTGCCGGGTCTTCTGCAGGTTGCTCCTCAAGATTTTGCGTATCTCCTCCTCCTTGTCCTTGGACAGTGCTGGCAAGATGCGCTCCGATGCCACAGACTTGGGGTGGATGTTTCTGGGACAGCAGAACACTGTTAGGTCTCCATTTTGGCAGCAGAAAGCCATGCTGGGGGACAGCCCAGGGGTGGGTGGCCAAAGTCCCAAGCCTTGGTATGGCTTTAAGGACCGGAAGTCAGCATTGACCAGCAACAGTGTAGCCTGGTGGCCACCCCAGGCTGGGGCTGGGGGAGCTAACAAGGGTGCAGATGCGGCCCAGGTTGGCCAGGGGCACTCACTGCATGGAGACAGTTGAAACAGCAGACGGGATTTTGCCCATGCCTCCACTCTCCACCAGCTCGATGGCCTGCTTCATCTCCATCTTGTGGTAGAAGGCAATGAGCTGAGGCTCTTTGGAGCGCTCCCCAGCTATCAGACACTTCTTCACGTACTTCTTATTAAACCGGTTGAGCCTGCGGGAGGAGGGAGGTGGATGGGGCTAGTTCCTAGGCATGAGAAGATGCTCAGGCCCCCCAGGGACCCTCAACTGGCCTCCCCGCCCTCTTGCCACCAGACCTTCACCTACTTGTCCTTCCAGTGATGGTGGCCATAGTGACCACAGATGTCCTCGATGCCTGTCAGAAGGTGGTCCAGGAACTGAAATGGGCCCAGGGCCAGGTCAAGCCTTACAACTGGACTCCTTCCCTGTCCCACCCACCTCCACCCCAACAATGGGTCTGCTTAGCCTGGCCCTACAGTTCCAGGAGTGGCCAGGAGGTGGCACCTTCCCCTCACTCATCCTGAAGCCCAGGCCACACACCCCGGTGAGCACCCTGCACCCGCACTTGCACCTAATGACAGGCTGGTTTCAAATAGAGGGAGGGATTGTGTAACAGCCTCTTGGGCTCCCAACTGCTCAACCACACTTTCCCTTCAGCTAGACCCTGGCAGGGGGCCCCAGTGAGACCATCTAACACTGGGATGAGGGAAGTGGGCTTGAGGCCCAGCTGCACCCCAGCTCCAGCCTTCCCCAGCAACCCTTGGCCCGGCCCGGCCCGGCCTCCAGTACCTGCGTGTGGATCTCCTCGTTGATGGAACGCTTTGTTTCTTGCTTTTTCTTCACAGCCAACAGGTCCACCAGGGGCCGAATGGTCATGCCCTGGAGGGCAGGTGAGTATCAGACATCCTGGTTCTGCTACTCTGGCAGGAAGGCTAAGGAACCTCCCTTCTTCCTGAGGGCCCTGGAGGCAAAGAGGATCTCCCCTTGGAGGTCCTCAATCTCCCAGGACTGGGGGTTTACAACTCTACCTCAGGCAGTCTGTGAAGCATACTTCCTCCTGCAGATAGTAGCCAGGCCTCACTGCCCATCAGTGTGGGCTCACCACAGATCTACTCTGCAGCCCAAGGAGTCAGGCCCTGCAGACAGGAAACCACCTCTGCCCTGTCTCCCTCACAGGCTCTACGAGTTTCTCTGGCATTTGTGCTTCAATGCCTGCAATATCCCTGAAAGACGGCTCCTTAAAGCCGTGTGTTGGTGGCACACACCTTTAGTCCCAGGAGGAAGAGGTAGGCGGGTCTCTGTGAGTTCGAGGCCAGCCTGGTCACAGAGTGAATGCCAGGACAGGCTCCAAAGCAATACAGAGAAACCCTGCCTTGAAAAACTAAAAAGACGGCTCCTTAAAAATGTTCCTATTTTACAACTGAGGAAACTGAACAGTAGAGAGGCTGAGTGGTTTCCTAAGGCCAAACAGAGGGAGCAGACCCAGAATCAGGCTGGCTAGAGGGGATCAGGACCTTCAGGGAAAGTGGGCTTGAAAACCCATCAAACAGATGGCACAGTAAAGTCCAGATAAAAGCAGAGTTTCTGAGGAGAGAGCAGGGCAAAGAGGAGCTTGCTCCTGTAAAAGGACAGAAGCTGCACCCCACTCCAAGAAGTCTCCCCAGATCTCCTTCTGAGAAGGCAAAGCTGTCTCCATCGGGCTGGGCTCTGCGTGAGGACTAGTGCCCAGGAAAGACAGAGAACAGAAGAGAAATGGAGGTCCAGCAGAGTTTCCAGCTGTTCCAGGCCAGTCAGCTATGGGAGAGCTCTGTGCAACATCCCACACGGGCCTCCCTGGGACGTGGGTAGAGACGGGTGCAACTCTGCTAAGCCTGGGTCATTTAAATGCCCAGAAGTCACCGGCCAGCAGGCTTGAAGGACTCTTGGGGGTCATCTAGTCCAGTCTCCTCACTTCACAATTGGGGAAGGGAGACACAGACAGGTACGTCAGCCCAAGAAACATAGCTAGTGGAACATCAGGCTGAGTCCAGGCCTCAGGTCTCCTGGCTCAAGAGATGGCCAGGCTGCCTACGCTGTGCTGCTGGAGATGATGGACCATGGAACTGAGCTGGGGCAGCCGTATCTGGGGCCTGCCTGCTACCCATGGTGCTTCGGTGACTTAATGAAGTTGGGTAGCACTCTGGTCACTGACTTCACAATGTCACATTACCACAACTGAGAACTGAGGCCCCAGAGCGGGGAATGGCCTGCCTAAGTCATGCTGCAAGTTAGCGACAGAGAGAGTACCTACAACTCTTTTCACTTTTCCCCTTTCCCAGGAAAGTCAGGGTCCCTGAGGAAGGGGCATGCCCAGCCCAGGCCCAGCACCTGCACGAAGACTGTGAAAAAGATGACGGTGATGATGGCAGTGAGGAACAGGTCACACATGGGGAAGTGCTTCTTATCCAGGAGGTAGCCCAGGGAGAAGGCGATGGCCCCTCGCAGGCCCCCGTAAGCAATGATGAACTGGTCCTTGGGGGTCAGCTTGACAATGCGGAACTTGTTGATGAACCAGGTCAGGCCCAGCACACCTGCCAAGGAGCAGGCAGAGGACAGGTCAGGCTGTCCAGGAAGCCCCTCCCACTAAGCCCATCTAGCTCACTCACTTCCTGAGTCCCTCAGCCCAGATGCCCCAGTTCACTGGACCCAAGACCTCAGGGGGTCTTTAAAAGGTTCCTCCTCCTGCATCTGTTCTGAAGATATCCCAGAGGCCCTCAGGGCAATAGGTCAATGAGGGGCAGGAGGAGATAACAGAGTGGTAATGAGTTGTCATTTATTAAAGCAGGAGAGCAGGAAATCATTACCCTATTGTCTCCACTTTTCTGTATACTGGAAACTGCCCATAACAAGCATTACTTCACAATGCAGGGGAGGGATGAAGAAGGGTTTCCCCCCCCCCTGCACACATGAGGCCTCAGTTTGATCCCCAGCATACAAAACATACAAACAAAACCTGCTTGCCAGCAACAAACATCCCACAAAGCCTCATTACAGGTGGTTGGTTCACATCTGTAATCCCAGAGGTTGAGGAAGGATTACCAAGAGTTCTAGTCCAGCCTGGTCTACATAGTAAGACCTTGTCTCAGACAAACATAGAAACATATAAAAAAAAACCCAAACAAAAAAACCTAAAAAATGTAGACAGGGACAGGGGAAGACACCCATTGTGGTCCTCTGGCTTCCATGCGCATATGTACACACAGACCATCATACAAAGGGCCCCAAGGAAATATAATAGGAACCACAGACTTGGCTTCCGTCACAGAGAAGAGGGAGTAAAACACAGGAGCACCAGCGGCCTCATCATTGAAGCAAGGACAGTCTGACACATGGGGGCGGATCCCATGGAAGCAGATCCCACAAGTGACACTAGCCTGGTAGCTTTGGGCTACCAGTAAGTGCCATGACAACAGAATACATGATCAGCGCCACAAGCTGGGTTTTGAGGGTCTGAGAAAGCCACTAGGCTTTTGGAGGGTCCTAAGGACCGTCATTAGGACTCACTGTGTCATCGTCTCCAGACTCACTATTGAGCATGGGGTTTCTCTCCCTCACTGACCTCAAACGGTGTCAGCATTGCAAAAGGAATGGAAGCAGCCAGGGACTCACTGCACCATTTGCAGCCCACATGCCACACACCCCCACACCAGCCCTCAATGCACTGTACCACACCCCCCCACACCAGCCCTCAATGCACTGTACTACATACACCCACAGACCAGCCCTCAATGCACTGTACCAGACACCCCCACACCAGCCCTCAATGCACTGTATCACACCCCCCCACACCAGCCCTCAATGCACTGTACTACATACACCCACAGACCAGCCCTCAATGCACTGTACCAGACACCCCCACACCAGCCCTCAATGCACTGTACCACACACCCCCACACCAGCTCTCAATGCACTGTACTACATACACCCCCACACCAGCCCCTCAATGCACTGTACCAGACACCCCCAAACCAGCCCTCAATGCACTGTACTACATACACCCACAGACCAGCCCTCAATGCACTGTACCAGACACCCCCACACCAGCCCTTAATGCACTGTACCAGACACCCCCACACCAGCCCTTAATGCACTGTACCAGACACCCCCACACCAGCCCTCAATGCACTGTATCACACACCCCCAGACCAGCTCTCAATACACTGTAGTAGACACCCCTAGACCAGCCCTCAATACACTGTACCACACACCCCCACATCAGCTCTCAATGCACTGTACTACATACACCCCCACACCAGCCCCTCAATGCACTGTACCAGACACCCCCACACCAGCCCTCAATGCACTGTACTACATACACCCGCAGACCAGCCCCTCTACACCTATACCATAGACACCCCAGCTCAGCCCCTCGATACATTGTACTAGATACACCTCACAGTTCAGCTCCTGTATACACTGTTCTGGACATGCCCCGTAACTCAGCTCCTGCACATACTATACTATAGATACCCTACAGCCCATCCCCTCTGCATGTACCATACAACACAAGCCTTGTGTCTGAAAAGTGCAAGAATCTGCTGGCCCTGCTAGTACTGCATGTCATACACACGAGCACCCAGCTCTTACACACCTTACCACACATACCATAGTCCAGCTCTTAGGAACACATCCCCCACACACACACGCCTCATACTACATTACACAGAGCTCCCCCACAGCCCGGCCCCTGCTTGCAGTCATACACACATTCCTCGCTTGGCCTGGGCTGGCCCTTACCCAGTACCCGGGCGATGAGGCAGAAGAGCAGGGTGCTGATGACGAAGGTCCAGTTCCACTGGTGGGAGCCGGCCACAGTGGAGACTCCGAGGAAGATGAAGATGAGGGTCTCGCTGACACTGCTCCACATCTTCAGGAAGTACTTGATGGTGGTGTGTGACTTGTGGGAGATGTTGGCCTCCACATAGGGGCGCATCACTACTCCTGAGGCGATGAGCCTTGGGGAGAAGAGGAAGAGGGTTGAGGGTGAGCTGTGCCCACCAGTAACAGGCTGGCCGCACACCTGCTCACCAGGCAACTTGTATGCACCAAACGCACACTGTGCCTCCTTGACCCTCCCATCAAGCATGCGCAGGGCCAGCAGATTCTTGCACTTTTCAGACACAAGACAGGACGTTTGGAAAAATAAAGCCACCGCCGTTGTCCGACTGAGGGGAGTGGTGGCAATGCATGAGACTAAAGTCTTGCTTGGCCTTTTCCAAGGCCACACTGCATCGGCCCATGGTCTCTCAGATTCCTCCCCGCCATGTGCGGCGCTCCCAATGCACAGGGTCCCTTAGGGCAGTGGTCCTCAGTCTTCCTCACACTTCAGCCCCTCAATATAGTCCTCATGGTGTGGTCACCCCCAACCATAAAATTATTTTTGCTGCTACTTCATAACCGTTATTTTACTACTGTTATGAATTGTAGTGTTAATATATCTGTGTTTTCTGATGGTCTTAGGCGACCCTGTGAAAGCGTCACCACCCACAGGTTGAGAACCACTGCTCTAGGGAGCTTTGCAGGCTTCTTCCCTACTACCAGGGCCCCCAGTTTAGACTGGCCTCTGCACTTCTCTCCTTGTCCCTCCCCAACTCTTCCCATGGCCCACTGCAAATTCAACAGAGACTTGAGGGCTTTTATGACTCAGGCCTGGTAAGATGCCCGTGCCCCTCCCAGGAGCCTGTGTCAGCTTCCATCTTGTGATCCACTTTGAGAAAAAGGGATTAAGTAGCAGGACTGAGACCTAAGGATTCAGGTTCGGGGCTTCCTAGTGCAGCACAAGATCCTGCCTCCTTGACCAAGGCTAGCCCTAACACAGGTTGCTTTTTGCCTCATTTGCTTTCAGGCCATCTTCAGATTCCTGAATCTCAGAGCCCAATGGAAGTGGCTTCTTATGGGCAGCCTCTGATGGCCTGGACCATTCCAGTGACAGCAGGGAAGTCTGCCACCCAGCGTCCAGGTGCTGGGGAGCTCCCTGGTGACCACACAGATCTAAGCATGTCGTGCTAAGGAGCTTTCCCTACCGATCCCATCACCCGCCACGCCTGGACTCACGCCATGATCCCTGACAGGTGGAAGAGCTCAGCTGACAGATAAGCCATGTAGCTGTAGAGGAAGACGAAGAGCGGCTCGATGACCCGGATGTGGGAGGTGAATCGTGAGGTGAAGGCTGCGATGACCCCGTAGACCACGCCCACAAACACCCCACCAAGGGCCACTACGAAGAAGCTCAGGAAGCCGAGGAAGATGTCCGAGATGCCCACATACTCATAGCTGGCAAACTCCTCAAAGAGGTGATAGAGGACCTGAAAGGGCATGTAGGCTGTTGGGGAGGAGGGCAGGGCCCTGGCCCCATGGCTCCCTGGTTATCCCACCCTCCAGGATCCGCAGCCATGAACATAACCTACAGGGCAGCAAAGCAAGTGTCGAAGCCTGGCCCGGGGGTTGGGGACCTTCCTCTTTGGAGGCCTGCAGCATACCCTGCTAGTAATGAACATATACACTAAAGCTGGGCAGCTAAACTGCAATCCTTTGTGCACACGGCCAAGCAGCCGTTCAGATGCCGTGCAGCTGGAGGGCCCTCCACAGCTTCCCAGCCCTGGAACGGGAAACAGTCTGCAAACGGTCCTCACATACCGACACTCTTTATTGGCGTTCAGGCCAAGGACACCTATCTCCTTGCTAGAGGGAGGTTCAGACATATCAACTAACAAGCCAGAGAAGGGCCTGCCAAGGGGCAGGACTAGGCTCAGAACATGTTCCCTCAGTCTCTGGGTTTTGTTCTGAGGGACTGACATGGTGGTCCCCCCAGTCTACTCAAGTCCAGCCCTAGACAGCTCTGCCGTGAACCAGATAGGGGAGGCAGACAGGAGAGGGTGACAGGACAGAGGACCTGAAGCCAGGAGGCTCAGGTGCAGCGTCACTGTCTTAGAATTATGGCACTCACACCTGTACCAAGCTCTGGAAAAGGCCCAACTCGGGCCAGCAGGACAGGTAGATGCTGGGCAGTGGCTGTGCCCCAGTGCTGCTGGCAGCTCACATCTATCTGGGAGACAGGCTGGATCTCAGAAGCAGGCATGCTCCTCTCTAGGATGCTCACGAATATGCTCGTGGTCTGCCACCTGCACCAGTGGGACAGTTCAGAGGCCAGAGCCTCCTTTCTAGCCTGGAGCTATCACCAGTGGTATGACAAGTAGAAGAGAATATGGTGTAGGCCTGTGTGTAGGGTCATGTGACTCCAGCAGCATTCCTAATCAGCCAGGAGCCTCTTAATGCCCCTATTTCTTCATGTGGCAAGATTGCGGGGAAAATGCTACTGTCCTGGTTATTTTTTTGCTTTCTTTTTTGTTTGTTTGTTTTTTGAAATAAGGTTTCTCTGTGCAGCCCTGGCTGTCCTGGAACTCACTCTATAGACCAGTCTGGCCTCGAACTCACAAAGACCTGCCTGTCTCTGCCTCCTGAGTACTGGGATTAAAGGTATGCACCACCACTACCCAGCCATTTTTTGCTATCTTTACACAAGCTGAAGACCTTCAGCTGAGAAAATGGTTCCAGGAGGTCCTGGGTTGTACAAGAAAGCAAGCTGAGCAAGCCAATAAGCAGCTCTCCTCCAGTTCCTGCCTCCAGGTTCCTGCAGTGAGTTCCTGTCCTGACTTCCTTCCCTCAGTGATGGGACATGACATAGCTGTAAGCTGAAATAAACCCTTTCCTCCTCAGAGCTTTTGCTCATGGTAATTTATCACAGCAATGTAAACCCTAACAAAGACAGCCAGAATCACTATGCAAACCAGATAAGGCAAGATGCATTCAGACCGGAAGCAGCGGAACACGGGCCACATGATCGCCACTGTCAGGAGATGGCAGATCCTCCGCACTCAGATATGAGTTATCAACTTGATGCAAGCATGCCATTGCTTCCAGGAGTGGTGACATGAATTCATGTCCAGACTCAGCTGGGGAGGGTTCAACTTAAGTCCTAACTGGCTTAGGGCACACATTAGTAAGCAGAAATCTATAGGGTTCCCAGGAAAATGACAGGCTAGTTTCTGTGTGTCTTGCATGAGCTGAGGCTCATGTGTAATCCTTGGCAGGGGTTGCTGCCAGAAGAGACCAAGATGGAGAGCGGAATGATCTAGCTAGACTCAGCTGTATGAGAAGTGGCGAGGGCACAGGAGGAAGCTGAGGCTGTGGCTGGTGAGCAATAGTCTTTCCACTGCAGTGTCGCGTCCAGAGGGGCTGGAGAGGACAGTGTGGTCCCAGCAGGCCTGGGCATGGTCTTCCGTGTGTTCCCGTGTGTGCAGATCCTTTCTTAGGAGTCCAGTTTTGGGGGGACAGAATGTATGTGCACATAACTGGCTGATAGACCTGTGCAGATACACAGTTCTGACAGGTACAGGTCCTCCCCTGCCCTTTAGCAGCTAGCACTACTATTCTGGCACTTGCAAACTGTCAAAGGAGAGGCCTAGAAGAGGAAGAGCCACTTGCTTAAAGTCACATAAAAACAAGTAGCTAACCCAGACCTACTAAATTCACTTATCAGATTCTAGAGGTTTAGGCGAGCACACTCCTTTTAATTTCCTTTGCCCCAAACCTTGCATGTTCCAAATGCTTTAAACAGCCAACACAAGAACTAAAAAAGCCCCTGGTGACTAAATGAGCTATGAAGAAAGGAAGGCATGAAGCAGCTCAGTAACTGGGCAAGATGGCAACTCAACGCAAGCTGACCAGAAAGCAGCTAGACCTGTAGGCCTAGAGTGCAAGTCCTGGAGGGCAGCAGGCTGGATCAAGCGCACTGCCTTAACCCAGCTCCGCCACATTCTAGCAAGTAGTCTAACTTGTGTGGGCTGTTTCTAGTTCTATAAGATGGGAACACTACATCTCCCCGCAGGTTGTCCTGAGGAGTAAGAGAGGGGATCCATATTCCAGTGCTCAGAGCAGGGCCTGACACACGCCCAGAGGAACACTGGTCATTTATATTATCTTCAGTGGAAGGATAGGGCATTGCCTGTTCCCCATGTGTGTGGTGTGTGACCCCTGGCCCCTCACCACAGTGACAGCATCATTGAGCAGGGACTCCCCAAAGACGAGGATGTGTAGCAGTTCGTTGATGTGGATCTCCTCAAAGACAGCCAGCACGGCCACCGGGTCCACAGCAGAGATGATGCTTCCGAAGAGGAGGGTGTCCAGCAGGCCAATGTTGTTGATCTGTTCGCCGCCCACCAGGCACACGGCGTACAGGAGGCCACCCAGGAAGAAAGCATTCCACAGTGTGCCCACCACAGCAAAGATGAGGATGGTGCCCAGGTTCTCCGTGAACTGCCGCAGTGGCAGGAAGTAGCCCGCGTCCAGGATGATGGGCGGCAGCAGGAAGAGGAAGAAGACGTCTGACTGCAGGAAGGGGGGCGTCTCGCCAACACCCTTGATCAGGCCCCCCACCAGCAGCCCCACCACGATCAGCAGGCAGCTCTCCGGGACGATGCTCGAGATGGTGGGGATCACATGGAAACCTGTGAAGGGCGAGAGAACGGGAGGCCGTGGGCTTTTCAGGGGAGCCAGAAGAACAGAAGGTTGGGGACAGGACTGGGGACCAGGAGAGCATCTGGCGAGAGGTGCACAGGCTTGGTCTCAGAAGGCCGCTCTGTTAACTCTCTGAGCCTCGGCTTCCTTGCCTGTAAACGGAAGGGATAGTACCAGCTTCACAGGGCTGTGGTATAAAATAAATTATTTTTAAAATTTACATTTATCTTACATGCCTGTGTGTGCATGCATGTACATGTGAGACACGTGAGTATGTGCCATGGCATGTAGGTGGACGTCAGATGACAACTTGCAGGAGTTGGCACTTTCCTTCTGTCTTATGGGTCCGGGGGATTGACCCCAGGTCCTCAGGCTTGGCAAGCCCTTTACCTTTTGTACCACTTTGGGTCCAGTATTTTCACAGAACATTCACCAACTGCCTCTGTCACTGTCATAAACTGTTAGAAGGCAGCAGCTCTATATACCTCCCGCAGACAGAAACTAAACTGATGGCCAAGGTGCAAAGCGCCTAAGGCATCAAGCGATTCCTGGGCATGGCATCTTTTCAGGCACAAGTTCGGGGAGGCTGACTTACGCCCCACGCAGGGAAGAACAAGCTAATGAGTCTGTCTTGGGAAAGGCGGCGAGCTCCATGCCATGGAGGTGTATAAGCCACAGGCTGACAATGACAGGTGTTAAAGTGGAGACAACAGAGAGACAGGAGCATCAAAGAGCATCTGTGCCAGGAGCAATGTGGGGACAATAGGCCTGGGTCTGCAAACCTGCAGAGCACATGCAGAGACCTTCAATCCCAGACTCGCAGGCAGGAAACGGCTGTACATAACCGAGGCATGCTTTTCCGGACACCAGGCAGCTGCTCCAGACAAGATCCCAAGAGGTCAAAAGCCATCAGTCAGTTTGAGCAAGTGAAACGAATCTCTTTGCCACCCTGCCTTTCGCCCACCCCACTCTAAAGACAGGGTGATGGAGGCTGAAAAGGTAAAGGGACTTTCCCAAAGTCAGAGCACGTCAGTAGCAGGACCATGAGGGAACCTAGATCTGACGCCTAGCTCCCAGCCAACTCCACAGTTCTGAAACATTAGTTATCCTAGCCTCCCTCCCCATCAAGCCATCCTGACAGACACCAACCATTTCCCCAAGTGGTGTTGGCCATCAACGACATTCCATTCTCTGTTGTGGACCACACTAAGGCTCCAGACCCAGGCTTCTGGGGATCCCAGCTTTGGTTATAGAGTTCCATGTTCCCTACGAGCTCTTTGGTTTGGCTTTGCAGTAGGAAGGTGGGTGAAGACCTGGGTATCCAGGTGCAATGTTAGGTACTAGGACCCAGAAGTCATCTGGGTCAAGAGGTAGTGAGACCTTTGCTCAAGAAGGATGCTCCCTCCTCTCCCCTACCCAGCAGGCTCTGAGCTGGCAAATTCCATAGTATGTGCCAATTTGAAAATACCCATAATCCTCAAGGACCTGCCTGGCCAGATCTTTGCCTTCATTATCCCCTAGAACCTTGGGAAAGAACATTGCTCCCTCTAGCAAAGTCCCTCCTGTGTCCAGGTACTAACCAGGGCAATGTTAGTATACCCCAGTCCCATACAATGACAAGCTCCAAGGAGACACTGAAAACATACTAGGAAAAAACACATCTCCATCTTAGGGGAAGGAAGGAACCTCAATGCCACTTTGTACATGTTCCTGATTTCAAAAGACATCTCGTGCGCTGCTGAAAAGCTGTCTAGGCTGTAGGGTCTACCAGGAACACCCAGAGTTCAGCTGGTGGGTACATCTCTTGCCCCAGTCTCCTCCCCAGCCCCTAATATATTCAAACTCTTTGAAAGTTCCCAAATGAGCATTGTCTTTTTCCAATAGACAGGCTCCAACGGTGTGGCTGGTTAAGTGTGCATCTGCCTTCTCGTCCAGGTCCTCCCTGACCAGCCTGTCTGTCGAGGGCAGAACAGGACTTCCCTCTAGTGTGCCACCTTCTCCCACAACCTTCGAGCCACAGTCACCACCTCTTTTCCTGGCACCCACAGAGGTCAGGCAACCAGCTAAAGAGTGGAGATGGCCACAGCACCTTACCCAGAGATCTGCACTGCCCTGAAGGGGAGACTCCACGGCCTGCTACACTGTGGATCTGAGTGATTCTCAGGCTACAAGTTTTAAAGGGTTAATAACAGTAGGAGGTGATAGATCCTTTAAGATGTAAACTGAGGTTTTTAGGTCACTGGGAGGGTGTCCTTCAGGGGGAGGAAATAAGGGGCCCCCCTCCCCCAAGGTTCTCTCCTTGCTTCACCATTTAAGCACTTTGGTCCACCACGTGATGCCTCACCACAGACCCAAAGCAAGAGGGTCATTCAATCTCAGACTAAAGCCTCCAGGACTGGGGCAGGGGTGATGGCTTGTGGGAAGTTTGCTGTCTCAGCAAAGGACTGGAGTTCAGATCCCCAGCACCCACACACATCCTGGGTGGGTGTGGCAGACCACCTATAACCCACAATGGTAGGAAGGAAACAGGGATTACCCAGAACAAGCTGGCCAGCTGGAGTTGAATCAACCAACTCTGGTTTCAAGTGAGAGACTCTCCCTCGATATATAAGGAAAAGAGGCATAGAAGAAGACACCCAACTTTAACCTCAGGCCTGCACACACACACACACACACACACACACACACACACACACACACACACACATTTACACAATGTAAACACATATATACACATACACATACCCAATGTAAATACATATATACATATACACACACACAATATAAACACATGCACACAAAGCAAAAAAACAATACCCTCCCAAACTGAATTTAGAAGTTTAAAGTTCTCTTTAAATGGGCATTTAGTCACAGGACAATGAGTCATTTGAGTTTAGAAGGGAAGAATTCTTATAATGGGTGGAAAGCAGCTTCCCAAGCTCAAGAATGCAGCTCTAGGGACTGGTGAAATGGCTCAGTGAGTAAAGGTGCTAAGGCTGATGACACGGGGAGTTTGATCCCTGAGACACACAGTGGAAAGAACTAACTCTTACAGGTTGTTTCTGATGCCCAGAGGCAGGCTATGGCGCACGCACGCACACACAAATCCTTTAAAAAGACAGCATCCACCTCCACTAGCAACAAGGCTGTGTTCATGGGGCGGACCCACAGAGCTGGTGTCGAGATGAGCTGGCCACAGTTCCTGCCTGGAGAGGGTGTGTGAGAGAAGCAAGCTGGGGCAGTAACATGGAGGATGTTATTCTAAAGGTGTCCCCGCTGGAAGCCATCTCACTCAGCCTCCTAACAGTTGGGTAGTGAGGGCAAGCCTGGGCCCTGCGAGGGAGGGTTCTGCTCTAGCAGCAAGGGTGTCTCGACATAGGGTAAAGAGGTTTTAGTCATTTGCTGAAGTGTCAGTATTTTCCTGAGCAGGCTCTTCTGGGCCCTTTGTGAGGAGCTCCTGGGGATGACCATAGTTTACTGGAATGAGTCCTCTATGGCAGGTGAACAGTTAGTGCTCCTACAGATGAGAAGATGGTGCTCCGAGAGGCTACAGTCGTGTCTCTGGCCCCTCCCTCCCATCTCCCACAGGCTTCTGTTTGCTCTTTCTTCCCAGAATTCTGCAGTGGGGCTTCAGCCCCGAGGGGCCTCTAGGCTGAGCCCAGGCTGCAGGGGAGAGCTAGACCTCTTCACTCTTGGCTTCTTGCCTGCAGTGGGTGGTGCATTACTGGAAAGTGCTTGAGGGAGGGGCAGTGTCTGTCAGGAGGAGGAGACTCCTCAGGGAAAGAAGCTTGCCTGCCGGTGCTCTGTCCTAGCCTGTTCCTCTCCCAAGGCCATAATTCCAATTGTTCCCACCCTGTATCCCCCGAGAGTCCCAAAACACAGGAAACTGGCTGACACCTGTAGTGAACCGGGCAAGAGCAACAGATGGGGGCCGGTGTGGTGACAAAGGGTCAGCATTGAGGCAAGAGTCCAAGAAACAGGGCTCCTCGGGGCGCAAACTGAACTGCGGCAGCGGTGACTGAGTTATGATGTAACCTGGGTAGGGCAACCAAAGTCAGAACTAGAGACAAGGGAGCTAGAATGGACCTCAGACAGCATTTAATTCTCCATCTTATGGTCAGTCAGAGAGCACGTGACCTGGCAATGGCCACAGAACCAGTTCCTCAAGAGCTATGTGTGGCAAAACCAGTGATCCCCTCAAGCCCCACAGCGTCCCTCCAGGCATCCTGTCCACACAGAGCTGGGAGGCAAGGTGTGGAATTCCACATCCCCAGCCTTGCACAAACTCTTGAAGGCAGCTCCAGGCTGCCTCCCGGTAAGAGAGGTGTTCATTCCTTCCCGTTGAGCATGTGTGCACACAAACACATCCTGACAGAAATGTCACTAGATTTTGGATTGACTGGGGATTCCCAAGGCTCTCTGCAGCTGCTCTGCCCTCCACCACAAGAACATTTTATTCACATTTTTCAGGCTGTGCCCATCTGCTTGGGTGGGCACAGTAAAGCAGGCAAGGCATGTTGCTGGTTCTGCTCGGCACAGGCCTCCCTGGCTTGGGAAGTCACAGGGAAAAGCTGGGAGGAGGGGTCACTGAGGCCTACCAGTGGTCCCTCTGCAGCCATACTTCAGGCCTGAGGGCTGCTCTGGGGCTGCAGTTCAGCCGGTGCCCAAGGGATTTCTCTCTTCGCTGCACAGTGACTCCATCTCTTTAAGGCCCTCTTCAGGGGCCCCAGTAGCCATCCTCACAGCAAGGGAAAGCTGTGATTCTAATCTACAGCAGTGTATGCTAAGCATGGGTCTCATCTCCCTCCCCATGGCTTTGAGAAGACCCAGTTTTAGATGAGGAATCTTAGGCATAGAAAGGTTAATTAAGTAACTTGGTTTAAATTCACAAAGCCAATAACTGTGTCCACAGTCCAGGCCCCAGAGTCTGTTCTTAGTCATTCATGCCATTACCCCTAGTTTCAGTCCTACTGGTTTCCCTGAGGACCCACCCGGGACCAAAGCGGCCAAGAGCAGTTCCCTCAAGACCAGAGGAGGCCGTTTTTTCCATGAGCCCTTCTTCCCCAGAGAAGTCCTTGCACAGTTCGTCTCTCACAGCCCTGTTGAAGATCATCTGTCTTTGAAGGCATCCTCCAGGATCTATGCAGTGAGCCCAGCCAGAAGGCTCTTTGCTGCCAGCTCTTGGGATAACAGGTGGTAGTTACTCAGCACGGTTTCTCACTGTGACCTCATCGCTGGGACCCAGGAAGCAAAAGTAGCTCCGATTCAGCCACTGCCTCAGCAGATTTCCAGACAGACATGCAGGAGACAAGACTGTGCCACCACCTACCCATGCTGTGTTCCCACAGCCAGTAAAAACTGGGTCCCAATCAGGGTACAGCGACTGACTAGCAGGGGGGCCTTGCCGAGTTACTTTATGGCTCCTGTCCTCAGTTTGCCTACCTACAGCACGGTGCTGGGTAGTAGATGGGGTAGGAGATAATGGCGGTAAGGAATTCCAAGCAATGAGTCACGTATGCGAGTCTATTCCTATAATCCTACCTACTTGAATACTGAGGCAGGAGGACCACAAGTTTGAGGCCTGCATGAGCAACTCAGTGGGGATTAACCTCAGAAAGGAATGCTAATGTCCAATGTAAAATGTGACAAGCACTCTATTAAAGTTTTCATCAAGGGGCCAACAAGATGGTTCAGTGGGTAAGGTTCTTGTGGTACGAGCCTAAATTTTGATTCCTGGAACCCAGGTAAAAGTGGAAGGAAAGGTGGGCGTAGGTGGCTCACGCCTTTAATCCCAGCACTCAGGAGGCAGAGGCAGCCAGATCTCTGGGAGTTCGAGGCCAGCCTGGTCTGCAGATTGAGTTCTAGGATGACCAGGGCTACACAGAGAGACCCTGTCTTGAAAAACAAAAACAGACAAACAAAAAATGTGAACTAAAGGCTGCAGGGAGTAGCTCAGGGTTCCTGCTACTCTAGGATGAACAAAGCCCTGGGCGGCTCTCCAGCACCAGGAAGGTGTTAAAGGGAGGGAGGGAGGGAGGGAGGGAGGGAGGGAGGGAGGGAGGGAGGGAGGGAGGGAGGGAGGGAAGAAGCTAGCTGGAAATGCTCTTCACTCCATTGGGCTTCGAATGATGGAGAGTCACTAGACAACACATTGTCCAGCACAGAAAAAGGAACACATTTAGTGACACTCGGACTCTGATGTGTGGAGCAGTGCTCGGGTCTTCACATGTGTCTTCTCATATCACACCCTGACCCTTATTTGATGAATAAGGATCAGAGAGGTAGGGTGACTGGACCAAGGCTCCACCACCAGGGAGGGTTGCCATAATTAGCATCCAGGTCTCCTAATTGCCAGTTCTTTGAGCTCCACGAGATCTAAGCCTGTCAGGATTAACAGAAAGGAATTTCAAGTCTGCCATATGCCTCCCCCACATAAACAGTCAGAAATAAATCTGCTCGCAGTACCTGGGCAGGAACCATTGCGGTGCTCAGAAAAGGCAGTCTCTCTGTGCCTCTCCCCAGCATTTCCATACACACAGCAGCTGTCTCTTGTTTCAATCCATGCATCAGGAGTCTTTCTAGGTTGGGAAGGGAGGACACAGAGGATCCCACCCTAGGAATATCAAGTCTTACACAATAAAGCAGCTAAATTTCTACCTGAAAACATGACAGCGATGCTGAGCTGTCTGGGCCAGGAAAAGGTTGGGCCAGGGAGCCCAGAGCAGTCCCAGGCCTGATCTGCTCTCTAGTGACCCTGAGACCTGGTGTCTTCCAGGGCTCCCACTCACAGAGCTCACCACAGAAAGGTTGGGCCTTTTTCTGTGTGTCACCAAGTCAGAGTCAGAGCACTGAGATACTGTGATGTGGCAGAGGCGGCTGGGAAAAGATAGAACAAGTGGGAGAGGGCCAACCTCCCGGGAGAAGCCAGGTGATGAAGCCGCGTCTTCTCTGGGAGGCCTGGAGGGAGAGGCTGCTCTAGATGCCATAACTGTGACCAAGGACCGTGTGAACATCCTCTCTCGGTTTACAGGTACTTTTTCTTTTTAAAATTTGTTTTAAAGGCAGGGTCAGCTATGTAACCCGGCTGGCCTCAAACTCCAGCAAGCCTCCTGCTTTGGCCTCCAAGTGATGGGATTAAAGAAGTGAGCCTCTGTTTTTCTCCTGTCTTCACTTTTCTACCTCCACCAACCCCTCTTCCCGGCAGCTTCCTAGTCCTGCTTCTGTGTATATAGTGAGGAACTCTTCGTCTTGAACTTGTACCCACTTCCCAAAACCCAGTCGGGTATCACCTCCTGTAGAAAGCCCTCCCTGCACACTCCAGATGGAGCCTGCTGTTCCTCTAAACTGGCCATGTGCTGGACACTCAACATTAGTGCTCATCTGCTGGGCACCCCAGCACAGCCCGAACCCTGAAAGGATGACACTTGGGAAGATAGGGTTCAGGGGACAATGGGAGCTTCCCAAAAGTCATCAGATCTCTCCCAAAGAAGGGGCCGAGAGTGTGGACAAAGAGCAGGCAGCCATGACCTCTGAAGCCTCCGGAGGCTCCGGGGCTGAACGGTGCAAAGGACACTGGCACACAGGCCCGCGGCACTCAGGCTGAATGATGCTGAGCTGACCTGCACGCCTCAGACGGTCTCCCTGACCTTCAGGCCTCACCCCTATCTATATGGTCTGCAACCAAGTCCTGCCATCAGCTTTCACCCTGTGGCTCAGAGCCATTCCAGCGACCTCAAACCCATCCCATCCCCCTCCTCCCTGCTCTCACAGCAGCGTGTCTGGTGTCGCAGGCCTCCAGTCATCAGAGATCTCCATAAAGCCACAGTCAATGAATTCCCCGCAGAGAGGCAGGTGATGACTCACACAGGGTGAAGGGAAGGACAGGGATGGGACAGCAGTAAACAGAGTGTGTTGTGTTGACAGGAGAACTGGCAGTAACAGCACAGGCAGGAGAGGGCTCCAGCAGCCAGCGGGGGCCTTACCTGGAAGGGAGGCCAGGGGCTGTGTGGGGCAGGTCAGTGGGATCTCAGGATCCCAAGCCTCAGCACCAGTAGGGGAGGGACCATGTGAGCCACACTGATTGCTTTCCATTTCTCAGAATGAGCACATGCTGCTCTGGTGATTTTAATTTTGATTTTTCAAGACAGGGTTTCTCGGTGTAGCTCTGGCTGTCCTGGAATTCACTCTTTAGACCAAACTGGCCTCAAACTCACAGAGATCCACCTCCTTCTGCCTCCTGAGTGTTGGGGGGATTAAAGGTATGTGCCGCCACCACCACACCCCAGCTTTAGTGATTTTAAGCAGGCCCATGTTAATTCTGGAAATATCTGCTAGTACTATGTACTTTTGCCAGTGTAAAGAGCTTTTAGAAGCAATCGTCTCCCTGGCTCTCTTTTCTATACAACCAGCCCAGCCCCCAACCTAAGCTGACTTTGGAGATCTTCAAATTGTTGCTTCTCTAGTGCTAAGAACAGATTCCAGGCACTTCTAGCATGCTATGCAAGTACTCTACCAATCATATTTTCATATATCAGTTAAAATAATAAATTTAAGTTTCAAAATTATGTTTAAGGGTCTAGAGGGACGGCTCAGCAGTTAAGAACACTTGCTGCTCTTGCAGAGGACGTAGGTTCAGTTCCCAGCACCCATGTCAGGTAACTCCTGCTCCAAAGGATCCAGTGTCCTCTTCTGGCAGCTTCAGGCACCTGCATCACACAGAGAACACACACACACACACACACACACACACACACACACACAACCACACACACACACACAGAGGCTCACTCATATAAACACAAAGTAAATACTTATTAGAAACAACACAAAACAGCCAGGTGCAGTGGCTTGCCTTTAACTCCAGCACTCAGGAAGCAGAAGCAGGCAGATCTCTGTGAGTTTGAGGCCAGCCTTGTCTACAGAGTGAGTTCTATGACAGCTAGAGCTGCATAGTGAGAACCTTAATCCCAGTTCCAAGGGAATCCCACACCTTCTGCTGGCCTCCTCAGGTACTGCACTCATGTACTGCACACACGCACACAAATAAAAAACTAAGGCTGAAATGTTTTAAAATGAACAAAAAATAAACAAAACTATGCACCAGTGGTTGACTATCCTCTGGGGACTCCACTGCAAAGCCTCACCTAGTTGTCTCAACCCTAAAGCAATTGTGTGGTTATTACCCTCATCTAGAGACCCAGACCCAGCTGGCAGGCTGCCAACATGGCTCAGCAGGCTAAGTCACTTGCTGTGAGGCCCAACTACCCAAGGTCAACCCCTGGCACCCACAAAGTGGGAGGGAGAAGCAACTCCCCAAAGCTGTCCTTTTCTACTTCTTTTTCATATTTTTTTCTTATTTTACATATTGATTCCAGTTCCCCCTACCTCCCATCCTCCCGTTCTCTCCACAGACCCCCCCCTCAGAGAGGGTGAGGCCTTCAATGAGGGATCATCAAAATCTGTCAAATCATTTGGGGTAGGGCCTAGGCACTCCCCTGTCTCTCTAGGCTAAGGGAGTATCCCTCCATGGGGAATGGGCTCCTAGAGTCGTTACTGCACTAGGAATACATCCTAGTTCCATTGTCAGAGGTACTATATACTTCTCAGGCCTCTTGAGTCAGAAGAATAGAAAAAAACAAGAAAAGAGATACCATAAAAGAGGGGGACATTATAGGTTTAAAGAGAAATCTAGCAACTAGGGAAATGTCCAGAGACCTGCAAGCATGATCCCAACTAACAATCTAAGCAGTAGTGGACAGGCTACCTTAAATGCCCTTCCCCAATACTGAAATTGATGACTACCTTGTATGTCATCCTAGAGCCCTCATCCAGTAGCTGATGGAAGCAGAAGCAGACACCCACAGCTGAACACTGAGCCAATCTCCTGGAATCCAGTTGCAAAGAGTGATGAGCAAAGGAAAGGGGTCAAGACCAGGCTGGAGAAACCCACAGAAATAGCTGATCTGAACAAGGGGGAGCTCATGAATCCCAGACTGATAGCTGGGAAACCGGCATAAGGCTGACCCAGATGCCCTGGACGTGGGTCTCAGTTAGGAGGCCAAAAGCTATCTCTACACATGCACCAAGGCATACATGTATGCCTGCATGCCAGAAGAGGGCACCAGATCTCATTACAGAGGGCTGTGAGCCATCATGGGGGTGCTGGGAATTGAATCAGACCTCTGGAAGAGCAGCCATTGCTGTTAACCTCTCAGCCATTTATTTCTCCAGAAAAACAAAAACAAAAACAAAACAAAAAAACTTTAATGTATTCTTTTAAAGGTCATAAAGAGATTGGGTGTGAGCCAGGCAGTGGCAGTGCACACATTTAATCCCAGCACTCGGAAGGCAGAAGCAGGTAGATCTCTGTGAGTTCAAGGTCAAGCAGGACTACACAAAGAAATAATGTCTCAAAAAACCACACTCACAAAAAAGAGAGAGCCTGGGTGTGATGGAGGGTGCCTGTAGTCCATTACTTTGAAGGCATGAATTTGAGGCCAGTCTCAAATTCAGGTAAGCCTAGGATATAAAGCAAGATTCTATAACAAACAATACACAAACTGAGCAGTGGTGGTACACACCTTTAATCTCAGCACTTGGAAGGCAGAGGCAGAAGCATCTCTGGGAGTTAGAGGCCAGCTTGATCTACAGAGCAGAGTTCTAAGACAGGCCCCAAAGCTGTCTTAGAACACAGAGAAACTGTCTTGAAAAACAAACAAACAAAAAGATCCAAATGGTACACAAGGAAAAGGTTAGAGTAAGCCCACTTACCCCGAAGACAGACAGCCAAGTCTGCAGAACGCTTGAAGTACTTCACATGGGAGGGCCCTTCATACCCTGACCTGTGGAGCCATCTTACCATGGGTAAGGCTGGGCCTGAGCCATAACAACAGAGCAATTCTGCACAATGGAATTAGAGTGAAAGGCGGTTTCTTGTGCTGATAACCTACCTAGATCCCCAAACAGGCCTTGCCTGTCGCTGACAGTATCACCAGGCAGCCTTGGCGTCTGGTTTCAATGTACCTTTACCCCATGGCACCACTGTCACTGGAAACATCTAAATGACATTCCTGGCCGTGGAAGGTCTTCTTGGCTCCCCAGATTTCAACCCTGGAGTGACAAGGAGGTGAAAACAGAATGCTGGAACAAGAAACCTGGAATGATCTAGTGTCAATCAAGTCACTATGTCTTCCTTTCGTTGCTGCTGGCCCTGGTGTGTGTCTGCCTGCCTCCCTGGGCTCTTGTTCCCACACCCACTCCACTGCTGGCCTGGCCTGCCCATGGGATGCTCTAGGGACCTGTAGCGGTAGCTCCACATGCTCCGGTGCCTCATAGCTGAGGTGTGGCAGGGCCTATGGAAAAACAATGCTCTCGTGTTTCAGAAACTTTCAGTGCTTCTGTTGCTAGAAATCTTAGAGCCATGAGAACACTAGATTTCCTTTCTTTTTGGTGGGGTGAGATACAGCCTGCAAAATGCAGCCACAAGACAGAACTGAAGCTGA
The DNA here is from genome assembly GCA_030556225.1 of Cricetiscus sungorus. Taxonomy (NCBI): domain Eukaryota; kingdom Metazoa; phylum Chordata; class Mammalia; order Rodentia; family Cricetidae; genus Cricetiscus; species Cricetiscus sungorus. The sequence goes on along the minus strand of JANBXA010000734.1, from coordinate 127,603,133 downwards.
GCACATTAAACACCTGTGGTTCCTAAGCGACCCTGTCAGCCCGAGCGAGGCCTGTCTAATGCAGGAGCATCAGAAAGAGCTCAAGGCATTGTGTGCCACCCATCCGCTCCACAGAATTCGCACTTGAGCACAGATGTGGCGAGGCTGCATAAAGGCAGAAAGAGACACAAAGAGAAGCCTACAATCCCCAGAAAACCCCCTGCAGAAGGTGAGTCACAGTGTCCCATTTTCAGTCGCCACAGAGGGGGCAGGGGGATATAAGAACCAGGCTCAGGTGCTGCTGGCTTGGGCAGGGAGAGAGAACAATAGCTCCAACGGGGCCCGATGTTCCTCGAAGCTCAGTCTTTGTACAGGATCTGTTATGTGCTATGCATCATCTGTGATAGGGAACGGGTACCCACTGTCTGTGATGGTTCCCTCACAACCTGAGTACTTGGGTAACCTCTCACAGGCCCATACAGTATCAGGGAGAGTTGGTGCAGGCTTGTACTTGAGCAGCCAGGGCAAACTGGGCCTGTCTGAGCTACAGAGCAAATCCAAGGCTACCCTGGGCAGCTTATGGAGACACTGGCAGAATAAAAACTTGAAAATAGCCTGAGGACATGGCCTAATGGTAAGCACTTCCCAATCTCATGACCATGGGTTTAATCTCTAGTACCATGAAAAGAAGGGGAGAGGAAAAGAAGGAAGAGAAAGAGGAGGAAAAGGAAGACAGGAAGAGGCGGTGGTGGCGGCTGCAGCAGTGAGAGGAGATGGTGGAGGTGGCAGAGCTGGGGTGGGGACGCTGGAGGAACGTAGTCAGATGCACAGGTGAGTCTGGAGAACAGAAGGAGGCAGGCAACTCCTTCTCGTCTCTCCTTTGGTTGCTCATGGCCATCTGTGGAATCATTCCGACTCCTCTATGCTGTTCACATCTCACAGTAGCCGGAGGCTGCTGGCTCTTCCTTTTAGACCTGTGACTTCTTAGATCCCTTCACTACCTCCTCTAACAACTTTTCCAAGCCGCCATGATTGCTGGGACCACTGCAGCAGTATCCATCAGTCTCCTTCATCCACTGCAGTACCTGGGGCTCTTCCTATGCCAGCCAAGGGGGAACCACCTTTAAAAGGTAAGACAGGCATGGCGGCGCACACCTTTAATGCCAGCACTTGAGAGGCAGAGACAGGCAGATCTCTGGGTTTGAGACCAGCCTGGTCTACACGGTCATTTCCAGGCCAGCCAGGACTATATAGTAAGGGCCTGTCTCAAAAAGCCAAACCAACCAAATAGCAAAAGAATGACACACTTTTGAAAGGGAGGGGCTAATGTTAGGTGGTGGTGGTGGTGGTGCACACTTTTAATCCCAACACTCAGGAGGCAGGTGGGGTTAGTGTTCCGGCATCTGTGCCAGCCTGCCCTTGGGGTTCTGACAGGATATGCCTCATCTGCAGACACTAAGAGCGCCACCTGTGCCTATTAATTGTTCCCTTTTAAAATGCTCTGCCCACCTCCCATCCTCTCTCTCCTTTCCTCTTTTTTCTCTCTCTCCCCCTTCTTCCTCCCTCCCTCCCCCTTCCCCCTCTCTGTCTGTTCCTCTCTCTCTCCCTCTCTGTCCTGCTGCTCCTGTCTCCAGAGGCTGATCTCCCCCCTTCCCCTTTATATGATCCTTTTCCCTAATAAAAAAAACCCTCTGCTTGAACCCTGTCACATGTCACATGTGTCTTTCTCTCGTGCACCGCTTTCCTTAAATCACAACAGATGGATCTTTGAGTTAGAGGTCAGCCTGGTCTACAGAGGGAATTCCAGGACAGCCAGGGCTACACTGAGAAACCCTGTCAAAAAAAAGGGGTGGGGGTGGGGAGACAAAGTCCCCCAGATACTTTGCCCCACAATACCACCCCCACCCCATCTCACCCCATCCCCACCCCGCGACTGTCTTGTTTTATTCTGAATCCCACCTTGGAGTGTTTGTACATATTCCCTCTGTATCTGCAGGGGTGGATAGCATTTTCTTTCCTGTCCCTCTCCAATCTCATGCTCTGTCTCGGCGGTGCCCACTTCCTGACCCAGAGTGTGAGCTGCATAGTTTCTTGTCTGCCCTGTCATGTCCCCGGCACCTAGGCCTGGCACACAGTCAGTCTACAACTGATGACTGACCTATGAGTGACTATCTCTTGCTTTATCCCTGGAAAGCCCTAGAGAGATAATGCACAGCCCTCTATTAAGAGTCTCATCACATTGAAAGGAAGACTGATTTGTTTCCCCCTTGGGACCACAAGCAAGCTCCTTACTCAAGCAGGGACAATTATGTCCTTTTACCTTTGACTCTCCAGCACCAAACCCAGAGCTTGACACATGACGACAAGGACAAGAGTCAAACCTGGCTGCTAAGTCTATATGATCGCTTTAGGACCAGATCGCTATGTCCGGTCCAGCAACTGGCCCTACGAACTGAATTCCAGCAGAACTGGCTTTACTAGTGAGATCTAGAGAGGAACCTAGCGAGGCAGGAGGGACAGGAGCAGAGTGCTGGCACAGGTAGGATATCTCTATTGGGAACAAAATGACAGTGAAGACTAGAGAGGAAGTTGTTAGTTAGATGAGCATCAAGCATTTCTCTCTCTGGTTCTCATTAGAAGCCTAGGCAGTGGATAACAGATGAAGACAAGCTCAGAGAGGTTCGCAGACTCGCCCAAAATAACACAGGTGGCAGTACAGGCAAAAGCCCTGTCAGGGGTGCTGACTCCCCTTCCAGTGCTCACCCAGGGCTAGAGGGACAATCTCATACACTTCTTTTGTGAGCGGGGTCTTAATTAATCCACTGAGTCGAGACAAGCTGAAGGGCTTCACCAACTCAGGCTCAGCATCCTGGAACATGGGAGAGCTGTCTGGCTGCAGTCATGAGGTCCAGGCCCCTGCGTGACACCAGCAGAGTGGGGAGACCCACCTTCACATGCCTTGGGAGCCTGGGAAACTACATTGAGAGGGAGAAAGGGCCAGAGCCAGGCCTACACTAGTGATCAAGAAACCTGAGTTCCAGCACCCACACACCAGACGCTTTGAAAAGCCCTTGCCTTTCTAAGCCTGTTTCTTTGTTTCATGCTGGTATAAGCAATGTCTGTGGCCCAGGGCAGCAGGAAGAAAGAACATGAACTGTACATTGACAAATGTTCTGCTTCCAGGCAGATGATGGGTGGGAAACAGCATTCACGATGGAGCTGGGATGCCAAGAGCTTTGAGTATTCTAAGGGGAAAGGGAAGCTCACCCTGCATGGTTCAGCTTCCTCTTAGCCTGGCATGACTGTCACTAGCCCTGACTTGGGTTCAATAGGAGCACAGCATGGGTGTGGAGGCAGAGGGGCTGGGCCTTCTGCTGGAACAGAGGTCGTATGTTGCCTGGGACCTCTGAATCTGAGGCCAGCTCTATGACAGGCCCTAGGGAAGCAAGGACTCAAGGGTCAGTGAAGCAGCTTACCTAGGGCAGCTACTGTAGAGCTGAATGGCCAGCATTCTGGAGCCTGGGGACAGGGCCCATGTACAAGGTGCAAGGGGCCGGTAAAGATGGCTGAGAAGGGAGATGTCAGGAAGTACAGGTCAGACTTTCAACCCCAATTCAGTGGCAGATCAGGGGGGAGGCTCCATGGTTAGGAGGGTTATCCCCTGCCTCGTCGTCATGCCAGGTACTTAGCCTCTAACTCAATTCTTCATCTGGGAAGTGGAAGGGCTGCTCTAAGCAGCCAAAGAGCTGAAAATAGTCAGCTAAGGGGACCATCCCATCTCGGCACCCCACTTCTAGCCCTGAAATAGCCCTCCAGCATCAGGATACCAGAAGTCAGCAGCCTGGCCCCACTCACAAGCAGCACAGCATCAACACCCAGTCCCTGTCAGGTTTCCAGAGTTTCTCTATGTGGAACTGGCTGTCCTAGAACTCATGCAGTACATCAGTCTGGTCTCAAGCTCTGAGATCTGCCTGCCTGAGTGCTGGGATTGAAGGTGTGCTCCACCACAGTCCAAAGGTGAGGAGTTTTAACCTGGCCCTCTGCCTGGTCTTTTTGAGCCAGTCTCCCGCATGCTGCCTGAAAAGCTGGGCTCTAGTTTTCTATCCTGCTTGGAAACAAACAGGAAGTGTGGGAAGCACAGCTTCTCCATCTTCTGTGTGATCTCAGGCAGACTGCTCGCCCACTCTAAACCGCTGGCCCGTCAACGAGCGAGCGGCAGGAAAGCAGACAAACCCTGGGAAGGCAAGAAAGCCTCCAACAAGAGGCAAGAGGCTTCCTGGGGTCCTGACAAAGAGGAATGGAACCCTGCAGGGTCTGGCCTAGAGTCTCTGCTTAATTACTGCACTCACTGACTTTTGGGGGAGGGGACATGGCAGTCTAGCCACAGACGGGCCACCAATAGGCAGAACTACCAGTAAGCCTCAGGCTTTCCCATTTAGCCTCCACAGGAACCCGAGGCAGGCACTACTATTTTTTCAGTGGACCGACTAGCCGGCCCAAAGCTTAAGAATTTGCTCAAATGACACAGGCAGGAAACAACCAAACTAGGACTGGATCCCAGGACTGCTTGATTGCAGAGGCCAAGCTCTGCCATCCATCACGCTAGACCTGGTAACCGTTTCCTGCTGATGCTCTGGTCTTCTGGAATGATCACCAGGCTGGGGGCTGGGACCCTTTCAGCTGAGCCAAGCATGGAAGCCCAAGGGTCCCAGGCAGGATGAGAGCTGCTTGCCTGCCTACTTGCTTGCCAGTCAGCCAACCCCGTAAGAATAAGAGTATGTGCACGGGAAGGGGATAAGGAAGCCTTTGTCAGCACTGGCTTCCGCCGGCGCTACACTAACTCTATGGACTGCGGGGGGCCCACTCTCTGCAGAGGAAGGGTACACACGCCTCCCTGGGGCAGGGCCAAGAAGATCCTTGTGGCAACCAGAACTGGAGAAGCAGCCACCACAGGACAGCAGTGTCTGGGACTTGGGGGGAGGGGTGTTGGTTCTAATCAGCTGTCACCCAGTTTCCTCGAGATGCAGATACTGATTGCAATGCTAGCCAGCACTCATTGAAGGCTTGAGTCTCTCAACTGCCCAATGATGTAGGCTTTGTTACAGTTGCATCACAGATAAAGGAAACTGAGGCTCCCAGCAGCTCCAGACCTCCTAACTGGTAGGGCCAAGCTGGATTTAAGCCCAAATGGGGACTGATGTTCACCCACTGATTTGTTTCTCGACAGATCCTCATTCGCACCAACAAGAAAACGACCTAGGTGACAATTTTCTCAATGATCCAAAAGACAGTCATAACCTGGGCTGCTTCTGAGTGTCCACAGGAACAAGTGAGGCTTGAGCACGAAAGGGAACCCAGTTCCTGAGCCCCCATTGCCTCTGCTCTGTTTCTGAAGGTGCACTGCTGGCCCTGGCTCCGCTCAGTCATTTAGTGCAGGGAGGGACCAGACAACTGAACGTCTCTCCCCCTGACTGCCCAGGGTTCAAGGCCACCCAGTTTCACCACTTTTCCTAAGTCAGTTAGCTACCCTCTGAATTTTTGGGGTCCTTGCTTACAATTGGGGGTCTCTCTCTCTTTCCCACGGGAGGGGGGACCCTGAGATGAGCAGGCAGAACCTCTGAGGGAGCCAGGTGAGCTGAGGCTGGAGTGTGAGCTGCTGATGCCTACTGCCCACAGCGCAGGACTATTCCCCTCACCATTCACTGCCCCAGGATACGTGTCACTTCAGAACCTCACCCTGAAAGCAGGTAGCAGCTCTACCCAGCCCCCGCCCTGAGCCAACAGGGCACTCCCAGACAGGCCCAGCCTAGCTCCTTGATTATCATCAGCAAAGCCTTTTATAATGAGCTGTGGCCACAGGAGGACAAAAAGCCATTTCTGAGCTATCTATGTACCTGGTACTGAATGTGGTGGCTAAACACTTAGGAGTTGGGCCCACCTGGGCTGGTAATGTGTAAACCTTATTTATCATGCCAAACACTTCCAGGGAAAGGGCCAGGGAGGGGAGTGAGACAGAGGCCCTAGCCATGCCAGTCAAGTCTGTCCCCAGGTGATCTCAGCCTCAGCTATAGTCTCACACAGATCTGAAGGTGACTGTTTCTCATTCCTCTCAGAGCTAATGGGGTAAAGGTTGTGGTGATCAGTCAGTCCCTAAGCAGAGTTTGAGAGAATATTCAAATCCAGGCTTGAGGATAAGAGGAAGGGAACTGAAGCCCCAGCCTAACTTGTTTAGTTTGGAGGAAAAGGGGAGGCCCAGCTTGTTATGGTTGGGATAGCAAGGATGCTGGGGCTAACTAGGATAAGATCTCCTCTCCTCCACATCTCTGCAGCTCTGTTCTGCCTTCTTAGACCACAGGTTGATGGGCACATTTCATTGCTTAGAAGCTCCAGGTACCACAGTCCCTCAACCAGGGACCGGGGGCAACTGAAGCACGGGACAATTCCTAACGTGTCTCTCCTCTCTGGCAAGGAGCCTGCACATAGGAAATGAGATCAGAGTAAAGCGCACAGAGGGGACCCTCTTAGGGATTTTTCTTTGCTCAGAAAGCAGGCAGGTAGGTAGCTAGTGATTCAGAAACCACTGGCTGGTTCTAACCCCATCACTTGCTGGTTTTGTGGCCTTCCTGGGGCTTTGGTTTGCTGCAGTGTAACATGATGGGGCTGATTAACTTCTTGAACATTTCTTCTAGCTTGGTTTCTATATAATAAATAGCATGCATATAACACTTTCCATTTTGCTCTGAGTTTAACTCATGTACATCAGCACATTTAAATTCAATGGCAATTCTCTGAGTGGGACAGGTTCAACTATAACAATGAGAAAGCCAAAGCTTAAGGCATTCAAGCCTGAAGCCAGACAGAGAACAATAGCCAAACCCTGGGTTCTATGGATAGAGAAGAAACCAGTCCTCTCACGTGAGGCTGAAAGCCCAGGGTGGGCTAAGGGCTTACCGGAGACTCTCCAGGCCTCTCCCTTGGCATGCACATTGAACTGGAAAGGGGATCATGAGAAGGGAGGAGGAGCTAAGGGAGGGAAAGAGAAGGTATTGGAGGGTGTGTCACAGGAAAACAGAAAGGGGGACTAAGTATGCAGGAAGGAAATCAGACAGAGGGGGTGGGGCAGTGAGTGAGGGGAACAAATTAGAACAGTGTATCACGTACATGAAAATGATACAATGAAACCCATTACTCTAATTTAAATAACAAAAAATCATTTAATTAAAAAAATATAAACAAGGGGATGAAGAGGTGGTTCAGTAGTTAAGAGGACTTGTTATTCTTGCAGAGGACCTGGGTTCAGTTCCCTGCACCCACAGGGTGGTTCATAACTGCCTATAACTCCAGTTCCAGTGGCTTTACTGTCCTCTTCAGGCCTCTCTGTGGGCAGCAGACACATGTATGGTGCACAAACATACATACAGCCGAAACACCATACACAGAAAATAAATTTTCAATTAAAAAAACAATGGATATGAGCCAGGTGGTGTTGGTGTACACTTTTAATCCTACAACCCAGAAGGTAGAGGCAGTCACATCTCTATGAGTTCAAGACCAGGCTGATGTACAGAATGAGTTCCAGGACAGCCAAAGCTACAGAGTAAAACCCTGCCTTGAAAAACTAAAATTAATAAGTAGATAGATAAATGAAATAATAAATAAAACATGGATATGTAAACTAAAAAGTTGATTTCATAAAATCAAGAGTAGACTGGTGATTACCAGAGCCTAGGAAAAGTAAGAGGAGGGAAAACAGAGGGGCTGATTGTACACCAAGGTACAGTGGGACAAGAGGGATGACTCCCAGTGTTCTAGATACAATAGGTAACTATGGTTGGCAACAATTTGTAGTGCTAGGGATTATGGGCCTTGCAATATGAGACATACGACCACTGAGTGACATCCCCAAGGTTGCTCACAACTAATCAAATATTTCAAAATAGAGGATTTTTGAGTGTTTCGAGGACAAAGAAATGATTACTATCCAAGGTAATAAATATGCCAACTACCTTGATCTGATTAGTATATATTACATACATGTATTAAAATATCACACTGTTCTCATTCATTGGTCATGTGGTCCACACCTTTAATTACAGTACTTCAGGGGCAGAAGATGGATCCCTGTGAATTCAAGGCCAGCCTGATCTACATAGTAAGTTCCAGGACAGTCAAGATTACACAGAAAAACCCTATCTTGAACAAAAAAACAAACAAATGAAAAAAATGTAAACAGCAAGCTTGTTTTTAAGGCCAACTTTTTTTATTAAGTAGTTCATTCCACTATAGAAAAAAGTCCAGTAGGGCACATTGGCATTGAAATTTTTGGGGGGGAAAAAAATTAAAACCCACAACCCCCTTAGGAGGCAATTTTCTGAGCCATAATTCAACATTAAACACTCTACTATAATAGATTATCTCATTTAATTCCCACAAAAACCCCATGGAGTATAAAAATGCTCAAAGCAGCTTTCTTCATAATTGTCAAAAAACAGAGGCAACTCAATGCTTATCAACAGAATAGGCCAGCTGCAGTGAGACCATACATGTAGATAGCCAACTGCAGTGTGACCATACATGCCAACATGCAACTGCAGTGAGACCATACATATGGACAGCCAGCTGCAGTGAAACCATACATGCCAACATGCAACTGCAGTGAGACTGCACATGCAGACAGCAATAGAAAGACCAAACCTCTGGTGGGTGACAACAAAGAGGAGCTTTACAAATATGCTCAGCTAAAGATATTTCATAAGAGTCCCTATTACACTTTTGATTTGGTTTTGGTTTTTCAAGTCCTGGAACTCATGTGGACCAGGCTGGCCTTGAACTCAGAGATCTGCCTGCCTCTGCCTCCCAAGTGCTGGGATTAGAGGTGTGTGCCATCACCACCTGTATATACTATTCTTTTGTGAACCGCCAGGGTGTGGTGGTGGATGTCTGCCGGTAATCACAGCATGTGGAGGAAGAGGCAGGAGATCAGAAGTTCAGGGTCCTCCTCTCTACATAGCTCCCTGGAGGCTAGCCTGGGCTACACGAGACCATCTCAAAAACACATGAAAAACTAACCATGATGATATATGTCAGAATAGTGGCTACTCCAGAGGAGCAGAGGGGTAATGACCAGAGCAAGGGGAATCCCAAGTGTACAATGATGTCTAATATCTCCATCTGGGTAGTTTCTGTGGATGCATGTAGCTTGTTGTTTTCCACCAGCCCGCCCGACGCCAGTCTGGCGCGCTGGCCCCAAATAACATGCAGAGATGCTGTATTTGATACAATCCTGTTGGCCAATGACTATCATTGTTAATGGGCTAGCTCTGTCTTAATTATTAACCCATTTCTACTTATCTAAGTATTTCCACGTGGTCATCTTATCGGAGAGCCGTGGCCAGCGTCTTGCTTCCTCTAGGCTCTACATGCTGACTCCTCCCAACTACTCCCTCCTTCCTCCTAGTTTCCTCCCGGTCCCTCCTATCTTCCTTTTCTATTGGCCAACAAGACTTTATTTATTAACCAGTATGAAAAACATATTTACAGAATAACATCTCCCATCAGATACATGCATTGTAAGTAGCACATTTAAAGATTATGTATATTTGTTACAATATATAGGCGTGTAACTCTACAATTAAATGCATGGGGAGGACGTTAAGAAGACATTTGTGCAGTCATCTTCCTACAGTCACTGTGCTGGCACATAGAGCTCAAGTCAGGATGACTGACTCGTGACCCAGGCCACCAGGATACACTGACCTCTGAGACTGTCTGAAAGGACGCCTTGAATCCCCCCTGTAGAACTATCCCAGTCTCTCCATGGGCAGCTCAGTTCTATTGTGGGAGCCGCTTGCTTCCACTGCCAAACACTAGCACCGTGGTTCGGCCACTTGGTCGATCCAGACTCACTAGAGGCCTCAGCACACTGTTCTGCTGTTCTGCCAGAAATGCCGAATAAGGGTAAAAGTCAGGGTAAAAGATAGCTCATGCCAGGATAGGCTGCCCAGTTACACCAGCATTCATAGCAGAGCCTGGTCCACAGTAATGTGAAGGGCCAGGCCACACACAAGACATAAGCAGGACAGCTGGCCCTTCAATCTTGTCTCTGGCCGACACTGCCCCCCCCACTCCCATTAGGACCTCAGCCCCTGTTAACCAGAAAGGCCAGCCAGCCTTGCCCGTCTCCTGGGACAGTAAGAGTTGTGCAGGACCTAGCCACTGATTCCATCCTGCTTTGCATTCTCAGCCAGCCCAGGCTTCCCTCCCTCTCCCTTTCCCCATCTCAGAAGGGAACCACCTCCTGCGGCTTGGAGGCAGCTATTTCCTCTCCAGTCTTCCCACAACTCCTACACAATCCCAGTCCCAAACCATTTCCTGCAGCTTCCCATCTGATCAATTTCTTAGGAAGCTAATTATCCACAGAGGGAGGAGGCAGAAGTCTCTCAGCGCCAAGAACACTGACAGAAAGCTTGGTCCCCATTCTCCACCTTCCAGGACAACCTCGTCCCCAGCACTGAGCCGCCATGTGCAGGCCTCCCCTTAGACACCGGCAGTTTCTCACCTTCCTGAATTAGTTCTAACCCGAGTTCAAGCCTTGTCACCAGCACATCCTAAATGGCAACATCACAGAGACCAATCTGCCACCAGGACCCACTGTGCTGTGCCTGTATCTCTACAACCATTTTGCATGTCAGCTGCCATAGCTGAGTCTCCCACCCTCCAGAGGTCAACACCCATGGTAGGAGCACCTCCCACACATCTGTGCCCAAGCACAGTAGGTATTGGTGGCAGAACTCCAAAAGAAGCCATAGCTCCCTCTAAAGAAGAAAGAGCAATGAGGGAAGAAGGCCACCTATGTTGTCACAGAAAGGCCCAGCTAGGTGCTAAGAGCTGAGCCCAACCCCAGCTTTGCTAGCACCTGTTGCTGCCCTTGGGCAGGTCACTTCCGCTTGGCCTTCGGCTTCCTCCTCTGCGAGATGAGAGACTAGGCCAGGCTCTGTCCATAGCTTCTAAGAACCCTTCTTGCTAGGCGCTCTTAGCATGCTCCCTCCATGCGCTCTGCACATGAGGTCCACACGGCTGAAGTGCCAAGAGTTATGGCTGCTTCAGGCCCCAAACTCGCAGGACTCTGGACTTGGGCTCAGGTCTCAAAGCTCTGAAATCTGACTTGGAGTCTAAGTCTTTGCATGGCCTGCCAACAGCCCCAGGCTGTGACTACGGAACTGAACAGGAAAGGGAGACGTCAGGTCCTAGAGCTCTGAGCTGTCATACCCTCTTACAGGACATGGCTGCAGACAGGCCTCAGACCTGACACCCCACTCAACCCCTCCCTCGTCTTCCTCACTGAATCCTTCATGACTGCTTTGGCTCACGGCCCCGCCCTCTTAGTGGCTCTTCTAGGCTGGCACTCCAGCACCAACAATGACCTGGCAAGCAGTGCTTGTTGTGTAACTTTGCTATCCTGTCTCAGTCCCAGGCTGAGGAACGGATGAGCACAGATCTGCTTTACACAGCTCACTTATCTTAACGTTGACTCCCAAGATATCTACATGCCCAGTCCAGGCCACACCATGCCACCCTGCTCCAGATGGGACCATACACACAGCATTGATTCCTAAATAGCCAACCCAAGACCCATACAAGGTGAGCCTGCCTCCCCCATGCTCACATCACACTTCCCTCCTTGCCCGACTATAGCTTCCTCAAACACATCCTCTTCAGGACCCGGTCTGTGAAGCGGGTCATTCAGCCCCGTCCTTAGAGAGCCTTTCTGACCTTGTTTATTTTCTTTAGGTACAGATTCCTGTCTGACACTGTTGGATCTACTATTTACTACTCCACACTCAAATGATAAACCCTAGACCCCAAGCACTCTTCTGCCTTGATCCTGGCTATGTCCTTAGCATCTAGGATAGACTGGCACAGGGAAGATGGAGCTGGTAGGTCAGGGCACTGATGTTAGTGTTCAGGAAGGCCACTCGGAAGAGACATGTGACTTGAGGCTGAATGAAAGTGCTAGTTTGAGGTAGTCACAGGCAGGGTTAGGGAACAAGCAAACGCTATAGTCTCACAGAGAAAATAGGCTGCCAAGGGAGCAGGGCACGACACTGAGAAAGGTATAGGCTACATCTTTTGGATTTTGTCTCAAGTTCAAGAGGAAACATCAGAAATATCTTCAGCAGGGAACACCACGTTCCAGTTTACATTTCTATAAGCTCCCTCTAGCTGCTCTGTAGTTAACTCATTACAGACAGGCCAGAGTTACGGCAAGATGCTCAGCCACAAATGGAGAGAATGAATAGGTGTGGAAACAGTTAAGGAGCAACCTTTGACCCAAAGGCCAGAATCTCAGAAGCCTAGTCCACCCCAACCTACCTAACGTCACTTCCCAGCACACCAACGCAGAAGCTTTCAACTAGCTGAGTGTCCTCTCGGGGCCACTCTTACCGGCTGCTTGGTCTTGGACATTGTCCCAGGCCGCTCCTGATTTGGTACCTCTTTGCTTATGGTGAAGTTGCCTACACTGAGGCCCACTGGGCTTTCCAGCCATATCTCTTCCCTCTCTAGAGGCTTCCTATGATTTGTGCAGTAGCACAGCAATCCCCAAGAGCTAAATTATCCTGTGTTATTCTTCTGATAACGGCAAACACCATGATTCAAATCTGCTCAAGGTTGTAATGAAAATGGACCTCTGTGCACTCAGAGTCCTCAGCACAAGACCAGGCACTGACGAGGCTCAGTCCAGCAGCTCCCTCCTCCTGGTCTAAGGGTGACACACATCACAGCCTCTCACCACCCCAACCATGGCTAAGTACTTCTGCTTTCTCTGCCTGGCTAAGCAGGGAGGTGGGGTTGTTTGGGGGGAAGAGTTGGAACTGTCCCAACAGGTTTCAAAAGCAAGCAATTGGGACGGCTCACTCTCATACAGCATTCAGGAGGGTAGACAGGAGGACTGCCTTGAGTTCGAGGACAGACAGGGCTATAATGTGAGACCCTGTTTTACTATCGGTATTCTCTGAAGCAAATGGCAATCACCATCATCTCTGGCTCCGCATTATCTCACTGCTGTGCTTCCCTCCCACCCCCTTTCCAGGTTAGCTGAGCAAACCGTCGCTTCACCTTCAGGACCCAGCTCAACACTCTGAAAATGAGTCACCCCCACACACAAACACACACACACACTTTATCTCTCTTACACACACGCGCTCACGCACACACTTCCTCACTCACTCGCACACACACTCACAGAATGTGCCAGGCCTCTGTGGGCACCTGCTGTGATATTTCACAGCACATCCCAAATGCCTGTTTACATGCCAGCATCTCCCGAGTGATTTGTCTTACTCAACTTTCCATCTTCAGCAAGCGGTTCTCAGCAGAAATCAATGCTTGCCATCTCCCCACTCCTAACTCAAAATCAGACAATTCAGTTTATCCTCTCATTTGTACCTCTACCCTGAGTACTGATGACATTCAGGTCTACTCCAGGGCCACCAGGTCATATACCTAACAGCATCCTCTAATGTGACAGGACCAGCGGCAGCTCCCAGTACTTAAGTATGTTCAGAGCCTTACAGACACTCCCCTATTTGACCAAAGAGACTGAGGTTTAGGTATGGTGATTCAACTGAAAAGGGACAAAACTTTCTGCCCTTAACATTGGCACAACTCATCTTGTCTCATAGCTGGGGCTGTTAAAAACTATACTCTCATGGGCTAAGGATACAACTCAGTCAGTTGACAGTGCTTGCCTGACAAGTATAAGGCCCTGGGTTCAATCTCAGGCACCATAAAACAGCAGGTGCGGCGGGGCACACCTATAATCTCAGCTCCTAGGAGGTGGGGGCAGAAGGGGAAGGGAGCTGGAGACCATTGGCTACAGGGTGTTTACAGCTGTCTTGCAATTCACTTTACAGTCCAGTGGCCATGAACTTATAGGAAAAAGAACAGAAGAAAGGAAAGAAGGAAAAGAAGGAAGGAGAGGGAGGGAAGGAAGGAGGGAGGGAGGGGAAAAGAAACCAGGCAGTGGAGGCACACACTTTTATTCCAGCACTCGAGAGGCAGAGGCAGCGGGAGGCAGAGGCAGGTGGATCTTTTGAGTTTGAGGCCAGCCTGGTCTGCAGAGTGAGTTCGGGGACAGCCAGGGCTACACAGAGAAACCCTGTCTTGGAAAACCAAAAGAAAGAAAGAAAAGAAGAGGGGGATGTGCACAGAAGAGATGGCTTTGGTCAGTAAAGTGCTTGCTGGGTAATCCTAAAGCCTGGGCCCTTAATCTCCAGACCCATGTAAAAAGCCAGGCAAGTTGACAAATGTCTGTAATAGCAGCAGTGGAAGAACCTTGTCTCAAAAATTAAGGTGCAGAGCAACTGGCCCTGCACACACACACACACACACACACACACACACACACACACACACACACACACACAGACACTCACATATATCACACACACCACCACACACACACATACACACTCACACCCCCTACACACCACACACACATACCACACCACACACACCCCACATACCACACATACATACCACACACACACACCACACACACACACCCACACCACACACACACTCACATAGACACCCACACATATCACACACACTCACACACTCACACTCACACCCCACACCCCCACACACATCACACATACATACCACACATACCACACCATACACACACATACCACACCACACACACACACACACATAGACACTCACACATTCACACACACACACCACAAACACAAGAGCCAATATCTCTGAGCTAGCTGTGGTGGTTCACACCTGTAATCCAGCACTGGGAGGATAACAAGTTCCAGCCAGCCTGGCGGAGCACAGTGAGCTCCAGACTAGCAAGAAATAAATGCAGAGCAAAATCCTGTCTGAGGAGAACAAAACACACAAACAAAAATAACTGCTCTGCAAAATTGAATGTTTTTATAGCTACATATTCATCTGCCAGCTAAAATCATGCCTTCCTCCTTAGATGTTTCAGGAACAAGTCTTGTTACTTCAGGCAGGTAGCAAAGGCAAGAGCAACTTCCTCAGAAGGCTTCCTGGGCATGAAGTGCAGCTCTGTGGCAAAGCTCCTGCTTAGCCTGACAGGCCTTGACCCCCCCCCCAGCGCTCGCTCTCTCTCTCTCTCTCTCTCTCTCTCTCTCTCTCTCTCTCTCTCTCTCTCTCTCTCTCTCTCTCTCTCTCGGGAATGTATGTCTTAGGCGCATGCACAGTCATTGGAAGGATGGTGTCCCCCACCCACTGTCACTCACCTGTGCTCAGCACACCACTGAACACCCTGCAGGCCTCTTCTGAATGGGAAGTGACCCAGCACCCCCCTTTCTCCTGATCCTAGAAGTCACTATCTACTCTGGACAACCCATCATATATGCAAGTCCTCTCCCAGTACCCTCCCTGGCGGTTAAATGTCACAATATATTACAAATGACTACTGAGGCTAAGTGACAGTGACTTACTCATCCAAGGTCATGACAAGACAGACCAGTGGAGTGAGATCTGAAGATGAGTGGCAAAGCCCATGTCCCTAACCACCACGACTATCTCCACAGCAAACGGCTTAGGGCGGTTTTTCAGCACCCTCACGGTTCTGCCTCAAGTAGAAGAAGACTGGCAAGCACCCCAGCTTCCCAGGGCCTACCTCACAAAGCGTTTTGACCTTTCAGCCTGTCTTCTCTCCCTGCTCCAAACTCCCACTGGATCCCACCCACTTGCCCCATCTTCCCTGTGCACTCCTCAACATCCCTGAGCTCGACAGGAAAAGCAGTTTTGTATCTCTGTACAGCCAGGCAGGACAGGCTCTGGAATGGGGGGGGCGGGCTGTTCCCCTTTTCCTTCCCATCTAGCTCTAAGCTCAGTCTTAAACTTGCTTGGATATATAAACCGGCTCCGCCCCATGCTGGCATCCTGCCTACCTAGCACAACATCTAAATTCTTATGGACCTGACCCAGGACCCAGGAGACAGGATCTTGGTTGATGGAAAGAAAAAAATACTATAAAAAGCAGGGCATTTTGCCAGGCATAGTCTTTGATTACACCACTCAGGGGGCAGAGGCAGGTGGCTCTCTGTGAGTTTGAGGCCAGCCTGGTCTACAGAGTGAGTTCTGGGTCAGCAAGGCTACATGGAGAAATGCTGTCTTGAAACACAAAAGCCAGAGTACTTTAGCTTGGTGATGGCTGGCAATTTACTACAGGATCTAAAAGATTCGATGGGTAGGCCAGGAGCCAGCAGTTTCCTGGTCCCTGTAAGGTATTACCCCAGCAAGACACCACCTTTCCTTAGGCTTAATGGGTCCCCTTGGGAAAATAAATTCATCAATGCCAATTACATCCAGGCATCAACCGCAGTCCCTCTTCCCGACCCATGGCCAAGAGAGCCCTGTTAGTTAAAAGAGCAGGAACCCTGTCTCTGCCATTAATGCCAATTGTCCCTGGCCTCAACTGGACAATGAGGGGACTACATCAAAATGTCTCTTTTCCCTTTAGGGCTGGGAGCCACAGACTATGAAAAGATTCTTTGTACCTCCCAGCAGCAATATGAGAGCAGAGAACAGGAGTCCTGGTCTCGGAAACAACAGAGGTCAGTCATGGCTTCCCAGCATGTGACCTCAAAGACTGCCACCTTTGGGACTCCCCCTCCATGGTGGCTGCTCCCCTTACAGGGTCTGAGAGTGTGTTTGGGCCCCACGATTTTAGGGAAAATGGTGAGAGGACTGAGTGGCACTAAGGTGTGAGCGGGGCTCACCATGGCAACCTGGTCTGCAAGGACCCAATGTAAGAGGAGCCTGTTGAATCACTTTGTTTCCCGCTGCACAAAGGCTTTCTCCACTTAAGCAGCCACCCGCCCTTGTCTTCCTCCAGGGTGCAGCCTACTCCTGACGGGCTCATTCTTCTCGCCCTGAAGAGGTCCAGTTTCCCACGTGAATTCCACTCATCTCAGGGTCAGCTACCACGGTGCGCAAGGAACCGTCCCAGTCAAGCAGTCCTTTGTTACCCTTTTCAATTCCCCATAGCACAAGACTTCATCTTTAGGATCTGTGGCCACTACTGGCCTCCTCCCCCGGACAGTCCAAGTTATGGTGGTGCACACCTTTAGTCCCAGCACTCGGGAGGCAGAGGCAGGTGGATCTCTGTGAGTTCCAGGCCAGCCTGGTCTATAGAGACAGTCCCAGACAGCAGATTATTCTGTCCATTCTTCCACCCAGACTAGACTCCCTTCACCACAACTTCTAAAGAATGTTCCTTTCTCCCCAAGAGCAGGGCTTCTTAAACTTTTCCCACCAGGACCAACCTAGGCCCCCTACATATGTGCAACAGTTGTATAGCTTGATCTATTTGTAGGACTCCTAACAGTGGGATCAGGGCCTGTCCCTAATGCTCAGGGTGGCTTTGGAGAATCTACTCCTCATACCTGGTTGCCTTGCCCAGCCTACGTACAAAGGGAGGACCACAGTCCTACCTCAACTTGACATGCTATGCTTTGTTGACACCCATGGGAGGCCTGCCCCTTTCTGAACAGAAAGAGGAGAAGGGATGGGGAGGGGGAGGCAGAGGGAAGGCAGTGGAGGGAGGGGACAGGAGAGGAGGAAAGGGAAACTGCAGTCAGGTTGTAAAATAAATGAAAAAACTTAATTAGTAAAAAGAAAAGAAACTTTTCCCATTGTAACTCCTTGGCTAAAGAAATTTTTATATAAACTTGGGTATATAAATATATAAAAGATATACAAAGCAAAACATTTACTGATAATAAATCATAAAGAAATGTATTTTAAGAGGGCTGGAGAGATGGCTCAGCAGTTAAGAGCACTGCCTCTCTTCCAGAGGACCTGGGTTCAATTCCCAGCACCCACACAGCAGCTCACAGCCATCTGTAGCTTCAGTCCCACAGGATCAGTGCCATTATCCGGCCTCCAAGGGCACCAGCCACACAAGCGGTGCACAAACAGCAGACAGAACACTCATGCTTGGAATAAAAACAAGTTGAAGACACTTGTTTAGTATTATACATGTGATTTTACTATTTATTAAAGATAAAAAAGCAAATTTACATACTAATGAGACAGCTGGTGATTATGTATATAAAGAATTAAATTCTGACTGAATATTTGATACAGAGCATCTTCAGTGTTTTCTGAGTTGATCAATACTTTAATTTTGCAATCACCAATGCTAAGGCTGCTGCTATGCATAAATAAATATACATTGTCACCAGCTGTGGTGGCACATGCCAGAAGGAGGGATGTGCTGAAGAGGCAGGGGCAAGGCGTTCATGAGTTCAAGTCCAGCTTGGGCTATACCTTGGGGTGAGGATGGCTCAGTGCGTGGAAGCACGCGTCTCCCAGCCTGACAGGCTGACCTCCATCCCTGGGACCCACATGATGGAGGAAGAAGGTAGATTCTTGTGGGTTGTCCTTTGACCTCTTGTGTGCAACCATACACAGGCACCCACACATGCAAATGGACAAATGTGGTTTTTAATTGTTTTTTAAAATAAACAAATGTTTATGTTAAGACATGAAATGGCAGATTACCCGATGTCTAGGGCCATTTCAGCAATTGTTGGAAATTCTGTCCTAATCCCTGGCCAAAATTCACTAAACTATCTTTTTTTTTTTGGTAAATGAAATTCAAATCAACAACTCAAACAGCAATTTCAAAATCAAATAGTTTACCACAAAGCAATCCAAAGATTTGCTACCTTATATGCTGAGGAATGATAGTAGGGAAATATTAAGTCTTTGTTTCCCATAATTAAACCATTATGTTTGTATGAGAACAGGAAACTTTTTATGTATAGTAAAAATACCATGATTAGCTGAGTATGGTAATGTCTGTAATTTCAACACTAAGGCGCTGAGGCAGGAGGACTGCTACCAATGCAAAGCCCGCCAGGACTACATGGTGAGTGTCAAGTCAGCCAGAGGTATGCAGCCAGACACTACCTCAAATAAATAAATGAGTGAATGGATGAACAAACAAACAAACAAATAACTAATGGGAGATGGGCTAGAGCTCAGCGGCTTAAAGCACTGCTGCTCCTCCTGGATAGTCAGCTCTGGCACCCACATTAGGTACTCACGACTGCCTGTAACTCAACGTCCAAGAGATCTGACCCCTTCTATGGCCTCTGCAGACAAGACACCCATATATAGGTGACATATGCTCACACACATACACATAAATAACATGATAAAAATAAAATTTTCTGACTGGCAGTGATGGCATACGCCTTTAATCCCAGCACTCAGGAGGCAGAGGCAGGTGGGTCTCTATAGTTTAAGACCAATCTGGCCTACAGAGCGAGTTCCAGGACGGCTAGGGCTGTACTGCTTTCTCTGCTTCCTATGTGTGGCTGAACATGTGACCTTTCAACCTCCTGTTGTAGCCACCTGCCTACTGTCATGCTTCCCCTGTCATTATGGATTCTTCCCTCTGGAGCCATGTTGTACACTCAGAACCAGAGCTGGGCTTTTGTGAGGATGCACAGAGCAGCGCAGGGGACACTGGGGCGACACCGGGGCTTGTCACTCGTTCGACTTTGAATTAATTTTTGGTGTTATGTTTGGAGACTCACTGTTACCAAATTTACCAAGTTTCATGACCATATTCAGCTGCATGAACGACCTCACAGTTTGAGAGGCTGTGCCCTGGTCACCTCTCCAAACAAGCTCCTTCCAGAAGCTTCTTTCTCTCATCTCTTGGATTCTAGCATCAACCTGGACCATTCAATTCCCTGCCTGTGCCTCCTCCTTTACACACATTATACTTCTCCTATAGACCCATGTCCTTAATCTTAGAATCGGAAATGACCGTGAGCAGATCCATGAGAATTGTGTGCTTTGAAGCCGGGGATCTATGGGAACCCTGACACACCCACAAAGGATGAACCTTGCAAACTTTCACTACCAAGTGTTTCAGTCCGCTTAGGCCTCAACCAAGCAGGGGTCCCTTCCAATTAGAAAGCCCCAACAGATGCCACCGGGCAGTGGTGGCACACACCTTTAATCCCAGCACTAGGGAGACAAAGGCAGGTGGATCTCTGTGAGTTCAAGGCCAGCTTGGTTTATATGAAGTTCCAGGACAAGCTCCAAAGCTACACACAGAAACCCTGCCTCAAATAAAAAGAAAAAAAAAGGAAGAAAGAAGGAAGGGAGGGAGGGAGAAAAGAATAAGGGGGGGGGGGGGAGAGAGGGAGGGAGAGAGGGAGGGGGAGGAAGGGGGAGGGAGGGAGCCCCAGCAGAGCATTTTTACAGTGAAACTGAGAGAGAACTGAAAGTCCAAGAAAGCAAAACGACTTTTGTGGAAAAGAGGCAGAGTTAGTTCTAGGGGTCAAGTCCCAGATCACAGTCTAGAGCCATAAAGCAGCTTCATGAAAACTAAACTTGCCCTAGATGCACACAGCAGAGCTGATGGCAGCAACCCCTGGGAGCATGAATGAGTGGTCAGGGGCTAAGCAGGGAGACTTTCACTCCTTATTTTATTACCTCCTGGGATGTTGTTGGATTTTACTGTACTGTTCTTATTTTATTTGTATAAAAATAAATCTGCTGCAAAAGAAATATTGTGGCCCCAGTCCACACCCAATCCACATACAAATAAGAGCCATAACTAAACCTGTCCAGGTATGACTATAAATTAACAACATGCCTTCTTATGTGGTTTATGGCCACTGGTCTCATTAATTTAGTCATAGTGCAGTTTATGGCTTGAGGAATCTTCTCAGGAAAAGCCTAATTCAATTAGAGCTCTCAGAGCTCCCCGTGGAGGCTCTGGTAGCTCACTTTTCCTCACACACATAGAGGGCAGACCAAACAGACCCAGCTCCTCCCGAGACACCCCACCCAGCCCAGAGCAGATGCCCTTGCAGACCACAGTGTCACTCAGACACCAATTGACACCTAAAGCATCGCTCAGTAAGTGCCACTTTCAGTTAACCATCTGGTCTACCATTCAGCAGCCACCAGAAAGCCACCGGACTCCTCCCTCCTCTCTGAGCATCCTAGTTTCTAGTGTACCTCAATCTCTGTATGGACCTTATCTCCACATGGAAGTCAGCCATGTACTCCCTCATTCATTCATTCATTCATTCATTCATTCATTCATTCATTCATTCATCCATTCCCCAATATTTCCTGAGCCCTTTCTGTGTGCCAGAAACAAATAAAGTAAATGCATAAAGTGGTACACATAGCACATTTAAAATCTGTCAAGCCGGCTTTCTGCCTTTTGCTGGCACCATAACAGAGGAAGAAAGAAAGGAAAAGAAGAGAGAGAAAGAGAGAGATCAAAACGGGAGAGGAAAGCTAGCACACAGGTCCTATCTTCAAGGGACTTCCGTGCTCGCCCTCATGGGAACCAGCTTCTAAGTACAGCATGTTGCTCTACTCCCATTCCCTCCAAGACTCCGCTCAGGTTCCACCTCCTCTTTTTGGAAAGCCTCCTCCACTACAGCAGCCCTCAGGGACTGCCTACTCCCTCTCACCTTTCCCTCTGCCAGGAGTCTACCCAGCCCTCAGAAACATCCACTCCTTGTTAAGTCTTGTCTCGTCTCGTCTAGGCCTGAACAGACTGTTAGTGCCTACCAGTGCCTGGAGGACCAGGAGCCTGCAAGCAGACTACCGCTGGTCTGCCTCTTGTCTCTTTCTTCAGGCTGGCCAGCACAAAAGACGGCCTCCTCAAGCCTTACCCGACATTCGGTAAGGGCTATGCAAGTGGTGTTGGCCATTAACTGTTTCGGTGAACTTCTGAGCTGTCTCAGAAAACTGTGATGTCATCCCTCCTCCTTCAGGGAGCTGGTCTCAGACAAACTCCTCTCATTATAGATGAGCCACTCTGGTTTGAGAGGTAAGTTACCCCCACAGGTCTGGGAAGGAACAGAACTCCTCACCCTAGCCCTCAGTCAGAGCGCCAGAGGCCATATATTTCTGGGAAGTACTGGGTAACCCATAGTCCTGGGACTCCTGACTTCAGACAAGCAGTGTTAGATTCAGGCTTAGACTGGCCCAGTAAACACCAAAACCAGTCCTACGTGTTGGATGAGCTTTAGGGGGAAGGAACCGAACTCAGCATGATTCCAAGAACAGGGGCAGCCCACCAATCCAGGCCAAGCCAAAACTTATCCAGTTAAAATTAGATTAGCCCGTAAGATTAAAAATACCCACATATAATCACGGGCTGCCTAAAGTATCAGTTGATGTTTATTGGCATCTAAAGAGACGGTTTGGCCCAGTGCGGTGTGTGCAGACAACCTTGGGGAGACTGGTCTGACTCAGACATTTGCAGAGGGAGCGAGAGCTGCAGGAGGAGCCCACAGGGCAAGCGAGCAAGGGATGGATGACTCAGGAATAACCCAGGCCCTGCCTGTGCTGAGCGAGACTTCTCTGCCTGCATTAGAAGAAAAGCAGGTGGGGGCTGACAGGGAGGGCAGGGGAGGGGAGGGGAGGGGAAGGAGCCCAGCTGCGGGTTGTGTACAGGCTGCTGCTCCCAGAAGACAGCTGGGGCCCCTTAGCTCCAGGTCCCTGTCATCCCAGGGTGTGTGTGAATGCCACCACCTCCGAGATAGAAAATTTCTTCATTGTGGACCTTGGTCAGTTTTTCCTAGACCCTTTTAAAAACAATTAGCTAGAGAGAAAAGCCAACAAGGCTTTCAACCCTCCTGTTCATGATTATGGGAACACTAAAAACATAGACTCCAAAGTTGGCCAGAGCTAGGCTTCAACCCCAGTGTTTTTCAACTGTGCAAGTACCCAGCAGTCTTTAAACTATGAGTTAATTAGAAGCAGCTAAAAGATGAAAATAAAAGCAATGGCTAATGCAAGTAACAACCATTTAGCAAAAATATCACAGATCAGGAAGTAGGCTCAGAGATTGCACTTTACCTCAAGTCACAGGGTCCGCAAAGACCAGAGCAAGGGTGGTGTGTGGTGTGGTGTGGTGTGGTGGGGTGGGGTGTGGTGTGGTGTGGTGTGGGGGTGTGTGGTGTGGTGTGGTGTGGTGTGGTGTGGTGTGGTGTGGTGTGGTGTGGTGTGGTGTGTGTGTGACTGCGAAAGGCCCCTGGTTCAATCCCCATACCAAAAGAAAGGCTGATCCCAGGTCAGATCTCTTGAACGCCTACCCACTGCTGTCGAGTTTCCCATTGGAATTTCACTGTTCTGCTCCTCCTCTCCCTTTGGGTAGGAGTGTGAGGGCCTCCCACACACCAAGAAAAACACCCTCTCTCATCTCAAAGGTTTGCTGCTCTGCAGACGAGGAAGGTGAGGGTGGCAAGCACAGTGTGACTTCAGTGGCACACTTCACGGCAACACAGGTACATGGGAGGGTGGGGAAGCCTTGTTGCTGAGTGGCCAGAGCACTGGACACCCAGCTCCTACAGCCCTCCCTTCCCAAGGGGCACACTCCCCTCCTAACAGCCATCACGTTACCTATGTGGATACTCCTGGTCACTTTCTCTCCTAAAGCCACTTTGGATTGTTTAAAAATTTTGGACACAAGGTCTAACTGTCCTGGAATTCACTAGGTAGAGCAATCTGGCCTTGAACTCAGAGTTCTGCCTGTTTCTGCCATCCTCCCAAGAGCTGGAGCTAAAGGCTTGTGCCACCACTCTGGGCTGGAACTTTACTAACAGTCAGTGCGGCTGGGCGTGGTGGTGCACACCTTTAGCCCCAGCACTTTAACCCTGCACCTTTAGCTCTGTGAGGCCAGCCAGGACTACATAGTGAAACCCTGTTTATTTGAAAGAAAAAAAAAAAGATCCCAGCTTGCTGGCCAGGCAGGAAAGAAGACAGAACCTTGGGCCAGCAGTCCAGAAATTGTGTCACAGGTCACAACCCCCAAGACTCAGTTTCCTCAACAATAAAAGACAAATTGTATATGCAAGTGCTTTAGACAGAGATCCAGCACTAACACCTACTGGAGCTACAGAAACCTGCCCCCTGCTCCCATCTCAGAGGATGCATTGGCCCTGAGGGCAGCCAAGAGCAGCCTGGCACATTCTTCCTCGGGGCAGGAGGTCACAGTCACAAGGCTAATCACCCCTTCCCACTAAAGAAAATCCCCTTTCAATTGCCACACTCTTGAGCAACAGGGGAGAAGCAAGCTGTCAGAGGAGACAGGTGGATCACTACTGGAGAACAGGGATCAGGCTCAATCCAGTGCAGGATCTGTGACACAGGCCTATCACCAGGCACAAAGCACCCCCAGCTCTCTCAGATAGGAAGCGGGTTCCACGGTGGGCACGCCACCCCCTCGGATGGAGTTCTAGGGGAGCGCATGTGCAGTGGAGCAGGGCACCACTCCACACAGGGCCTAATGCGTCAGCTGAGGCAATGAGAGGGGCAGTCCACACAGCTGCACCCCTCCAAAAGGCTACGCCAAGACACGAACAAAAAATAAATAGCAATTCAGTATGGCTAAGAACCCGAGCTTTTCCCTCATCTGAAGAACAGAGGGGGCCCTTTATTTATTAAGACTTCAGAGGGAATTAGTAAGATTACTTTTACAGAGTCCCTACACTGCTCTGTCCATACTTGATAAATGGTAATTATTATTAGACCACACACCCCAACAACAGAAGCCATGTCAGGCAGGCTAGGCATCATGCCAAAACTGAAAGAAACAGTATAGGGAGAGGCTCAGGAGAGTGGGGAGCAGGCTGGAATGGGCTAGGAAGACGACCTTGGATCTAGAATATTCCCCAAAGGCCCAAGATAGTACTTTTGGGAAGTTGTGGGAATTTAAGAAAAGAGGCCTAATGGGTCTTTAAGGTTAATGGCATGTCTTTGAAGGGATGGTAGAATCTCATCTTCCTTCTTGCTGTCTTTGGTTTCCTAGTCAAAACCATTCTGGCCCACTACACACTCCTGCCATCAAGTGTCAGCTCATCTATAGGCAAACAATGGGCCAACTAATCTGTGAGACTCCCAAAACTGTGAACCAAAATAACCCTTCTCTTCTTATAAAATGATTATATACAGTATTTTGGCATAGTAATAAAGCTGACTAACATGGGAGGGGGTGTCTAATAAGCTCTAAAAACACCACAGTGAGCCAGGCACCCCCAAATCAATCTCTACCCCAGACTCAGAAGGTGAGACACTGTCATCACTTCCATGTCCACAGACATGTAGCAAAAGGCAGCTTCAAGAGCAGAGAGCAAAGCAAGGTTTCTACCGGGCTTCCCTTAGAGACAGCTCATGTGTGGGACAGGACTGGCTGGGGTGAGAAGAACGGTGAACCTGGGACCTGAAGCTTCGTGAAATCCAGACCACGTGACCAGCCCAGGACCTCCAAGTGCATGGCACACCTGAGAACACACTACCTGAGGCCTTTCTGCCCAGGTGCCAGCTGACTTCACTCACACCATCCCAGTCAGGCAGCTGTTTTCCCAGGAGAGAAAGGTCTTCCTTTTCTTGGTAGAGTCCCATAGGGTTGAGACAGCTTCAAGGTGACCTTCAAGCTGTTTCTTCTCTCCTTTCGAGAAGTAGAAGAGGTAGGTCCAGGTCCCACCTTTACAGAACACCAGGCTCATGTCTGCTTACGTGAAGTGGTCAATAATAACTCCCTAGTCTCTTCACAAACTCGTTCTAGGGAGGAAATAGCAGCAGATAGCTTGCAAAGACCAAAACCAAAACAACATCATGAGATGTAAAGGGACAAAAAAAGTCTTCTTTTGTCCCTAATCTGGGGACAAGATGAATACCTGCTTTATAGGCGTCTGGGCCTCTGGCAGGTGTTCCAGGCCAGGAATATGGGCAAACAACAGGGGGTGCTGCCAGCGGTGAGCTGGGCTACAGAGAGCTTGTCCCTGGGAACAAACACTGCCTGAGAGTCAGGTGAACTGGGACAAAGCAGAATTCATGCAAGAGCCAAACCACAGTACATGAGGCGAGGGAGGAGGGGGATGGCCCTACCCCAAAGGTTTCAGGACAGTTTGCTCAATTATTCATTTAGTCACACATTTACTTATTATTTACTTATTTGAGATGGGGTCTCGTGTATCTGGCTTCAAACTCACTTCATAACTGAGGATGGCCTTGAACTTCTGATCTTCCTGCCTCTAACTCCCGAGTGCTGAGATTACAGTGTGTTACCATCACACTTGCTTACTCAGTGCTAAGAATTGAACCCAGGACCTCGGACATGACAGGCAAGCATTCTGTCAATGAAGTTACACATCCAGTTCTGCTTCTCCCAATAATTTAAGTCCCTCTTGAAACCACTAACCCTCCTCCTACCAATAAAAGGACTTGGCTACTAGAGAGATCAAAACAGGGTCCAGAGCAGGGAAGTGCTTTTCCTGAGGTCACCTCCCCAGGCCCAGAGGCATCAATTACTCTAGAACATTAACTCTTACCCTGTCTCTCCCATGTCAGTCTCCACAAGGTTCTGCTTTGGGCTCTGGGACACAACTAGGATGGGACAAAGACTGTGCCCTGCACTCTCTGTTCTTCAAGGACGGACGCCTTGCATGGCAAGGAGCTGCCACAGGTGACAGGATGCGGACTCTGGGATAACGAAAACAGGCAAGACCCTGAAGGAAGTCCTCTCTCTAGCCCTTGGAAAGCAGCCGGTACAGAGATCACTGCTTTGCCCTCCAGCCTGTTGCCAAGGCACCATCTCCCCTCTTCCCACAACCAGCTCAAGGGGGCAGTTCAAGAGAAAGAACAGAACAGCCAGAACTACACAGGGCTGAGAGAGAGAAAGAATAAAGTCAGATGACATGTCCAAATCCCTGTAACCTTAAGGAAGGACCAGGACCAGCTGGACCAGGTGGCAGGACAGGGATGAGGGATACTGTGCTCCAGTCTCAGAGGATCTAGGAAGTAGGGACGCTTTTGCCTTAGGTGGCTAAAACACTAACAGTGGCAGTGGCTGCTCACCGAGAACTCCCTATATATAGAAAGTCAACTGTATGTGCATTAATTTACATCATCATCACACCACTCCACCCTGCACTTCCCACTTCAGGATAAAGAAACTGAGGTTCGGGGATGTAAACCACCAGATGGTAGATGCATTCTCCACTGCAACCTCAAACTTAACCTTACTGCTGCACTGTGAAGCTGGACAGTGGGGTTTCACTGTTGCCATCGGAACAGGACCGACCCTTCACATCTTTCATCCACATTCCCCTCAATGCTTTGGCCTCAGAAGGCCAGGTGCCAAACGAGGCTCCTGTTGTGAGGAGAAGAAAAGTGCCTTTCCAAGCCAGATACACGACCTTTGGGATTGCAAAGGGGGATCATACTCAGCCTTCCCATTTTATGACAGGAAAACTGAGGTCCAAGGTTGGGGAGCTTTCCCAGGGTTTCCAGAATCAGAGCAATGACAGAAGTGTCAGACCTGGAAAGGATCACAAAGGTCAGCTGGCTACCTAGGCATGATTGGTCAAGGTCACGAGGGACTCGAGATGAGAACTCAGTTTCCCGACTGATACTCTTGCCGGCACTGGTCCCTGCTGTGCCACCCAGGGTCTCAGGCCCCACGCTCCATATTGACATACTTCAGGTCAGGCCTGGTTCGTGCCCTTTAGGACAAAAGCTATCATATCAGGTCTGCAGGAAAAAAGTTTCTGGAGTGGGGCTTTTTGGTCATATCACCAGCAGACACTGTGTGTGCCAACTCCCAATACTGGGACATGAGGGGGCAGAAGGGAGGTGTTAATGTACAGACAGCACTTATGAAGTCTCTTCCTTGTCTCCTACAGACAAATGACATATCATGGTCACTTCAGGTTCTTACAACAAATGCAGACACAAGGTTTCATGACTCAATCGATACAGTCAAACAGCAATTCAGATTCTTAGTTCACAAGAGAGAAAGACCTTCAGGAAAGGCTCGGCTGCTCAAGGTCATGCATTTATGTGAGAATCCGGACACAGGGTTCCCCTTGCTCAGTCCTTGATTTTTCCAGGAAGCTGGCTGCCATCAGGGTATAGGTGCTGATGGCCCAGCTCCACTGCCAAACTCTGCAGCCACCTTAAGTCTCAGCACCAAAGCCCTGCCCTGGGAAGCCAGCTCCTGGACCAGTTAGCTCCTGCAGCATCCCCAGGGCCAGCCTCAGGGACCAGCCGCAGGGTGTCCTTGGGAGAGCTTCAAAGCTCCCTGCTCAGTCTCTAACCCCTCAAAACCCAAATCTCAAGCAAAGAGGGGTGCTGAGTCCCAGTACCTTGCACCTTCCACAGTTAGCTTAAAGTGGACTGAAAACTTAAGACGGCTTGCAAAGCCCCCTAGACACTACCTCCAGGGGCTTCTGGGCGATGTGGCCTTAGGAGAACTCCGCCAATCACCCAGCAGGACAGGGTGCTCAGGCTGGGAGGGAACACCTTCCATGCCCTTCTTCCAAAAAGAATACTTTGAAATCTCTTTAGACCTAGCTCTTCTCTATCTCCTCTCCTTCAACGAGTAGTCTATGTCTCTGGCCACTCCAGTACAACCCTGAACCAAACCTTATCTTCCTCCACTTTCCTGCCACCCCAAAAGACGGCCTTTAGAAATGCCCATGAACTGGATAACGGTTGGCATTTCTGGTCTGGAACTGACTCAGGGGCATCTGACCAGCCTTGGCAGGCAAAGCTGACAGATACTAGTGTAGGGATGAAGGAAAGGAGACTGGTGATGTTCTACCACACTCCTAAGTCTCCTGTACCCAGTCCCTCACTATATGCAAAATCCCTAGATAGGCCAAGTCCTGAAACACCCTCTCGTGAAGAGGGTAATAAATTGCACTGATTCTTGTTGACAGGACAGAAAGTGCCACTTGCTAAAAGGTCCTCCTGCCTTACACATAGCTCAACACCCGATTCCTCTCTAGGTCTGATCCAAGCCATAGCAGACCTGTCTGCCAAGCCTTGGAAGCATTATTGAAACTACCTAGCATCAGAGGTATCCCATTCGCAAGTCCTGTGCACTCCTCTGGTCCCTTCCCCCTACCTACATAACGCCAGCTCTAATCTCGAAAGGTCCCAGATCACACAGGCCAGAGTTGAAGTTTAAGGAGCCCCATCTGGTAAGAAATGCAGCAAGAAGCTCACCTAACTGGTGGTGGCGGCGGCAGCACCATCACACACCTCAGACTCACCTATCTTCATGAGGCAGGCCAGTAGGATCCAGAGGGAGATCTCAAAGGGCGTGCGCACGTGTAAGTAGTCAATGTCCAGGACTGGAAAGGCCTTTCGAAGTGTCTTAATGCCATGTTCAATGTATAGATTGGTCAAGTTGCGGTCCTCTGGGTGGTGGAGAGGCTCTGAAGGGGCAGTGGTGACATCCCCAATTGAGCGTTCCCTTGGTGGTTCAGAACCTCTGATGGTGCTGGCAGTAGGGCTGGGCTGGAGGCCATGGCTCCTGAGAACAGGTAACAGTCCCACCAAGGCAATCACCACCAGCAAGGAGGGGAAGATCCGAGGTGGAGAAAGTCCCCAGATGCTAGATGACCGAAGCATCATGCTGCTCCCTCGGCCTGCGAGGCCTCAGCCCTTAGGGAAGTGGGAGTAAGACCTGGTACATAGGTAGTAAGGAGTTGCAGGTGGAATGAGACCAGAGCAGTCTCTAGGAAAAGTTCATGTTTTAAAGAGGCGTTTTGGTTTTCCAGAGACTCACGACCTGAAAGTCCAAACCGGAAAAAGGGGACAAGTACCTTGGAGGAACTAGGGAGGATCTAGAACTCCAGGCTGGGAGAAGGCAATCGGGGAAACTGCGTCCTAAAGAAAGAGGGCACCGGCAAGGGAAGGGAGGAAGGAAGGATGGGACCTTTGGCTAAGAAAATCACCGGGGTACTGGAACTCGGCTAAAAGGAAGGGGTAAGGAACCTGTGCTAGAAGGGACCGAAAAGGGTGAGACCCACTGCAGGAAAAGGAGAGAGAGGGCTTGAAGGCCAGCCTGAGAGAAAGGAGTAAAGCCGGAAAAAGGCTGGGTATTCCCCACCCAGAGGAGAGCCAGGGTCCAGGCGCGCCGGGTTGAGATTCCGGGGAAATGGAGGGAGGCGGAAGACAGAGGCAGGCAGGCGGCCTGGCGGGAAGGCGACTCGGCGCAGGCTGGAGGCGGGTCGCAGTGAGCCAGCAGCAACACACCCCTCCTTGTGACCCCGGTGCGGTGCTGTGGTGCACCCCCGCCGAGCGGCAGCTCCTTCACGATCAGCTCCAGCTCCACCTCCAGACCGAACACAGCCACGGGTCCCGCGGCAGCGGACTGATGCCTAGCTGAGCACAGCGCAGCCATTTATAGGCACCAACGAGCGGCCGGCGCAGCGGGCTAGAGAGACCTGTCAGCGCCCGCGCAGTGCAGCGGCCCCTGCCGCCGAGGGAAGGAAGTATCACATAAGAAGAGGAAGCCGAGACCCAGATGAAAAAAAAAAAAAAAAAGTACAGTCTAACACTAACGAAATACTGTACTATCTACAAAGTATTTTCTCATCCCCACGTGCTTGAGCAACTTAGCTTCTCTGTTTCACAGCTTTCTCAACTGTAACGTAGAGATAAGTAACTATAACAAACGGATAGCATGATGGCTAAGTGAAGTAATCTATGTGAATTATGTGAAATGTTTAGAATGAAAAGGGTGGGACTGTGGTTCAGAGGCAGAGTGTTTGCCTACGTTTGTAAAGCCTTGATTTCAATGCCCGGCGCCACAAAGCAAGCTAAATAAATAAGTAAATGTGGGCTGGTAACCTGAAATGTTCGCAAGGCTGGGTTTGTGCTAAGGACTGAGTTGAGCACGAATCTGTTATTACTGCATCCCACCTACTGGTTGGGGCTTTGCTGGCAGTGTGTCGGCTTCCCTTGACTGTGGCAGCTAACTCCAACCTTCCTGTCTCTGTCTCTAGATTCAAATGTTCCCTTTTACAAGGACTCCAGTCAAATTGAATTAGGAGTCCGTCCTTAATGACTTTATCTTAGCTTGATCAACTTCAAAATTCCAGCTAAGCCATGAGCAGTGGCTCCCACCCAGCCACTGACTGCCAGCACCTGGGAGACTAGTGAAAGAGGAAATTCAACTCCAGGTCAGCTTGTATAACAAAGTGAGCTCCAGAACAGGCTGGGCTACATAGGGAGATCCTGTCTCAAAGAGACAAAAGAAAATGCCCCTCATCTAAATAAGACCGCATTCACAGGCACTTAGTATGGGCAAAGGGAAGACTTCAACTTCTTTTGAAAGGGCACAGTTCAATCCAAAGCAGTAGTGAACAACAAAAAAGCAAGAGGCTGGGCATTGTTTTGGTCTGTCTGTTTGTCTGATTGGTTTAAAGAGTAAAGAAGAATTTTTTTTAAAAAAAGATTTATTTATTACATATTCAGTGTTCTGTCTGCATGTATCCCTGCACGCCAGGATGGTTGTGAGCCATCATATGGTTGCTGGGAATTGAACTCAGGACCTCTGGAAGAGCAGCCAGTGCTCTTAACCTCTGAGCCATCTCTCCAGCCCATAAAGAAGAATTTTTATTATCTGCAGACAGAACACAGCTTCCAAAAATGGCCTGTTCTCTGTTTTGAATGACAAGGTCTTGCTGTGTAGCCCAGCCTGGCTTCTAATTTTTGACAATCCTCCTGCCTCTGCCTCTCAAGTGGTGTTACTGTGTACCACCACACACAGCTGAAACTGAAATCTGAATGATTGGTGATGATTGGAATTTGAAAAGCTCTAGAAATTATGTACATATGATGAAATCATTGGAAATCCTTTTATCCTAAGTAGTAGGATTTGAACACAGAACCCTGCCTGTGCGAAGCAAGCACTCTACCACTGAGCCCAGATTGAGATCTTTTTTTTCTCTTTTGGCTTTTTGAGACAGGGTTTCTCTGGAAATCACTCTGTAGACCAGGCTGGCCTCGAACTCAGAGATCTGCCTGCCTCTGCCTCCCCAAGTTCTGAGATCAAAGGTGTGTGTGCCACCACCACCTGACTGAGAATTTTTTAAATTTAAATTGAAGTGCTGTCCTGTTTTGCAGAAGGGTTAATTAAGGCCAAGAAAGTCAAGGTAATTTAGAGGGGTTCATTTTAGCTTGACAAGGCTTTTCTGTACCTGTTGACAAGGCCTTGTGCTGTGCTAGCAACACAGGCATGGGGCATGGGGCGGGAGTGGGGGTCAGCTCAAGAGCTCTAAGTGAGCATCTGAGTCCTGGTAGTGTCCTGTTCCTCTGTTGGGTCGTCTGTACCAAGGTTTCCCAAAGGCACGTTTGCTATGGGAGCTCACTGGGCACTCAGGATTCCTGCACCTTTTGTGGGTTTGTTTGCTTGCTTGTTTGCTTGA
Organism: Cricetiscus sungorus; assembly: GCA_030556225.1. NCBI lineage: Eukaryota > Metazoa > Chordata > Mammalia > Rodentia > Cricetidae > Cricetiscus > Cricetiscus sungorus. The sequence goes on along the minus strand of JANBXA010000734.1, from coordinate 127,570,887 downwards.
GACAGGGTTTCTCTGTGTAACAGAACTGTGTAACAATTCCAGGCTGTCCTGGAACTCAGAGAAATCTGCCTGCCTCGGCCTCCACTGTGATTAAATGCAATGTACACCATCACCTCCTGAATTTGTGCACTTTCCTGTGGCTATGAAATCCTTCCAGAAAAAGATCTTACAAAAAAACAAAAGTATGATATGACAACTAACTGTGAAAACACTACTGACTTTTCTGAACCTCATGTTTTCCACGGATAGGTTCAGACACTGGGAGGTTACCAAAAAAGAAAGAAAGAAAGAAAGAAAGAAAGAAAGAAAGAAAGAAAGAAAGAAAGAAAGAAAGAAAGAAAGAAAGAAATCCAGAAACAAACAGAGAGGTGGCTTAGTGGGTTCAAATCCCCATTGAACTTCATTCAACTCCCAAGCTCTCACATTTAATAAAATAAAAAGAGGAAAGCCAAGTATCCCCATGGACCTTTGACCCTAGCACTGTGGAGGACAGAGACAAAAAAAAATTGCTGAGACTTGCTAGCCACCAGCCAAACTCCAGGTTCAGTGAGAAACTCCACCTCAGTAGACTAAGACAAAGCGATAGAACAGGAAACCTGATGTCCTAGTCTGGCCTCTGCATGTGCAAGCCCTCTGCCCCAGCACATATCACACATGTATACATATACTACACACATGAGGCACGAGGCTTCAGACAGTATGATGGGAGCGGATGTCTTAGTATGAGCAAGACCCTGAGTTCATCCCCGACAGTTTAAGAAAACCCTAAGAACAAATGAAAGACAGACATAAGCAGTGGTGGCACATGCCTTTAATCCCAGCATTCAGGAGGCAGAGGCAGGTGGATCACTATGAGTTTGAGGCCAGCCTGGTCAACAGAGCAAATTCTAGGACAGCCAAGGCTACACAAAGAAACCCTGTCTCAAAAAAACAAAAACAATAAAATAAACTTACATAAAAAAAATGGCTGGGGACATATCTCCGTGGTGGAGTGCTTGCCTAGCATACAAAATGTCCCGGGTTCCATTCTAAAACCCCAAAGGATCAGAATCAGTAATGCTTCCCAGCTGTTCAGTCATTGAGAACTGAAAATCAATTGCCCATATGTGTCGCTGATCAAAGGCCTGCTGTATAGCCAAAGTCATGGTTATTCTCCTTCTCACTTTAGAGGTGAAAAATCATGGTTTGGATTCTTGAAGCTGTTTGCCTAAGATCATATAGCTAGGAGGAAGTGGAGCTAAGGTTTAAAGCCAGGCTTTAATCTACACCACAGACTCAGTTCAAATGAACAAACGGAGGGAAGGTGGAATTAGTGCAGGCTCTTTCCACCCATACCCTGGTGGCCAGAGCCAGAAACTTTCCAGTACTTTCCAGTCCAGTCAACCAGTCACTGGTGCACTCTGACCCTCCCCTCTCTCTCTTCAGCCCTCACTAAGTCTGGCTGACAGATGATGAGAGCACAGGTCTGAAGAGGACCAGGAAATACCACCCCGAGGTCCCCCAGGATGTGGAGAAGGTTATAAAAACTTGCCAGTATCAGGAAATAATCCTGGGGACAGCCTGTGGCTAGGGAACAGTCCCAGGAGGCTTTCGGGCTACCTAACATAGATGTCCACTGTCTAGACCCTGTCCCAGCACCACCACAGGCTAGTTATAAGACATGGATAATCAGTGTCTGTTCCAAGTTTCTTCCACCGTAATGCCGGGCTGCAGCAGTGCTAACCTCATGGTACTGTAATCAGAGCGTTAGGCAAAGTCCACAAGCTTTAGAGCAGCACCAGCAGGAGTCACCCAAATTTGTCATTGTTATCTTTTCTTGCATGTTCCTTGAAGTCTTGAACTTAGACTTTAATGACTGTTTGGGTTCTGTTTTGCTTTGTTTCTGAGACAGATAGGGTCTCACTATGTAGCCCTGGTGGTCCTGGAACTCCCTATGTAGACCAGGCTGGCCTTGAACTCACAAAGATCCACTGGCCTCTGCCCCTCCAGTGCTGGAATTAAAAGTGAACATGACTACCCGAAGTTTGTTTGGTTTGCTTTGAAACCAAATTGCTATAGCTCAGACTGGCTTCCAAACTCCCTATGTAGCTGAAGATGACATTGAACTTGTGACCCTCCCACCATCTCCCTGCCAAACTCTGGGATCACATGTGTGCACCACCATGTTAGAACCTGTTTGAATTTTTTGTTCTATGACTTCTCTAAGGAACAACAAAATCAAGATCCTCCTACCTTGACCTTCTGCGTGTTCCTGTTGCAGGGGAAGTCTTGATGCAAGAACGCTGTGAATGGGCACACACTATCACAGAGACAATGGACAGGCTAGGAAAAAGACCCTCACACTGATGAGATTGGCCCTACCATCACATCATCTGCTACGAATCTAATACTTCTAAATAAGCATCATTTTATTTAAAACCATTCATTAAAAGGTACTGTGCAATGGGAGTTCTTACCTAGCTTGAGCAGGACTCTTGGTTCAATCCTGGCACCACAATAATATAAAGTGTCTTGGTTAGGTGTGAAAAGGCATCGTGACCACAGCAACTCTTATAAAGGAAAACATTTAGTTAGTGCTGGCTTAGATTTTCAGAGCGTGTGGCAGCATGCAGGCAGACTTGGAGCTGGAGAGGGAGCTGAGAGCTCTACATCTTGATCTCCAGAGAACAGAAGGAGACTATGTGCCATACTGAGGGTAGCTTGAGCATTGAAAACCTCAAAGCTTGACTCCATAGTGACACACTCCTCTAACAAGGCCACACCTCCTGAAAGTACCACTGCCTCTGGGCCAGGCACTCAGACACAGGAGGCTATGGGAGCCATACCTACTCAAACCACCGCACAAAGCAAACTGCAATATTGGAAGGAAAAAAGGGGGGAGGTTTTGTTTGTTTGTTTGGTTGGTTTTTTTGTATGTCCTCGAATGTTATCATATCATTGCTCTTAACTCAGAAGAAATGTCTACAGACCTTTCCTGTGGGCACTGTGTGCTCTCTCCCCACTTAGGTCATGTCCACTCCCCAAAACACTGACTCAAACATTTAAACCCTTTCACTAAAGGTGCTGGGGATTTTATGAAATTATTATTGTGGTGATATATTATTTATGATTTATTAAAGCTTGCCTCAGGATTCAGAAAGTAAAGTCAGACATGAGCCATAGAAGCCAGGCACATACCTTTAATCCCAGCAGCAAGCTAGGAGGTGGTGGTACACACCTTTAATCCCAGGACTCAGGAGAAAGGCAGATGGATCTCTGAGTTCAAGACCCCCTGGGTTAAAGGAGAGTGAATCAGAGCTCACTTTTAATCCCGGGACTCGAGAGAGGTGTAGAAGACAGCAGCAAGGTCAGTACCAGGCATTCATTCTCCAGCCACGCTGAGGACAGGAGGACATTCAGTCTCAGGGTTCTGCAGCCACGCTGAGGAGAGGCAGCAGGATCAGCCCATTCAGCCTGAGGCAGGGGTAAGAGCTAGTGGCCCACTACTTTGCTTTTCTGATCTTCAGCTTGAAGTTTGAACCCCAATATCAATTTCTGTGTCTTTTATTGATTCTGCTACATAACTATGGCATCACCTCATATTATAATTCGTATGCTAGCAGAGGATCTACTCAACCGATGTGCATCCCAGAGTGCAAATATGTCATACTTGTTTCTGTCCCCCAGGTGATTCATGCATGTATCAAGTGGATAATGTCATATTAGCGTGGGGTGATTGCAAAGACTGAAAGGAGGCTGAGGCGGGAGGGTTTCCATGGGTTTGAAGCTAGTCTTGTTGACATAGTGAGATACTGTATCCAAAAACAAAAGGAGGGGAGCGGGGAGGCTGGAGAGCTGGGTTGGTAGTTAGAGTGCTGCTTCTGCAAAGGGCCCCGCTTTGCAGGTGGCTCACAGATGTCTGTAATTCCAGCTCCGGGAGAGTCAATGCTCTCTTCTGGACTCCAAGGGCACCTGCACTCATACTTGTACATACCTACACATGCACACACACACACACACACACACACACACACACACACACACACACACACATGCGATTTTTAAATCGTTTTGTTTTAAGTCAGTGTAGAATGGTGGCTCATGCATGAAATCATAGGATTCTAGAGTCTGAAACAGGAAGATGGAGTTACAAGTGGTTATGAGCAGCCTAACTTGGGTGCTGGGAATCAAACTCGGGTCCCCTGTAAGAGCAGTGCAGGCTCACAGCGACTCTGGCTCTGGCAGCTTACCATTATTAATGAGGCTTCCAGACAGTATTTGGATCAGCTGGTTCCTCTTCTCTGTTCCAGAATCCCTACTGTCACTGTCTTACATTTAGTCCTCACATCTCCTCAGTTCCCTCTGGTCTGTCACTATTCTTCAGTTTTGTTGTTTCTAGGATTGACAGTTTATCTTCAAGAGTACAAGTTAGGGACTGGCAAGATGACTCGATGGGGAAACACTCTTGCCACCAAGCCTGACGATCTGAGTTGGATCCCCAGAACCTACGTGGTAGGACACCAACTCTTGAAAGTTGTCCTCTGACTTCCACTTGTGGCTCTGGCAGGTTTGTGCACACACACACACACACACACACACACACACACACACACACACACACACAGAGTACATTTTTAGAAGTACTGATTAGGTGTTTTGTAAAATGCCCCCTTTTTTTTTTCCTGACATTTTCTTCCTAACTTGAGTTATAGGATGGGAAGAATGCCACAGCAATGGGGTACCTTTCTCATCACACCATGTCACAGGCCACACCATACACACCATACCTGTGCCTTATCACAGGCAGTATTACATTGTCACTTGTTAATAAGGAAATCCCTCACTTCTCCAATGTAAAGTTATTAATTTCCCACTTTTCATATACTAGCCATTAGAAGCAGCATCTAATCACTTCCATTTATACTTCCCCGATCACTAATGACCATTTTGTGATATTTGCTGTAGGGCATGTCTCACAGGAATTTTCTAGTCCTTTGCCTATGTTGCAACTCACTTGTTTACCTTTGGTTTCCTCTGCACTCTAGGTGCTATTTACATATTAGTCATAATTATCTCACAATTATCACAATTTATTCATTTATTACCACAATTTATTCCACTGTGTTGTAAGTCAGTATTTAAGCACATTTCTTCCCCTCAATTAACGGCATTTGGCGTTCAGCATTCCGACATTGCCATTGAACAAATGACCCACTGTCTTGTCTCTTTATTTCAATCTCTAGGCCTTCGCCTGATTTGTGGAACAGATCATAGCGCTGGCTCTACAGCTCACAACTGTCTGTAACAGTTCCAGGGGATCCGACACTCTCACACAGACAAAAACGAAGACAAAGCACCAATGCAATGCACATAAAATAAAAATCAATAAAACTTTAAAAATTAGTTACATTTGTATATCACTTCCTTTATTCTTTTTCTGTATTATATTTGTTTCTTTTATTCTTTGTGGAGTTTTTGCTTGTTTGTTTGTTTTTTCCAGACAGGGTTTCTCTGTGGCTTTGGAATCTGTCCTGGAACTAGCTCTTGTAGACCAGTTCTTTGTGTTTTGAAAGTACCGTTTGAACACCCAGCCATGACTTGCTTATCACCTAATGACCATCAGTTCTCATGACATTTATCCCTATTTCCTGTTTGCCTCAAATGCCCAGTGTTCCTCTTTCCTTTGTCTCCAGGCAAGTGTCTAACTATCATTAATGCTGTAAACTGGAGGAGCCCTCTGTGAAGCTCTCCCTATGTTTTCAGGTGTACGGGGCCATTTCCTCCTTCCATTGTGTTTGCACACCTAGTCCAAGTCTCTGTTAAAGCACATCTGTTCTCTGTTGTTCCCTTTGGTCTCACTGTTTACTAAACTGTTGCGTCTTAAGAGGGACCCATGTAAAGGCAGGTATGGTGACCCATGCTTGGAATCCCAGCTTGAGGGGCTGATGCAAGAGGATTGTTGGAGTTGGAGGCCAGCCTGATCTATTTAGTAATTTCCAGGCCAGCCTGGCTACAGTGTGAAGCCCAGCCTTAAATGACAACCACTGAAGAGCACGAGCAGGACATAGTGGATGTTTATTGGGTGAATAGGTAGGTGATGGGGGAGGCCATAGCCTGAATCCATGTTCTTCACATTTGCTTTTGCTTTTGTGACTGTGAAAAATTTTTAAAGACTCTGTACCTGCCAGGTGTTGGTGGCGAGTACCTTTAATCCCAGCACTTGGGAGGCAGAGGCAGGTGGATCTCTGTGAGTTCGAGGTCTACAGAGTGAATTCTAGAACAGCCAGGACTGAAAAGACCGGCCTGCAGGGGCTTCACAGGGCACAGACCCTGACCTCAGGGTCTTCCCTTTCTCCATTCTCCTGCCAGGACTTCCCACTGGTCAAGCCCAAGTCCAATCCAGCTGGAACAAAGCCATTGACATCTTCCATCTAAGAGAGCCAGCCAGGCAGAGGACAGGCAGGGGAGAGGAGAGTACGGAATGCAAACTGGCCTGGCAGTGGTATTCACAAGCCTTTAATCCGAGCACTTGGGAAGCAGAGGAGGGGGATCTTTGTGAGTTCGAGGCCACCCTGGTCTACAGAGTGAGTTCTAGAACAGCCAGGACTACACAGAGAAATCCTATCTCAAAAAATTAAACAAAACAAAAAACAGAATGCAAGCTAGGATTGTAGGGGTAGGTGACCTATCATGTTTGCCTTCTGGTACAATGTGGGTTTATGTGTACATGTGTGGTCAGGTCTACACTGGTACACCTGCATTTGTGTGTGCGAAGATCAGAGGTCAATCAAGGTTGAGACTCTTGCTCTCTCCTATTTGGAGTGGTGGGGGACAGGGCCTCTCCACTGAATCTAGATCTAGATCTCACCAAATCAAGTCACTGAGCTCCTACACACACACACACACACACACACACACACACACACACACACACACACACACACACACACGACTGGGGTTACAGACATATAAAACTGTGCCTGGCTTTTATGTGGATGCTGGGACCTGAATTCAGGTCCTCATGCTATCAAAACAAACACTTTATCCACTGAGCCATCTCTCCAGTGTCTTCTGCCACATTTTTAAGTTGACAACTAGAATGTCATGTTTTTCTTTCTTTGATTATTAAAAATGTTTATCTTGCCAGACGGTGGTGGTGCACGCCTTTAATCCCAGCACTTTGGAGGCAAAGGTAGATGGATCTCTGAGTTTGAGGCCAGCCTGGTCTATAAAATGAGTTCTAGGACAGCCAGGGCTACACAGAAACCTCCTGGTGTGAGTCAGGGAGGGACATGGTCATCTTAAATGCAAGTCACTGCTAAGTCAAGTGTCTCCACACCCAAAAGAGTAAAATGTTGCTAAGGATATCTTAGCATATTGCAAATATTCATTAGAAAAAATTTAAGCTGGGCAGTGGTGGTGCATGCTTTTAATCCAAGTACTCCCGTGTGTGTGTGTGTGTGTGTGTGTGTGTGTGTGTGTGTGTGCGTGCGTGAGCAGAGAGAGAGAGAGAGAGAGAGAGAGAGACAGACAGACAGACAGACAGACAGACAGACAGACAGACAGACAGACAGATCTCTGTGTGTTCAAGGTCAGCCTAGTCTACAAAGTAAATTCCAGGACAATCTCCAAAGCTACAGAGAAACCCTGGCTCATCCTTTATGAGACAGAATCCCACCGACCCTCACTATGTTAACTGCATAGTTCTGAGTGGTCAGGAACTCACTACACAGACCAAGCTGGTTTTGAACATTTAACAGTCCCACTGCCTGCCTCTGTCTTCCAAATTCTGGAATTACAAATGTGAGCTACCAGGCCTGACTCTAGAGTTTTCTTCTGTAGTCTGGGCATGGAGGAGGGAAGTTACAAAGACCCACATGTTATCAGAAACTGTTTTCTAGCCAGACAGTGGTGGCACACACCTTTAGGGAGGCAGAGGTAGAAGGATCTCTGGATCTCTTGTGAGTTCAAGGCCAGCCTGGTCTACAAAGTGAGTTCCAGGACAACCAGAGCTACACAGTGAAACCCTGTCTCAAACAAACATTTAAAAAAATTGTTTACTAGAAGATGGGTTGGAGGAAAGAGCACAATGAGGCCAGGTCAGCTTTCTTGATACACCTGTGGCGGGAACCCTGGGGGAAAACTTTTATGAAGCCTTGTTTGAAGATGAGATCCTAATGACACCAATGCAAAAGAGACGTGTCCTGGTGAGAGACACAGTGGTCACAGAAGGGTCCTATCATCCACCCTTGCAGGCTGGCTTAGGTCCCTGCCTCAGAGTTGACTCCTGCTCTTAAAAAAAGGAGGGTTGGTTGCTCTTTATAGGACCCTGGTTCAACTCCCAGCACCCACAGGTGGCTCACAACCATCCCTATCCCTGACTCCAGTTCCAAGGGATCCAGTATCCTCTCCTGGCCTCCTCAGGCATCAGACACATGTGTGGGGCACAGACATACATCCAGACAAAACATTTAAATATATAAAAGGAAAATAAATAAATCTTTTTTAAAAATAATGCTTAGATTCTTTTTTTAAAGATTTCTTTTTAATTATGTGTTTATTTGTGTACTTGTGTGCGGGTGCCCAGAGTACATCAGATGCCCTAGAACTGGGGCTGCCTGACATACCTGAGCAAAACATTCTTAAAGGAAGCTGTGTCTGGCTGTGAACAAAAGCCTCCTGGGAGGAGTCTGTGTCTGCAGAGACTGATGGACTGCTTGGGTTTCAGTACTGCGAAGAGGGGAATTTTGCAGGTTTAGAGGCCAATTAGTTTGTTTTGGGCTAGTGTTCGCTACTCCTTGCCCCACTCTCTATGAACCTTGGGATAATAAAAATCTCTTTAAAGCTATTAATTTAGAAGGGCAATGATGGCACATTCCTTTAATCCCAGCGCTTGGGAGGCAAAGGGGGAGGATCGCGATAAGTTCGAGGCCAACCTGGTCTACAGAATGAGTTCTGGGACAGCCAGGGCAATTTCACAGAGAACCCCTGTGTCAAACAAACAAACAAACAAACAAACAAACATGAAGAAACTAGTGAATGAAGTAATGACATTTGAAGGACAGGTAGCCCTTGACCCCAGGGAATGGAGGGAAGAATGGTGAGTAATCCCAGGAGAGAATCATAAAGAATTTAGCAACAGGCATGATGATATGAGTCAGTATTGCCAGCCAGGTGACGCACATCTTTAATCCCAGCACTTGGGAGGCAGAGGCAGGTGGATTTCTGTGAGTTCGAGGGCAGCCTGTTCTACAAAGTGAATTCTAGAACAACCAGGGAAGTTACACAGAGAAACTGTCTTGAAAAACAACACAGCAAAGAGGTTCACCAGTTTGAGGCTAGCCTGGGCTACATGGTAAGAATCCATCTCAAAGAAGCAATCACACACACACACACACACACACACACACACACCACACACACACACGCACACGCACACCACACGCACGCATGTCTTTTGGGTTTTTGTTGCTGTTGTTGTTTTAGTTTGAGGACTATTTTGTTGAAAAGAAAAACAACAGGGTAGTCAAACTGGAAATCTCAGTAGCTGCCAGGTGAAGGAGAAAGCCAGCAAGGTTCAGTTTGCCTGGGCTCTAATCAGTATCTGAAAGAGGCAGGAGGATGGAAGAGGAAGAGGAGAGTTATGTTTTCCTGAGCCCAGACTCAGATGAGCCGGCAGATTCATCACAGCTCCGTGGTAGCTTTGGACACAACTGCCAAAAAAGAATTTAAAATTAAAAGGCTGAAGGACAGAGTGAACCTCCAGGCAAAGACAACCTTTTCCCAGCAGGGTGTGGTCCCTGAGTCACTGTGTTCCTGTCAAACCCCCAGGCTGAGAACCACCGGTCTATGACTTTCTGATACCTGTACTGCTGAGCGGCGCTGAGTCTTGCCGGGGACTGTGTATCTGTCTGTGCTGTGAGGAAAGCAGACACACTCCATGCAGGACATAATTCTCACCAGCCCCTTCACAGAGATGTGCTGTTGGTTTTCACTCTTTCGGCTCTTTGACTTTTACTCTTGTCTTAGTTCTTTGTCTCTTCCACACACAACCCCCAAATTAATCATACACGCATACACTGAGGCTTCGTATCACTTATGAATGCCCTGCCTTAGTTTGACTTTTCTAGCCAGCTTTCTAAATTATCTCATCTACCTTTTGCCTCTGAGCTTTTTCCTTTCTTACTTCTGTATAGCTTTTTTTTTTTTTTTTTTTTTTCGAGAGAGAGGGTTTCTCTGTATTGCTTTGGAGCCTGTCCTGGAACTCACTTTGTAGACCAGGCTGGCCTCAAACTCACAGAGATTTGCCTGCCTCTGCCTCCCGAGTGCTGGGATTAAAGGCATGTGCCACCAACGCCCAGCTCTACTTCTGTATATCTTACTTTCACTCTTACTCTGTGGCTGCTGTGTGTCTGTGTGTCTGTGTGACTGTGTCTGTGTGACTGTGTGTCTGTGTGACTGTGTGTCTGTGTGGCTGTGTGGCTGTGTGTGTGGCAGTGTGGCTGTGTGACTGGCTGTGTGTCTCTGTGGCTACTGTGTGACTGTGTGTCTGTGTGAGTGTCTGTGTGACTGTGTGTCTGTGTGTCTGGGTGACTCTGTCTGTGTGACTGTGTGTCTGTGTGACTGTGTGTCTGCGCGGCTGTGTGACTGTGTGGCTGTGTGACTGTGTGTCTGTGTGGCTGTGTGACTGTGTGGCTGTGTGACTATGTGTCTGTGTGGCTGTGTGGCTGTGTGACTGTGTGACTATGTGACTGTGTATCTGTGTGTCTGCGTGGCTGTGTGTCTGTGTGTCTGTGTGTCTGTGTGTCTGTGTGTCTGTGTGTCTGTGTGACTGTGTGTCTGTGTGACTGTGTGTCTGTGTGTCTGTGTGACTGTGTCTATGTGTCTGCGTGGCTGTGCGTGGCTGTGTGACTGTGTGTCTGGGTGTCTGGGTGACTGGCCCCTACTGTCCTCCTCTCCTTGCTTTCTTGCTCATTTTTCTTCCTTCTCCCAGATTTCTCCTTCTATTTATTCTGTGCCTGCTAACCCTGCCTATCCTTTCTCCTGCCTCCCTATTGGCCTTTATTAGGCCAATCAGATGTTTTAGACAAGCAAAGAAACAGCTGTACAGAGTTAAGCAAATACAACATAAAAGAATACAACCCATCTTTGCATTACTAAACAAATTTTCCACAGCATAAACAAATGTAGCACATTTTTTAGTTTGGTTTTGTTGTTGTTTTTTGGTTTTGTTTTTGGTTTTTCTAGATAGGGTTTCTCTGGGTAGCTTTGTGGACCAGGCTGGCCTCAAACTAAGAGACCTGCCTGCCTCCCGAGTGCTGGCATTAAAGGCGTGCACCACCTGCCAGACTACAAATGTAACACATCTTAAACTAAATTTCTACAACAGAGACGGAAAGTTGCAAGGGTTCATCAATGGCAACATGCCAAGGACACCCAGAGAGGTGGCACACCTGTGACAAGATCCCACTCTGTGCCTTCCTTCTCTGCCAGCTGTGAGTTCATAAGTAGCCACTTCAGGGCGCTCCCAGGTCATCAGTGGACAGAGGTCAGAACCAGACAGGAGTGGTGGTGCGCCTTTTAGTCCCAGCACTTGGGGCAGAGGCAAGACAGATTTCCGTGAGCTTAAGGCTAGCCTGATTTCAGGTCATAAAGGGCTACATAGAGAAAGCCTGTCTTAAAAAACAAAATAAAAAAGTCAGAGAATACTAAAATACTAAGGGCCTGGTGGAGTTGTCAGACCTCATTTCCCACTGTGGGGAGGGGTCAGGAATGCTGTCCTGGGTCAGGTGATACCGGGAACTGGGTTTTTTTTTTTCATATTGGGTAGGAATTTATTTTATATTCTCAATCTATCTGTTTTGGTGTGTGTGTGTGTGTGTGTGTGTGTGTGTGTGTGTGTGTGTGTGTGGCCACACAGAGATCGACGGTGGTAGTAGTTCTCAGTTGCACTCTACTTCATTTTATTTATTATGTGTATATTTGTGTGTGAATATTCACACGTGTGCATATGTATGTGAAGGTCTGGTTCCAACTAGTCTAGCGAGATAGCTTGCCCCAGGGGTCCTCATCTTCTGCTCCCCTGTGCTAGGACTGCAGGCGTGCAGCAGCACCTGGGTATCTGTCATGGGTGCTGGGGACTGAACAACAAGCACTTTACCATCAGAACTGTCTCCCAGCCCCTGCGTTTTTAAATCATTTATTTAATATATGCATTGCTATTTTGCCTGCATGCATGTCTGAGTGAGGGTGTCAGGTCTCCTAGAACTGAAGTTACAGACAGTTGTAAACTGTACATGGGGGGCTGGAGAGATGGCTCAGAGGTTAAGAACACTGACTGCTCTACCAGAGGTCCTGAGTTCAATTCACAGCAACCACATGCTGGCTCATAACCATCTATGATGAGATCTGGTGCCCTCTTCTGGCCTGCAGGGGATACATGCAGTCAGAATCTTGTATACATAATAAATACATAAATTTAAAAAAAGAAAAAAAAGTTAAAAAACTGCCATGTGGGTACTAGGAATTGAACCCAGGTCTGGAAGAGCAGCCAGTGTTCTTAATACTGAGACATCTCTCCAGCTCCCAGCCCCTGGTTTCTGTTTTCTTGTTTTGTTGAAACAGTTTATCATACAACCCAGGCTGGTCTTGAACTCACTGTGGTTGCAAGTGTGGGTTATCATGCTTGACTTTGCATTTGTTTGTGTGTTTGTTTTGGGGGACAGGGTGTCTCTGTGTAGCCCTGGCCATCCTAAAACTAGATCTGTACTCCAGGCTGGCCTCAAACTCACATAGATCCACCTACCTCTTCCTCCCGAGTGCTGGGATTAAAGGTGTGCACCACCCATGCCCTTGTTTTTATCTTTTACATTTATTTATTTATTTTGGTTTTTTGAAACAGGGTTTCTCTGTGTAGCTTTGCAGCCTATCCTGGCACTCGCTCTGTAAACTCTGTGGCCTGGAACTCACAGAGACCCACCTGCCTCTGCCTCCTCAGTGCTGGGATTAAAGGCATGTGCCACCACCACCCAGCTGTTTTTATTTTTTAAGACAGTACCTCACTCTAAGCCCAAATTAGCTGGCTTAGAATTTAAGGGCAATCCTTGTGTCTCAGTTAGAATCACATGTTCAAATCACCACCAAGCCCCAAAAGTTGTTAATGAGATATTTTATGCTCTGTCTTTCTTGGTCTCACACAGCTCAGGTTAGCCTGAGCTGTATAGCTGAGGATAGCCTTGAACCTGGTGAGCCTCCTACTTCCACTTCCTGACTGCTGAGCTCACAGGCATGAGCCATCACGCCGGTTTTATATGGTGCTGTGGATCAAGCCCGAGGCAAGTGCAGCCCAGACTGGCCCTGTGCCAACTGGGCTACTCCCGGCCTGTATGCTGTTCCTGTACTAAATCTCCGCACACACCATTACTTCGTGTGCTCAGCAGCCCTGTGCCTGATGACAGATCTTAAGAAAGAGCACTGCATCCTCAAACCCCTCTGGTCCTTAGGAAGTTCTACCCCGGAGAGCAGAATAATGCTGGCTTGGCTTCGTTAAGTGTTTCTGCATCTTCTGACTTGCTGACCACAGACGTGTCTTAATATATAATCAGGATAAGAATAAGTATTAGGTGCTATGGGTATATGGTGCTCTTGGAAGGGGCCCTTGGTCCTGGTTTGCAGGTCAGGCTAAGGTTTCAGTGGGAAGATACAAAGGACTGAACATAATTAATGCTAAAAACAGATCTGGTTGTGTTTAGTTTATAATTATTCTTTAAACTGTACTTACATGCTTGATGTCTATATATGATATATTACACAATTTTAAAAACACAGGTCTAAATCTGGGTGTGGTGGCGTGGTGGCACACACCTGTAATCCTAGAGGTCAGTTAGGAGGTTGAGGCATCAGGATCATAAATTCAAGGTCAGCCTTTGGTTACGTAGTGAGATCTGTCTCAACAATTTTTTGTTTTTCAAGACAGGGTTTCTCTGTATAGTCTTGGCCGTCCTGGAACTCACTCTGTAGACCAGGCTGGCCTTGAACTCACAGAGATCCAGCTGCCTCTGCCTTCTGAGTGCTGGGATTAAAGGCCTGTGCCACCACCACCCAGCCCTCAAAACATTTTTTAAAATAGTGAAAATAAAAATAAAGCTAAAGCTGGGCATTGGTGGCCCAGACCTTTAGTCCCAGCATTCAGGAGGCAGAGGTAGGTGGATCTCTGTGAGTTCGAGGCCAGCCTGGTCTACAGAGCTAGTTCCAGGAAAGCAACACCGAGAAACCCTGTCAGGGTGGGGTGGGGGTGGGTTGGGGGGGAGCTAAAAAACTAAAAATAAAAGTGCAAGTAGATATCCCAGTGGCAACCAGCAATGAGCCAGCACTCAGGCAGAGGCTTCTAAATACTGTATTCTCCAATAAAAGGAAAAAGGAACTTTTGGAGAAATGACAGATTCTTGTACTTGAACAAGGAAAGATGGGAGGCAAACCCATAGTACCCTGTAGTGCCAGAGAACCAAGAAGATCTTAAAAAGTAAAAAGACTAAATAAAACCAAATTCTCCCCACAAACCCCACCAAAACACAAAACAACAATAAAACCAAAACAAAAATAACCCTCTAAACAAACAAAGGAAGCTGGAACCATTTGAACTGCAAAATCAATAAGAATATGGATTGTAATCTAAGCTATAGAATAACTGTGCATGAGTTCATACTGATATAAATAATTGAATAAACGAGGGAGAAGAATTATAAATATCCTTATTCCTTGCAGGAGATAGAACTTAAAAGCCCATTCTAACTCTAGCGGGTGGGGTGGAGTTTGTAACTTAGAAGAATACAGGATGGAGCTGCCAGGCACGGGCACATGCCTGTGACCCCAGCCCCAGGGAGAGAGAAGTAAGAGGAGCGGAGTTCAACGCCATGCTCTACTACACAGAGCTGGAGCGCAGCCTGTGGAACACAGACAAACCCCCAAGGAAAAAAAAAAAGAAAGAACAAACAAACAAACAAACAAACAAAAAACCCAGAGGGTTGTGCTACGGAGAAGGGAGTGGGGGAGCGGGGAGGGAGTGGCCATGTGATCAAGGCTAGCATCACAGGAGCACTTTCTGCCACTCCCCCAGGGAGGCAGAGACAGGAGGATTGCTTGGACCAGTGTATGTCATCAGGCCGGAAGTCACAGATTAAGCTGGGAAAGAACAGCTGGAAAGTTACAGATCTGAAAGATCAAAGGCGGAGGATGCCGATCATTTGGGTTAAAAGTAGCCTGCTTGGTAAATCTGCTGGCTAGTTCGAATCCATTTTTTTTTCTCTTTTTTTTTTTTTTCTTTTCTTTTCTTGTTGTCCCGAGACTTGGAACCCGAGGTTTCCAGCATGCAAACACTTCATTTTACCACTGAGTTGTCCTCTCCAACTGCGAGATACCCTTGCCATGGCTTTGTACTTTTTCTGTAATTCCTTCAACGTGGCCGCTCTGCTGGAAGTGCGGGGGACTAGAGTAATCTGTCCGACTTAAACTGCAGGTTGGGTCTCCGGACTTTATCTTGTGGAGCCACAGAAGTCTATGCAGCAAGGGTGTGGACAGATTACTCAGCGACTCAGCCAGTCTCACACAGTACTTCCTGATGGCTTCAGCCTGCTCCTCCCCCACACAACTCCCTTTCAGCTCTGACATAAATTACATCACAAGCACTGGTTGGGCGTGGTCAAAGCCTCCAGTAAATCCTTGTATCCAGCAGGCTATAGCAGAGGATCTTAGATTGAAGGTCAGCCTCAGCTACATGGAAAGTTGGGAGCCAGCCTGAGCTATAACGAGACTCTTGTCTTTATTTATTTATTTATGTGTTTGTTTGTTTATGTTTTTCGAGCTCTGTAGACCAGGCTGGCCTCAAACACACAGAGATCCTTCCGCCCCTGCCTCCCGAGTGCTAGGACTAAAGGTGGTGTGCGCCACCAACGCCTAGCCCAGCCCTAGACCCTGTCTTGAACAAGCAAAATAAGCAAATAATCCAGCATGGTGGCGAACGCCTGATTCATGATCCCAGCACTCCGGAAGCTGAGGCAGGAAGCTTCAACGCAAGTTCGAGGCCAGCCTGAACCACATAGTGAGTTTGAGACCAGTCTGGACTACAAAAGTATACCCTATCTCAAAAAACCAAAGCAAAACAAAAAACCCCTCCCCGCCCAAACCCCACCAAACCAAACAAGCAACTTACTAGACCTAAGATGGTCACCTCCAAGGCCCATCTTCCCACTTCTTCCTCAGACTGTTTCAGCCTTCTTTAGAGGCTCTTAGTAGCCACACCCACTAAAGGAGTGGTGGAGCCACCCTTCAACCCTTCCGGAACAAGGTGGAGATTCCAGGCTGGGAATAGCCAGCAAGAGCCTTTTTAAAACCTTGCAAAACCTCTCCTCCTTTGCTTACTAGCCCCTCCCACACCAGTAGGAAGAATTCAGTTTATTGGTGGGGAAAAGGGACTCTAGCGCAGAAGAGGGGTCTTCAAGACTGAGCCAAGTTTTCGTACAGTCAAGAGAATTGTCGGCTTCTCTTCGACGGGGCCTTCACGGAGACACAAATATGTCCAGGTCAGAAGCCCGGGGAAGAAAAATGGAGCGGGATTGTGGTGGGAGATGTGAGAAGAGGTATTGGTGTGTACTTTTTCTTGTAGTAATAGTAGCAGAGTTCATTCCCCACTGAAAGCAGTCTTCTGTATCCGGTTTTTTGGTTTTTTTGTTTTTCGGTTTCTCTGTATTGCTTTGGAGCCTGTCCTGGAACTAGCTCTGTAGACCAGGCTGGACTCAGAGATTCATACCTCACTCTGCCTCCTGAGTGCTGGGATAAAAGGCATGCGCCACCAACACCAGGCTCTGTATCCGAATCTTTTATCGTTTTGTAGAAAAAGCAAATGGCTAGCGTTATGGAGCAACGCGTTCTGCACTGGACACTTGTAGGTATAGCTTTATTTTGCCCCCACAGCACCTCTCTGCCGTAGTAGTGTTGTTTTATTTATTCATTTATTTAGGTAGGCTTTCGTTATGCTTTGTTATGGTTTTGGTTTTTCGTGACAGAGTTTCTCTCTGTAATCCTGGCTGCCCTATAATTCACTCTGTAGACCAGGCTGGTTTTGAACTCAAATATTCACCTGCCTCTGCTTCCCCAGTGTTGGGACTAATGGTGAACATCACCACTGCTTGGCTGACTGTTTTGAGACCCCGAGTCCTGCGCCTCTCTCAATGACCTAAGGTAACCTTGAACTCCTGATCCTCCCAAATCCTGAGATTACTGTCATCAGTGTAGAGGTCCCTATTTTGTGTACGTGTGTAGTATGTGTGTGATGTTGCAGATTGAAATCTGGGTTTGTCCTGTAGTAAAGCCATCCACCACTGAGGACCGTCTCTCATGAGTTTGTTTTGCTTGTTTGCTTATGTTTTTTGGTGTGTGTGTGTGTGTGTGTGTGTGTGTGTGTGTGTGTGTGTGTGTCTGTGTGTGTCTGTCTGTCGTCTTTGAGCCAGGGTGATCTCTGTGGTTTTGGTTGGCCTGGAACTCATAGTGATCCTCCTGCCTCTGCTCCTGTTGGGATTAAAAGCACATTGGCCTGTTTTGTTGTTTGAGACTTGGTTTCACTAAGTAGCCCAGGCTGACCTTAAACAGACAGGTTACATCTTCCCCTGCCTCCTGAGTGCTGGGATCAAAGGCATGGCTTGCTACTCTTAAGTATTTGGATTTTTAAACTGGATATGTAGCTGCATGCCCATCTTCCCAACATTCCTGAGATGAGTCAGGAAGAAATCAAATTCAAGGTCAGGTCAGGCTAATAGCTAGGCCTTGTCTCTCTGTTAAAACATTTTTATTTTATGTGTATGAGTGTTTTACCTGAATTTATCTTTGCACCACGTGCATGCCTGGTGTGATGGTGGAGGCCAAAAGAGGGCATTGGGTGCCCTGGAACTGGAGTGTTGAGCTGCCATGTGGGTTCTGGGAGTCAAACCCGGGCTTTCTGGAAGAGCAGCCAATCTGCTTAAACGTGCAATCTTTGCAGCCCCTAAACACTGTGTTAATGCCCAAACCCACAGTTTTGTTTTTGTGTTTTTGAGACAGGGTTTCTCTGTAGCCCTGGTTGTCCTAGAACTTACTTTGTAGAGCAAGCTAGTCTCTAACCTTGAACTCATAGATCTGCCTATCTCTTCCTCTCAGAGCTAGGATTAAAGGCGTTCACCACCAGGCCCAGCTCTTCATAGTGTTTTGAGACAGGACTCCTCTGTGTAGCCTAGGATGTACTGGAACTCTGTAAACTCAGGCTGGCCTGGAACTCATAGAGATCAGACACTCTCTGTCTCCTGAGTGATGGGATTAAAGGCATGCACCACCTAGCTGGCTTTTTTTTTTTTTCCCCTAAAGGCCAAAGTATGGTATGTAGCCTTGGCTGGCCTAGAACTCACTGTGTAGACTAGGCTGGCCTTGAACTTGGTATCATCTCCCTGCCTGCCTCTGCCTCTACATCATGGCTGCATTTACAAACAAGTATCTACCATATCTGGATTTGAAAACATTTTAAGTTAGTAATCAAAACAGTGGATTTCAAAGGCCAGTGATAGAGTACTTGTATTACATGTTTGTGGAAGGCCTAGGTTCAGTTTGAGAGAAGGGGAGTTGGTGGGGAGATAATTTAGGCCTAAAGTTTTCTAGGCCTGGTAGCACAGGCCATTAATCCCAGCTCCTGAGAGGCTGAGGCAGAAGCATCAAAAATTTAAGGCATAACAGTGTGCATATGGTGGTGCATGCCTTTAATCCTAGCTCTGAAGAGGCAGAGATCCATGGAGTGATCTCTGAGTTCAAGGCCACCTGGCCAACATAAGTTCTAGGCCAGCTAGAAGACCCTGTGAAAGACGGGCAAGGAGGCAGGGGAGGAGGGAGACTAGAAAGGAAGAACAGTTAGATACTGTAATACCTCCTGTGTTGTCCTGCTGGGGCTGCAGGGTTTTCTTGTTTTTCCATATAAATTGTAGGCTTCCCCCCTCCCCAGTGAAGGGAGTCACTGGAATTTAGGTAGGGGTTTCACAGAATAAGCCATTTTAGGTAGCCATTTGCACTATCAAGCTGCTGATTCATGGGAGTGAAGTGGTCTTTTAGTGTCTTCATTCCTAACAGTCTTAACCCATTTAGTGACATGTTGACCCCAGTTTTGTTATTGCATTGAAGTATCTTCTAGTCCTAGTTTCTTCCAGGATTTTGTCATGATTGGGATGTGGAACTTCATTAGAAGCCTTTTCTGCAACTATAAAAGGTTCTGCCTTGAAAGTGCTAGGATTAAAGGCGAACACCATGATGCTCTCTTTAATCCCTCTCTCTCTCTCTCTCTCTCTCTCTCTCTCTCTCTCTCTCTCTCTCTCTCTCTCTCCCTCCCTCCCTCCCTCCCTCCCTCCCTCCCTCCCTCCCTCCCTCTCTCTCTCTCTCTCTCTCTCTCTCTCTCTCTCTCTCTCTCTCTCTCTCTCTCTTCTTGAGATGCATCATGTAGCTCAGGCAGGAATCAGGCTTGCTGAGTATCCAGGATGACCTTAAACTTCTGATCTTCCCATCTGCTTCCCACCTTTGGCATCACACCTGGCTTTTTTGGTGATGCGTGGCAAACACTCTACCAACTGAGTTACATTTCTAGAATTCCTCACCCTTTAAAAAAAGGAAAAAAAATTTTTGATCTCACTATGCATACGTGTCTGGCCAAGGTTGTCCTAAATACTAGCAATCCTCCTGCCTCAGCTTTTATAGTGTAGGATTATAGGCATGCACTATTTATTTAGCATGCTTGGTTGTTTAGGGGATTTTTGGACATCTCATTTTCCATGTCATTTTTCTCAATGAGTTTGACGAATGTGTGGATTCTGCTTGTTCTTTGGGGCCCCAGATGACCAAGCACAGTGATGTCACTTAATCTATGTGATATCACATTTCTCCCCACCTTCCCACATACCCACATACAACAGTAACCACTTTGAGCTTGCCAGAACTGGCAGATGCAGTGTACCTCGAATGACTTTGTTCTTTGTTTTTTTAGTTCTGGACTGTAACAGGAATGTCCCTTATGAGGTAGCAAGCAGACATAGGGTGGGTCAAAAGCCATCTGTCATAGCCAGTAATGAGCAACTTAGTGAGACCTTGTCTCGAACTAAAATAGAAAAGAGAGGCTGGCGAGATGACTGTTTTTCCAAAGGACCTGAGGTAAATTCCAGCCCTTAATTGGGCAGCTCACAACTGTAAGGATTCAGGCATTATGCTGGCCTGCCCCCTGTCACTGTCACCTGGCAGAATACACTCAGGCAGTACTCTGGTCTGGGTGCAGGTGCAAAGGACCCCTTTAAAAGAAAGACCCCTGCCCACTTTTCTCTCTTTGCAGCTCTGTCTTTCCTGCTGTTCCCCTTGGCAGACAAGACTTTTCCTGTCTCCCCCTTTCTTCTCTTCTGTCCTCTCTCTGTCTCTGTGTCTCTTTACCTCTCTTCTCTTTCCTCCCCCATCCCCTCTTCCCTTTCTAATAAAACTTCTCTCTAAGCTCTGTCTGCCTGGCATGTTGGTCCCTCACCTTGGTTACCCTCACCTGCCATGGAATCCATCAAGGTTCCCCACACATTATCAGAACAGCATCAATTTCTAACTCCAGCTCCAGGAGATCTGGTGCCATCTTCTGACCTGCGTGCACATTCACACAGACACACATATGCATCTAATATAAGTAAAATAAACCGCCAGGCGGTGGTGTTGCACATATTTAATTCTAGCACTATGGAAGGCAGAGACAGGCAGATCTCTGAGTTCAAGGCCAGCCTAGTCCACAGAGTGAGTTCCAGGACAGCCAGGGCAACGAAGAGAAACCCATCTCAAAGAAAAAGGTAAACAAAAGAAATCTTTTTTAAAAGTACTAATGGGCCAGAAAGATGGTTCAGTGGTTTAAGAGCACAGCTGCTCCCTCAGAGCAATTGGATTCCATTCCCAGCGTCCACATGGTTCATAAGCATCTGTAGCTCCAGTTCCAGGGAAGCTGATGCCTGCTTCTTCTTTCCTTGGGCACCAGCCACATACAGGGTACACAGACATCAATGCAGGCAAAACACCCCAGTCCATAAAATGAAAATAAATAAAATAGGAAAGCGAAGGTTGAGGGTGTAGCTCAGTGGTTGCACACTTGCCTTGTATGTACAAAGGTGTGAATTCAATCTCCAGCACTAGTCCTCCCCCAAATAACGCCCCCCCCAGGAAACTTTGTGGTTACCACCACTGATTTGGACACATAGCCCTTTCAAATGTATGTATGGTATATATGTATATATCTTATTTGTTGTTTTGTGCTTGTTTTTCAAGACAGGGCTTTTTTGTGTAGCCCTGGTTGGCCTGAAACTCACTTGTAGACCAAGCTGGCTTTGAACTCAGAGATCTGCCTGCCTCTGCCTCCTGAGAGCTAGAATTAAAGGTGTGCCACCACCACCAGGCAGCCCTTTTATTCTTTTTTTTTTTTTTTTATTTTATATGAGTGCTCTGCATGTATACCTGTACACCAGAAGAGGGAGTCGGATCCTATTAGAAATGATTGTGAGCTACCATGTGGTTACTGGGAATTGAACTCAGGACCTCTGGAAGAGCATCCAGTGCTCTTACCCCCTGAGCCATCTCTCCAGCCCTGTGCCCTTTCAATTCTTTAGCTAGAGCCCCAGAAGCACCTTCTGTGGTCATACAGTCTACAAAACATGTGGACATTTTTGCTTGTCATCCAAGTCATGCATTTCCGGTCTCCGGCAGCCAGGAAAGAGATACCGATTCATCTTAGAACAGTTCGCCTCTGGGGCACCATGGAAACACCCTTCCGGTTTCTGTTCCATGATTCCCTACCACTCTGTGTTCAGTCAGTCATTCCACCAGTCTAGCCTGCCTCCTAATTCTCCCAGATCTGCCCACATCCACCAGTCCTCTGCCCCCTTTACCAGGTGACCTTCTTATTTTGCCCGGGTCATTAGTCTCCCTGTCAGCTTTCCTGCCTCCAAACTGGTGTGCTGTTCAGTGTCCCTCCCCATTGTGTAATCCAGGTGGCTGGTCTGTGGTCAAATGGCCTGAGACAAAGTCCGCGATCTTAGTGTGGCTTTTCAAGGCCCTTCCCGTCTGGCCACAGCCTTATTTACACTCTACCCTGCCTGGCTGAACTAGTTCCCCAAATGTGCTCACGGTATTTCTTTGCCTGAAAACCTTGCTTCTGCCGATCATTCTGGTCTCTGCCTGGATACCACTTTCTCCAGGAAGCTGTTAGCTCTTCTGCTTCACCAGCCTGTCTTAAGGAGCCTTAACAAGAGGCTGGAGAGCTGCCTAAACTGGGCACGATGGCTCACACTTGGAATCCCGGGTCCCGCCCCTCTCGCGCTCCCCCTCCTCCCCCCCCCCGCACTCCCCCCACCCCCCACCCCACACAGGGTTTCTCTGTAGCTTTGGAGCCTGGCCTGAACTAGCTCTGTAGACGAGGCTGGTCTGGAACTCACAGAGATCCGACTGCCTCTGCCTGGCTGGAACCCCAGCTTTTGAGAGGCTAAAGCAAGAAAGCAAGGGCCGGCCTGGGATACAGTTACTTCCAGGCCAGCCTGGAATACAAAGTTACCCTACCTAAAAGACAAACCAAAAGCAGAATTGTGGCCTGTGTGGCTCTTAGGAACACAAGGCTGGGGAAGAGAACCCAGACCGGCAAGCCTAGGTCATGTGTCATTGCTGGGTTTACATCAGTATAACAATGGAGAGGATGTTGATGATGCAATCATCCCCATTTTATTGATGAAACCGAGACTCTGAGGAGAAGAATGCCACAAAGCTGCAGGTAGTGTGACTAGAGGCGACAGAGGAGGCATGAGCTCCAGGCTTCTTGATTCAAAAACTCACTTTTCATTCAGGGTGGTTTCCTGATGGGCCATTAGGAGCACGAGGCTTCAGAGGAAGTAATGGGAACAGTGACACACACCCATGGGGGAACGGAAGAGGAGGGGATTGGAACAGGTGATCATTTGAGGGCCTTCCAGGTTGAGGGAATCCTCTGGTTCTGTCTACTAATTTTTTTAAATTTATTTTTAATCTTTATGTGTTTGGGCATTTTGCATGGTTCTGTGCATCACATGCGTGCATTGCTCGTGGAGTCTTGGAAATCCAGACAGCTGTGAGTGGTCATGTGGGTGGGTGCTGGAGTTAAACTAGGTCCTCTGGAAGAGCTGGACTCCAACTACTGAGCCACCTCTCCAGCTCCAACCATCTGCTCGGCACTCCCTGAGTTGAAGCTGCCTGGGATCACATCTAATAGGATACCTAACTGAGAAAATGCCCCCTCCAGACTGGCCTGTGGGCAAGCCTGAGTCAGTGCTCTCTTGATGATGGATATGGGAGGGCCCAGCTCACTGTGGGTAGTGCCAACCCGGGGCTAGTGGTCCCAGCTGCTATAAAAAATGCCAGTTGAGTAAGCCAGTAAGCAGCACCCCTTTATGGTCTCTGCATCAGCTCCTGCCTCCAGGTCCCTGCCTTGAGTTTTTGCCCTGACTTCACTTAGTGAGAGGGAGTATGACCCGAGAGGTGTAAGGTGAATCCTTTCTGCCCCTTTCCCCGACAGTTGCTTTTTTCCCCTCCCAAGGAAACAGGGTTCCTCTGTTGTAACAGCACTGGCTGTCCTGGAACTTACTCTGTAGACCAGGCTGGCCCCAACCCACAGAGATCTGCCCGCCTCTGCCTCCCGAGTAGTAGGATTAAAGGCATGCACCACCACCAACCCGTGTTATAGGTGGGTATTTTATCTTTATTTTGCAACCTAAGGCTCATAAAATTAGTGTTTAGGACCCTGGAGTCAGGAACTTTGGAGATTTTTCTGAACTGTTCCCAGACTGTTAAGGGAGCTCATGAACTGCTGACACTCCAGAAAAAAGAAATCAAACTAGGAGCCTAGTAGAGGAGGCATCCTCCAAGCTGCAGGTCAGAGGACTGGAGACTTTTGAAATGGAAGTTAGGGCCCCACCCAGTGTGGCCACAAAGCCCTAGTTTTACGGATGCTGAAGGTGAGAGGCAATCAGTCAGGAAACACCCTAGGACATTTTCTAGAAGAGTCCTCAGTAAGGTGTTGCCCACATCATGTGTAGTGAAAGTAGATGAGGAGTGAATCTCATCCCTGACCGAAGGTTATCCGAAAGGAGATGTAGTGTTCACAGTCAGCCACCAGGTGGCACTGTGAAAGGCGGACACACTGATTACCCTATTAGAATCCCTGAATTAGAAAATATTTCAGATCAAGAATCAAAGTCTGGCTTTTGTTTTTGCTTTTTTAGGAGGGGTTGTGGTTTGTTGGTCTTGATTTTTTGTTTGTTTTTTTGTTTTTCAAGACAGAGTTTCTCTATAGCTTTGGAGGCTGTCTTGGAACTCGCTCAGTAGATCAGGTTAGCCTCAGACTCACAGAGATCCCCTTGCCTCTACCTCCCAAGTGCTGGGATTAAAGGTGTGCACCACAACTGCCTGGCTGGTCTTGTTTGTTAGTTTGAGGTACGGTCTGGCTATGCAGCCTTGGCCAGCCTCAGACTCATAGCAATCTTTCTGCCTTGGTCTCCTAAGCAATAGGATTGGCAACATTATGCCACCACACCTTCTTTAAAACTCCTCGTTTTATTGAAGAAATGTGAGGTCTAGAGAAGTTATCATCTACTTTTGTGATTGGATCAATCCTAGAGACCCAGATTGTTCTCAGTTTGTGTATCTACCCATCAGTGCCCATTAGATCACATCTACAAATTCTTTCCCATTCACTCATGGTACAAGATTATTGTACTGTCATCTTTCAGAGCCTCAGTCTTTTGTTCATAGAATAAAGGATTGGGCTATATATTTGAGTTGTTAAGAAGGTCAACACTAGCCACAAGTGGCTATCCTAATTTAAATTAATTAAAGCTAGTTGAAATTTGAAATTTGGTTTTTAGTCTCAGCACTCAAGAGGCAGAGGCAGGCAGATTTCCAAGTTCAAGGCCAGCCTCTTCTACAGAGTTCCAGGACAGCTAGAGCTGCAGAAGCACTCCATTTTGAAAAACAAACAAATAAACAAACAAAAAAAATCCAGTTCTCAGCTATATTTCCATAGCTTGGCAGGCAGTTGTGGGCAGTAACTATTATACTGCACAGCAAAAGAGCAGAACATTTCCAGTATGGAGGGGGTGGTGTCAGACAAACCTAATGGTATTTAAGGTGCTTCCAGCCTCATCCTGTGTGTCTTGGGTGCCGTTAGAGGTTGAAAGAGTAAATGCATAAGGTTTTCCAGCGCTCAACCTGAGTTCCTTCTTAAGACAGGGTATCTTGTATCAGGCTGACCTTGAATACTCTGCAGGCAAGAATGACCCTAAACTCCCACTCCTCCATCCTTTACCTCCCAAGGGCCCAGATTACAGCCTGTCCAGCCTCTCTCTATATGCACATTCCCACCAGCGGCCTCTGCTGGTGAACCTTCCTACCCCTGTATT
Source organism: Cricetiscus sungorus (assembly GCA_030556225.1). Lineage (NCBI taxonomy): Eukaryota > Metazoa > Chordata > Mammalia > Rodentia > Cricetidae > Cricetiscus > Cricetiscus sungorus. The sequence goes on along the minus strand of JANBXA010000734.1, from coordinate 127,545,415 downwards.
ACTTTACTTGTGACTGTGTGGCTTGATCTCCTGATAAGTCCGGTTTCTTCACCCCCACCCTCCAGCTGGAGCCCAGAGCTCAGGCTCTTTCAGTACACCACCACTTGAGCTACACCTTCCAGCCCACCCCCACCCCCACCCCACCTTCTCACCCCAGCACCCAAGAGGCAGAGGCAGGTGGAGCTCTGTGAGTTTGAGACTATTCTGGGCTACAAGAGCGAGTTCCAGGACAGCCTCAAAGCCACAGAGAAACCCTGCCTTGAAAAACTAAAAAAAACAAACAAAAAATTAAAACCTGAGTTCGATCCCCAGAACCTACATAAAGGTAGCAGGACAAAATTAACTTCACAAAGTTATTTTCTGGTCCTCATTTGTCTCTCTGTCTCTGTCTCTGTCTCTCTCTCTCTCACACACACATACACACACACACATACACACACACACACACACACACACACACACACACACACGGAAAACTAGTTTTTGCAGAGGGAATGGTGGATACATCTTCAATCCCATCACTTGGAAGATCCAGAAATCAAGACCAGACTGGGATCCGTGAGACCCTGTTCAAAAAGACAAAGTAAGTAGCTAGGCATGGTGGCTGAGGTAGGAGGATTCTCACAAGTTTGAGGGTAGCTCGCACTATGTAGTGAGTTCTGAACCAGCATAACTTACATGGAGAGGCCCTGTCTCACTCTCACCCTACCCCCTAAAACACAAGACTCTAGTCTGGGGAACATGATTGGTGGATTCTTTTTACATTACTAAGGTCTTTGAAAAGGAATACAGATCAGTAAGGTAATGGAGAAGGACTTCAGGGCAGGCACAGAGAGCAGGTATGCTTCTCACACCAGCAGGCTGCAGTCGGAGTCTGGGCCCCTGGACAACAAAGGCCTTTACGTGACTCACTTAATAATAATATTAATTATTCTAGGCCACAGTTTTCTGGGTCAGCTGAGGGGACCAGCAGAAAGGGTCTCAAACCTTTACTAATGGTGAACTAGATTTACTCTAAAAAGGCTTTGTAACCAGAAGGTTTTTTTTTTCTTTGCCGCTTTGTTTTTTGTTTTTGAGACAGTTTCTCTGTGTATCCCCTGCTGTCCTAGAACTCACTCTGTAGACCAGGTTGCCTTGAACTCACAGAGATCCATCTGCCTCTCCAATGTTGGGATTAAAGGTGTGTGCTAACATGCCTGCCTATAAGTATTTGTTAAATTGCAGTTTCTTCCTTTTTTTAGAAGATTTTTCACTTTATGTATGTGAGTGCTTTGCATATATGTATGTCTGTGCCACAGGCAGGCAGAGCCTGCAAAGGCCATTAGATCTTGGATCCTGCTAGAACTGAAGTTAGAGATGGCTGTGAAACATCATGTGGGTGCTGGGAATATAACCTGGGTCATTGGGAAGACCACATAGTAACTCTCAACTGCCACACCATCTCTCCAGCCCGGGTATACATATTTTTGTGTTTGTATTTGAGTCTCAAAAATGGTATCATCTTTAATGTATTGTCTTTCAACTTCCATTTTTCCTCATTATTGCAATTTTTGAGATGCTTTGGATATTGCACTGTGAAAAAACCACACACATTTGCTGACTCTGTACAGGATAATTGTGTTCTTGTGACTTTGTTTTGCTATTATAGTGGAGCTGGAAGGAGCATCCTTGCCTGTCTGTCTCCTTGTGCCATGTATAAAACAATTCTGTGGTGTTAGAATTGCTAGGTTGTTGCTCAATGTGGTGGTGCACACCATTAATCTCAGTGGCAGAGGCAGGCAGCTCTTGGAAGGTTCAAGGCCAACCCGGTCTACATCAGGAGTTTCAGAACAATGAAGGCTACAAGTCTCAGAAAGAAAAAGAATTGCTGGGTTGTAAATATGAGAATCTTTGAGTTCAGGTTAACCACTGTTACTTTAACCAAGGAATCTAATCAGATGAAAATGATGGCATAGTGGCTATCACTGATGAGTCAGCCATCGATTTGGCATTCTTTGATCTTGGGGGAGGGATGGGGGGGAAAGCAGCTATGTATTCATTACCTTAAATTGGATTTGAATGTTCTTTGTTCAAAAAAAAAAAAAAACCCAAAAAGCAAAACAAAACAAAAAACCAAAACAAACAAAAAAAAACCCAAAAAACAAATGAGGGATTATAGAAATTTATCCTTTAGGTATCTCCCTAATACAATAATTAGATCTAGAGTGTCTTGGAGACATAAGTATACTGTAATCTGGACTTGAATACTACCAGTGATGGAAAGTTTAAGGGCTCCCAAAACTCACCCAGCTCTGCTGGCTTAGAAGGCTCTTCAGCTAATCTGAATCCACTTATAGCTAGAAGGTATGTCTGATTCTGAACTGAATCTTTCTTTCTGTGGTGCTGAGGATCAAAGCTCAGGTCTTGCAAGTGATTTGCCATATCCTACCTGGCTGTTCACCCCTCTCTCATGTAAATGAATGAATTAGTTATTTTTTAGAACAAGGTTTCTCTGTGTAGTTTTTGATCCTGTGCTGGAACTCACTCTGTAGACCAGGCTGACTTTGAATTTATGCAGATTTGCCTGCCTCTGCCTCTGAGTGCTGGAACTAAAGGCATGCACCACCACTGCCTGGCTTAGTTAGAGTTTCTATTGCTGTGCTAAAACACCATGATCAAAATCATGGGGAGGAAATTACACACGACTCTTTCACAGAACATCATGGAGAGAAGTCAGGGCAGGGACTCAAGGCAGGAACTGAAGCAGAGACTGGAGGAGCACTGCTTACTGGCTTGCTCCTCGTGGCTTGCTCAGCTTGTATTCCTATGCAACTCAGGACTACCTGCCGGTAGGTATAGGCTGACTTTTCCGTGTCCCAACAGCCAGCTCTGCCCCCAAATTACCACACAATGAATGTATATTAGTCATAAATGCTCGGCTGATAGCTTAGGCTCATTACTAACTAGCTTTTACAATTATGCTCTACCACTTGGCAGCATCTTTTTTCATTTAGCACAGCATGTTCATCTCCTGCTTCCTCCGCATCTCACTGGTGCCCCCTAATGACTCTGCCCTCCTCTCCGTTTGGCTTTCCTGCCTAACTATTGGCCACTCAGCCCTTTATTAAGCCAATCAGAAGATGCCTTGGCAAAGACATATCTTCACAGTGTACAAAATGATTATTCCATAACACATGGGTGGCACTACTCATCATGGACTGGGTCCTTTTTGGCCCTCTCACCAATTATTCAAGAAAATGGCCCCCAGGCTTGCCCACAGGCCAGTGTGGTGGGAACATTTTCTCAGTTGAGGCTCCCCTTCCCCAGTGACTCTGGTTTGTGTGAAACTGACGAAATACTAGCCAGCACAGGTTAAGAGTAATATGTACCCTTTCTAAACGTTAGCCTAATCAATTCGTGTGAATTTAGATGTGTGTACATACAGATACATATATGGGAACTATATATGGAGACGGCGTGTGACCAAGCATGAGGGCTCCAGTGAATACCAGCCAGAAAGTAAGCAGTAGTTACTGTGGTTATCATTTCTTCCAGTCATCCATTCCTTAACATCAAACATTCATTCTGACAGCAAATATATCCTGTCACAGAAATACAATCCACTCCTCTTCCTTGTCAATTCTGTGACCTAGTCACCTAGAACAAGCCCCTATTAAAATAACGGGGATTATTAGTGGATTAGAATTATCTAGGTTTTGATGTTAAACTCTGCCACTTCTTAGCACATGATTGAGGGAGTGTTGATTAATCCACTGGAAACACTTATCTCTCTTGGGGGATGGAGGATAAATATTAGCTACATTGTAGCTGTACTGACCCAGTCACCCTAAGCAAGGCCGTAGCCTGAAGCTAGAGAGCTGTGGGTAGATAATGTCAAGGCCTTCTTCTAGTCTCAATGTCTGTGGTTTGGTTTTGGTGAGACAGGGTCTCATTTTCTAGCCCCAGCTGGGCTGGAAATCACTAGCCTCAAGTAGTATAGATTGGATTACCTCTACCTCCCAGGTACTGGCATTTAAAGGCTTTGTGTCAACATACCCAACTAAATGTGTTTGTGTATTGTGTTCGTCCGTCTGTCCGTCTGTCCGTCTGTCCGTCTGTCCGTCTGTCCGTCTGTCCGTCTGTCCGTCTGTCCGTCTGTCCATCCAGCCATGTGAGAAAGATCAGGAGGTATGCCCCACAACCTTTTTAGGGGAAGGGCACTGAAGACTGAGCTGAATTCACAAGAGTGGGTTCTTCTCCAGATGGAAAGAAGTCAGTTTGAACTAATTTCACACAAGTGATTTGAACAGAAATGGGCAAAAGGATTCTCACAGAATGGTAAACATGTAACCAATACTCTTGAGTGCTAAATGTTTGTATCTAGTCCTTGATAGTGATCTCTGCCTGGCTTCAATCTCCTATCAGCTGTGTGACCCCGGCTAGAAGCTTTTAACCTCTTTATGTGTCTTTCCTCTTTTGTAAAACATATAAACAGTTGTACCTATCAATACATACTTGATACAGTGAAAATAAAAGCGTTATTTATTGGACATTGGTATAGGTGATGTTTCCTCTTCTCAGAAGGTTATGACAATGTTTTAGAGTTGAAGCTTCTGGTCTGTCTGCCTTAAGTTAGCCTTAGTGCCTACAGTGTCACCTTAGGAACTTCCTCAAAGAGGAGGGTGTCTCCGCTCTGACCTTGGGACTCCTCAAGGCTTGAAAGTCTGAACAGTAGTGATGACTAGTATTAGATGGACCTTGTCTGCCATCAGTCTGGGTTCCAAGAGTGTGTGGCTGACTACTCCAGGCCACCCAACATAGGAACGATATTCTTCCTTCCCGCTCCGGAAAAATTCCAGCATGGAATTTGCTACTTCAGCACCCCCTAGTAGACTGAGGCACTGGGAGGACTCTGGGTCGTAGCCTGGAGGTGTTCCCTAGTTTACTGGCTCAAAGGCAGTTTTGAAGAGCCCTTAGAGGGGCTGTGTTGGACTCTGGGTATTAGGTCCCAGAAAAGGTGTGAAGAGAGCATTTTAATCCCTCGAGGGATGGGAGATGCGTCCAGGTAACTAATGGTAACCGGGCGGGGCAAGCTCACGCTGCAGGAGCGCCACGATGGCGGAAAACTACGATTCCCATGATACTCCAGGACTGAGTCCGGCTTTCCCGCCCGCCCCCTGGCTGCCGTTCCCGCGAGCGGTGAAGCCGATTGGCCCCGGCGGAGCGGGGGCTTCCCCGCTAGCAGGTTAGTGGGCGCCACCGGCAGCAGACGTTGACCGGGCGCGCGATGGGGGGGCAGGGAGGACTGGGGCCCGCGCTCACTATTCTGGAAACTGCCGGGCGCCATCGCCGTAGCGTAGCCGCCGACCGTGGGGCGCGGGGCGGACGCGGAGACTGCGTGGCGCAGGCGCAGTGCGGAGCTTCTCCTGGGTCCCCAGACAGCTGGAGGAGATAAACAGTGGAGGAGGAGGGAGGGGAGTGCGTGTGTGAGAGCGCGCGAGGGAGTGTGAGTGTGTGTGAGCGCGGGTGTGAGGCGGTGCGCAGGGGCGGGCGGAGGCGCTGTCCGGCCCCGGCCAAGCGCCGGGCGGGGAGCATGGGAAGAGGCTAGAGCTGCCCGGGTCCCCAGCCCCCTTCCCGGGATCCGCGCCCCTGCTCCCGGGAGAGGGGCCGGGCCCCCCGGATCGACATGGGCTCCTGAAGTTGCTCCGCTGCTGGTCCCGGGAAGAGACCTGACAGGTACGGGTCACCGCCGCCCCATCCCCGCTGCAGGCGCCGAGTCCGGGACGGGCTCCAGCAGCCCCAGCACCCGGGCCGCCCCCTCTGGGCCGGCTCCCGTGCTGGGGGCCTGAGCCCGACCGTCTCGGGACTTCGGGGTGTCCCGAGAAGGGACAGGCCTCGGCGGCCGGCGAGGAAGGGCAGAGTGGGCCGGGAATGGGAGGCTAGCAGAGGGCTGGCTGGGAGGTAGGGAGAAGGCTATTGGGGTCCCGGAGGTTCCACCGGGGTAGAGGTGGAAGGCGTCCTATCACGGGACTTTTGTTTATTTATTTTTGCGGAGTTTTTGACATCTGATCTGGCGCTGATCGCACTCAGAAAGAAAGGGGCAGGTGGAAGTTTCAAGAGGTCAATGACCTGACCTGCTCTTTCCGTGTCTCTGTCTCTCCCTCTCGGTTTGCCCCTTTCCTCTCCCTCCTCCTTCCCTCTCTCCCTCGTGTGAGTGTGAGTGTGTGTGTGTGTGTGTGTGTGTTCAGGCTTCTGGCAGCCGCAGATGCCTTCAGTGGCTCATCCTGGCACCAAACTGAACTTTGCCAAGGTGTTTGCATCATCGACTGTAGCGCCCAGTACAAAAGGTCTCTGTTTGGGAGTGGGCTATTTATTAGTACCCAACTTCAAAGGGTAAATAAGAAGTGCAGAGATAGAGAAACTGCAAATCAGCAGGATCCCTTTCAGAAAAGCTTTAATGGATCCCCTTCCCCCTCCCCCAGTCGGGTGATTGGAGTTACTTGGTGACTTCTGGTTTGCTCTCATCTGCCTTACCACGACTTCTAGAAAACGGGTTTGAGGGTTTACGTCTTGTCTTAGCAGCTGAATGTATTTCTCTGAAGGTCTTTGATTTTCTTAAATCTCTTGAGGTGTAATGTATCGGTGGAGCAACTTGAAAGTTTTGTTCTCAAGTTTGAGGTTAGAAAAATGCCGGTACAGTGGCTGTAGCTTTTCTGTTCCTTCCAAGGATGGGGTGGGTGATTGGGATAAATTGTCAGGGATAAATTGTCAGGTAAGTGTTCTTTTGTGTGTGGGTATTTTAAAACAAGGTCTCATGTAGCCCAGGCTGACCTTGAAATCATCATGTAGTTCGTGCTAACTAGCTTTAAAGTCTTTATTTTCCTGCCTCCACCTCCCGGGTATTGGGATTATAGTGGTATAATTATACTTGGCCCAAGCATTCCTTTTCAAACAAAGCCTGCCAGATCTCTGGGTTTGAGGCCAACCTGGTCTACATAGTTTCTGGCCAGCCAGGGATACATGGTGATACCCATTCTCAAACAAAACAAAATCCAAGTATAAATCAACCAATCAATAAACAAAGCCTAGAACAGTTTTGAGAAGAAAATGCTTCTGGGGTATAGGATGTGTATATTAGCTCTGCTCAGGGCACACATGTGCTCACTGGTCTTAAGTTGTGAGTGCTCAGTGTGTACTCATACGCTGAATGAATGAAACTTTTGAACTATTTCTAGTTTGAGTTCTAGATTATTTTTTCTTGTAAGTCTTGTATCTTTAAGAATTGAATTTTTAGGCCAGGTGGTGATGGTGCCTTTAATTTCAGCACTTGGTAGGCAGAGTCAGGTAAATCTCAGTGAGTTCAAGGCCAGCCTGGTCTACAAAGTGAGTATCAGGATAGCCAGAACTGTTACACAGAGAAACCCTGTCTTGAAAAACCAAAAAAATAAAATAAACTTATATAAAAGGTGGCTGGAGCCAGGCCTTGGTGGCACACACCTTTAGTCCCAGCAGAAGCAGGCTGATCTCTGAGTTCCAGGCCAGCCTGGTCTGCAGAGTGAGTTCCAGGACAGGCTCCAAAGCAATACAGAGAAACCCTGTCTCAAAACAAAAAGCAAACAAAACAAAACAAAACAAAAAAAAAAAAATGCAAGAAAAACCATTAAAGGAAAAATGAAATTTTTTTACTAAGTGTAATACCTAAGGTTTGTTATTCTTTTTAAAGGATTTATTTCTACATGTATGGTTCTTTTGCTTGCATGTATGTATGTATGTATGTGCACCACATGTGTGTGATGCCCTGGGAGTCCAGAAGAGGGTGATGGATTTCCTGCAACTGGAGCTACAGATGGTCGTGAGCTGCCAAGTGGGTGCTGGGAATTAAACCCAGCTACTCTGCAAGAGTGAGTCAGTGAGTGCTCTTAACCACTGAGCCATCTGTTCCAAAACCAACCAGAGAGTAACTAGCTAGACTGAGTCTGAGGCTAAACAGTTGAGTTCTTCATTGTTAAATTGTATTTCATTTTTCTCTTCTCTTTTGAGACAGACTCTTGCCTGTTCAAGGCTGATCTTCCTGCTTCTATCTCCTGAGTGCTGGGATTATAAGTGTGGGCCATCATGTCTGGCATAAATGGTTGGGTTTCTTTTCTTTTCTTTTACTCTATTATTAAAGGATGTTTTTAATATAGATTTTTATCATGAGTACTAAGAGAAGGAAAGAGGTCCTTGGGAAAGATGTCTCAGAACATGGATGTAGGCTTCTCTGAGAAGAAGTTGCCTCTTTTCTATGTTTTGGTTTGGTTTTGGCAGCACCGAGGATTAAACCCAGGGCCTTGAGCATGCTAGGCAAGTCCCACGTAGCTGTATTACCAGTCCTTGTTTTTTACTTTGTAAAAAATGTATTATTACTCTGAGAGAGTGTGTGTGCATACATGTGAGCATGCTGTGCATGCTTGCATATACACACACCACTGCTTGCATGCTCTGAGACTTGTATGTGACTTGTATGAAGTCAAATGATCAATTCTCTACTTCATTGTGGATTCGTGGGATTAAACGTAGTTTGTCAGGCTTGCATAGCAAGCACTTCTGCTTACTGAGCCACATTGCTGGCCCTTTAGGCACTTTGTAAGTTGCCCATGCTGAATTTACTAGTCCATGTAGGCCTTGAACCTGTGCTGTTGTAGCCTCAGCTTCCTGAGCAACACTGGAGTTGTTTCATCAGGCCCAGCAAGTTGTAGCATCAGTGTACACATCAGTACACTGCCTGTAGGTCCTGATCTTTCCCTCTTTCCGTCTCTTTGGGGGCCCTTACTTTCAAGCCACATCTTATAAAGGGAGTACTTTGGGGTTAGTTTGGCACAATAATTGAACAACAACCTATTTGGGCTTGGGATTCCTTCCCTGGTAGTCACTGAGGGAAAGAGAGAATATATGACATACTGATCACAATTGCAGTGTTAACAATATTTGGTCAGTCTTAGAGTTGTCACCTAAGGGCATTTCCCCCTTTTAAATAGGAAAGCCTTACTTTTTGCTTTTGGTTTCAGGGTGTTCAGTCCATGGCTGCTTGGCTGGCTCCATGGTGACATGAGTATGTGCTGAGGTTTTCACCTCATGGGAAACAGAAAACAGCAAAAGGAGGGAAATGGGATGAGGGATAGCATTCAAGCTTGATGCTCTCTTTCCTTCAGTTATACCCCACCCATTAAAGTTTCATCACCCTCCCAAAATAGTGCCAGCAGCTGGGGAGGAAGCATTGGACACATGAGCCTTGGGGGCTATTTCTTATTCATAGCATTTGACCCCTGACTGCCACGGACTCTTGACCCTTTGTAATGTAAAATACATTTAGTCCTAGTCCATCTGGAAGAATTCTCCAAATCTCAACATGGTTCAAAAGTCCAGATTTGTACCAGTGAAGTGACTTAGCTGGTGAAGGTACTTCTCTGCAAGCCTGGCAACCTGAGCTCAGTCCCCAGATCTCAGAGTCGAAGGAGATCTTCCACAAGTTGCCCTCTGACCTCCACATGATGCTCACACTCACATATACACACACACGATAACAAAAATAAAACTGTGTGAGCCCTGCAACTGGCAATGTTTTAGTTGGAAAGAATTCCGCATGGACACATTGAGCATCCTCTGTATGGTGTTTGCATGCCCTGGGACTTCAGGACCTAGAGAAGGACATGACAACAGAAGAGCCTTACTGTCGCCCATGCTGTATTGGAACTCACTGTGGCTCAGGTACCCTAGAACTTGTGGCTATCTTCCTGCCTTAGTCGATCAGTGCCAGAATTACAGGCCACTCCCAGCATTGACCTATTTAGTTGTTTTTAGTTTTCTCTTTTAAAATCATTGGTTTTTATTTTATGTGCATTGGTGTTTTGCCTATGTGTGTGTGAGGGTGCCGGATCCCATGGAACTGGAATTACAGACAGTTGTGAGCTTCCATGTGGGTGCTGGGAATTGAACCAAGGTCCTCTGGGAGATCAGCCAGTGAGTACTCTTAACCACTGAGCCATCTCTCCAGCCCCCTATTTCTCTCTTAGCTGTTCTTTGGGCCAGTGGTTTAATGTCTGACTCTGTTTCTTCCTTTATTTTTACCTTTACAGAATATCCGTTACATCTTTGGTCTGCTGTGTAGGTGGCTAGACTCTGGTGAACTGGTGAACTATGCTTTCTTAGCTGGCATGTCTTAAGAAACCCAGGCCCTGGCAGTCACCACCAGAAACTAGTATCTTGTTGTTACATATAATTCTGATTAACCTACTTTGACAGATACACACTATTTGGTTATATCTTAAAAAATGGTTAACATATATAGACGGATTTGGTTATAGTTAATATTGTTTTTTGGATTTTTTAGAGTAGGCTGGCCTTGAACTCACAGAGCTCTACCTGCGGCTGCCTCCTGAGTGCTGGGATTAAAAGTGTGTGCCACTACTGGTCTAACTAATATTATTTTTATCTGCTTTAGCCCTCAGGGTTGTCTTTGTGAGGTGAGAATTATTTTGCCTTACTATGCACTTGAAGTTACAGATTTGGAGACTTACAAGACGTACTTAACTTTTTTTTTTTTCCTGTGAGTTTGAGGCCAGCCTGGTCTACAGAGTGAGTTCCAGGACAGCCAGGGCTACACAGGGAAACCCTGTCTCAAAAAAACAAAGAAAGAAAAAGAAAGAAGGAAGGAAGAAAGACTGGTTTAAAGTCACACAGCTAAGAGGAGAGCGTGGAGTGCTCTGTGCGATTGGGTCCTTCCACAGTCAAGGAAGAAGAGCTGAAGAGTAAGGCTGACAGTATGGGGACATACTGGTCTTCAGATGGCTGCTGCAAGAGGGCACTGGACTTTCTCAGCATTTTAGAAGGTAGCATTGGGATTAAAAGGCAAATCTGAGGGTAGGCTTTGGTTTGATAGGAAAATGGGTTTTTCTTTTTTTTGCCAAGAGGGTGGGGAATGGACAGTCTCCTGTATCCCAGGCTGGCCTTGAACTTCTCAACCTCCTACCTCTACCTTTAGAATGCTGGTATTATAGGCATGTGTCACCATAGTTGATTCTATTTGGTGCTAGGGATCAAACCCCCATGGCCTTCTAAAAGATAGGCAAGCACTCTGCCAAGTAAAATGTGTCTCCAGGCCCCTACCCACTGTTCTTTCAGACAGCTGGCCTGTGTGGGTGGCCTAGGCTGGCCTTGAACTCATTGGTAAGCCCCACCTCTTCTCCTTCGTCCTGGGTGTACAGGCATGTCCTTCCTTGCTTGGTAGAAAACTTAGCTTTCTAAAAACCAAAACCAAATATGTTGCCTTATAGGCAGGAGCTTTGCCACTTTTGCTTTGCTTTGCTTTGTCTTAGGTGGGCTTAGAGGTGCCTTTGACCTTGAACTCATGATCCTCCTATTTTAGCTTCCACATTTTCAGAGGTCTACCTACCTGCCTCTGCTTCCCTAAGCTGGGTTAAAGGCAAGAACCACCACTCCAGGCTTGCTACTCAAGTGTGTGATAGAGGGTTCAAACTTAAGTAGTTGGACTAATCAGTCCTTTGGTATTTTAAACTCTTATCCTGTGAAACTACCCAACTGCTTTCCTTTTGATCTGTAAACAGCTAGTATGTATTGATTATCTGCTTCATACTGGACACTTACTAGAGATTTTTCAGATTAATACCTCACTTAATCCTATCAGACCACCCCCCAAAAAAAAAAAAAACAACAACAACAACAAAAAAAAACCCAAAACCCTAGACAATGATCATGATTCCTCCCTAAAGAAACGGGCTCCACAAAGTCAGGAATATGCTAGAGGCTACATAGCCAGGAGGAGTGGGGCTGTTCTGAGCTCACGTTTGCCTATTAGTTATGTGACACAGGTCTTCTGTGAGCTGCAGGCGCATGTCCTAGCCTCTGATGAGCTGATGAGGCCCCTGCTATGTGAGAGGGTTGATGGGGACCAAAAGACAGTCTGTGCCGTTCCCTGGCCCTCCCTGGTTTTCCTGAGCAGTACCCGAAACCCTGAACCCGAGTCAGGGAAGATGCAACCAGCAGGTAAGAGTGTAAGAGGGCCTGCTTTCCAGAACCTGTTGGCACAAGCCTCCTGTCCCTGCTGCTTGAGAGACTGGTCTGAGAGGGTTAAAAATTCAAGGCCTGCTTGGGCTTTAGAGTGAGTTCAAAGCCAGCTTGGGCATCCTGGTGCTGTCAAATTAAAACATTGAAAAAGGGATAGGGGGTGGGGTGGGATGGTGGTGCACACCTTGCACTCAGGCGGCAGAGGCAGGAGGATCTTGTGAGTTTGAGGCCAGCCTGGTCTACAGGAGTGCCAGGACAGGCTCCAAAGCTACACAGAGAAACCCCATCTAGAAAAACAGAGGGAGGGAGGGAGGAAAGAAGGAAAGGGCTGGGGAGAGGGAGAGGGAGAGAGGGAGGGGCTGGGGATGTGGCTAGGTGGTAGAGCACCTGAAGTAGGTCCTGGCCAGGCCCTGGTGCTGCTAAAGGAAGGAGTGGAAGAATAGAAAATTTCCAGGCATTCTTAAGAGTGAGGGATCAAGGGTCAATGTTTATGTTCTTATATTAAATACCTTCTTTTAGGATAAACAAGCTCACAACTGCTAGAGCTGTGCCAGAGCTGGGTGCCAAGAATAATGACCCTTAATCCTCCTGTAGCCATCAAGGGAGGGATTAGCCCCATTTTCTTGGAGTGGGGGTGGGGAGCAGACTCGACCTTGGCCAGGGAGTTACCCAGTGACTTTTGGGCAGTGTTGGGACTGAAACCTGGTAAACTTTTATTTACAACCCCATGTTCTATTTTCTATTTTCAAGCAGAATAGAACTGCTGTTCTTGAACTTTTAGGGAATCCCTTTGAGAATGGGAGCCAGGCTGTTTAGGAAGCTTCTTCAGTCCAAGCCTTTGTGCATGGATGCTGTCGGCTTACCTGGTTCCCTCAAGTCACACATATGGATGTAGCATAGCTGTAAAGAGAATACTTCCAAGACCATCACCTTACTTTCCTTTGAGCTTTCTGGAGACTGGAGTTAGAGGGTAGAACTTCAGGGACCTCCCTGCAGGAGGTAGGAGTTGTGGCAGGATTTGGAAAGGCACAAATTAAAGATGAAATTCAAGGCAGGATGCTCATAAACCTTGAGAGGGCATCATCATCAGAACATGCTTCTGTCTCCCCTCTTTGCTCTCTTCTACTGCCTTATGAAATGTATGCTATGGGCCCAACAGAAGTTGAACCAGAGCCATTGGTGGCACACACCTTTAACCCCAGTACTTGGGAGGCAGATGCAGGTGGATCTCTGTGAGTTTGAGACCAGCGCAAGTTCCAGGACAGGCTCCAAAGCCATACAGAGAAACCTTGTCTCAAAAAACAACAAAAAAGGCAAACCAGCTAACTATGAAAAGCAAAGTCCTGAAGACTCAGGGAAAATGTCCGCATAGCTCAGATGGCATTATAAAGCCCATTCAGGCAGAGGAGATGTCAAGGTGAGTTCTTGCTAAATGCTTCCCAGACGGTGAAGCATTTCTTTGGATAGACTTGTACAGAAAAGGCTGCTGTCAGTTTCTCATGGGAATCCTGTGAGCCAGGAGACTCAGTGTCCAGAGATGTTCTTTGCTGATAGGACTAGTCTACAAGCCCCTTCCAACAAAACTGTCCTTGTATTAATTATCCATGACCCAAAGTGGCGTGCTTTCTGATCCTCATCCCCTTGTATATAACCTGATGAACCCTTAAAACCACAATCTTGCTGCCTGCACTTCCTAAATGTTGGGGCTATGGACCTGTGCCAGCCTTTTTTTTTTTTTTTTCCAGAGGCAGCATTTCACTGGTTAGCCTAGGACAGCCTCAAACTAATGGCGCTCCTGCCTTTTCTCTTCTTAGTGCTAGGGGGACCAGTGTGTGCTGATACCTCAGGCCTGAAATAGCACTCAGGGGTTTTTGTTTGTTCTGGGTTTTTTGTTTGTTTGTTTTGAGACAGAGTTTCTCTTTGACTGTGCTGGAACTAGTTCCAAAGACCAGGCTGGCCTCGAACTATAAGAGATCCACCTGCCTCTGCCTCCCAAGTGCTGGAATTAAAGGCATGCATGCACCACCACTGACTGCCTGGCTAAATTTGTGTTTAAGACTAGTAAAGCAAAGATAATATTTTTTTGTTTTTGTTCTCTCGGAAGTGTTGGCACTGGGGTGCCACATGATCTGAGCAAGTTTTTTATTAGTAAGCCACACTCCAGCTGAGGTAATTTGCTAATCCTAAAGAATGATAAGAGATTAAATTCATTTTAGACACCTGTTTGGACATGGTCTGATTAAAAATCATATAAATAGTTGTTTTATGGCTAATAGCCTGGGGTCTGGTGTGAGGCTAGGTTGATTCCTATTTAATAACTTAGTGGCTGTGATAAATGGACTTTCCTATGCCTTAGCTCCTGCATCTGAGGTAAAAATAACGCCTTTCTCGTAGGATTACTATGAGGGGTCTGAGATAATAACACTTGTAAACTGTTTAGTATGGTGAGTAAATATCATTTAGCAGCTCAGTTTCAGACCTTTTACACATGTATTATCCCATCACTGGTTACCGTGCGGAGGAACATATGACCAGATTAGGAGACTGAGTCTTAGAAATGCCATACAGAAAGTAGATGGCAGAGTTGGGATTTGAGCCTTGGTTCTATTGGCTTCCACAGCTTGGCTTTCCATGTTGTTTGCCACTCGCTGGCCTCCCAGCTAGGTCCTTGGGATATCACATGGCCCCTCTGTGGGATGGCTCCAGTAAGGACACCACTGCAAGCAGAAGAAAGGAAACTTGCATGCATCTTTTGCACAATTCAGGATGTTGAAAGGGGTCAGCTGTCGCTTGGGCCGGAGGCACCCTTTGTATGTGGATGAGGGACATCCGGACTGGGAGTACATGTGGTTGAGGGTCCATGTCTCTTCTGCAGCTGAATTTTGGTTTCTCCTGAGAATCAGCAATTCTTGGAAGTGGTTTTGTAGCTCATCTCCAAGTCTGCCTCTTAGTTATTTTGTGTTTGTGCCTGTCTCTGCCTCCTGATTGCTGGGATTAAAGGCATGTGTTACCACCGCCCGGCTTCAAGATGTCAATGCTTAGCTACTGCTCTAGCACCACGCCTGCATGCTGCCATGGTGATAATCATGGACTCTAACCCTGTGGAGCCATCGTCACCAGATTAAATGCTTTTTTTTTTTTAAAATAAGTTGCCATGGTCATGATGTTCTGTAATAGCAATAGACAACTAAGGTAGCGAGATATTCACCTTGTCTGCACCTGTGGCTTAGGCCATGCCCATTGGGGCGGAGACAGGGCCGGATGGGAGCGGAGAGAAAAGGTTGGGAGAGGGTCGGGTGGTGGACGCTGGAAGGCTCAGGATCTGCTGGAACCCGCCGCGTGCATCTGCCTATGTTGTGAGTTATTTCTCCCTTAATAAACTTCTGTTCGGCCTAATTGTTTATCCTGATTCTTATTAAATCACAATAAGGTCTCATGAAGTCCAGGCTAATTTCCACTCACCCTGTTACTAAGGCTGGCCTGATCGCTGCCTTCCTCCCAAATGCTGTTTTTAGAGCTGTGCACCACTATTCCCAGTTCTATTTCTCATTTTATAGATGGAAGAGTCTGGCAGAGTGTGGTGTCTCTCTCGGTTCCCATCAGTTAAGGTAGAGAGAGACTGGCATTGGCCCCAGCCCAGTGGCCCTTCCTCAGCACCACAGAGTGCTTCAGTCTTCCTTACGTGGGGACTATAATAGCTTTGTGGCTTCCTTGTGGGATTGTTGTGAAGCAAATTAAAAGCATGAACAAGGACACTTTGATAGGCATAATGCATTGTGTACCCTGGTAGTCATGCTGTTTACTCAGTAGTTACTGGCATCTGCTAAGTTCAGTAGGACTTGGGAACATTGCAAGATGAATCGGGAGCAGAAGCTGCAAACCCATAGTTGAAGGGAGGAGACAGGAAAGGCTAAGAACCAGCTCTTCTTTTTGAGTTGTGATTGTGAAATAGGAAGAGAGTTAGAGAGCCTTTTAAACACACCACACACACACACACACACACACACACACACACACGATATTCACACGGTAGAAATGTATTGACACAAAATTTATAGTTCAACTATTTTTTGTTTATTAGTTTTTTGTGTTGTTTTTTGTTTGTTTGTTTGTTTGTTTGTTTTTGAAGACAGGGTTTCTCTGTGTAGTCCTGGCTGTCCTGGAACTCTTCTGTAGACCAGGCTGGCCTCGAACAGAGAGACCTGCTGAGCTTAGCTTTTTGGTCCACTCTGACATCTTGTGCTATCCATCCCAAGATTAGTATGGCCATATATGTCTTAGGCCTGATTGATACTGGTTTTTCTCTTTCATTAATCAGTATTCCACATTTTGAAAGTTGCTATAGGTAGAAATAGTTTATGTTTAGTTTAGTTTTTATTTTGTTTATTTTTAAGAGAGCTCTTTCTGCCTATCCCAGACTGCCCTGGAACTGTATAGATCAGTCCAGTCTGTAGATTGGCCTTCCCCTGCCTTCCAGGCACTAGAACACATCTTTAAAAAGGCCTTGACACATCTTTAAAAGTTTTTCTTATTTTTTTGATGTTGGGGGTCAAACCAGGGCCTTGAGTATGGTAAGCATATGATCTGCCACAGAACTACGTTCTCATCTTTTAGTTTGTTTGTTATTTTCTGATACTGGGTTTCTCGGTGTAGCTTTGGAGCCTGTTCTGGAACTAGCTGTTGTATACCAGGTTGGCCTCAAACTCCCAGAGATCTGCCTGCCTCTGCCTCCCAAGTACTGGGATTAAAGGCGTTAATCCCACTCAGCTACATCCTCATCTTAAAGACTGTCATTTATTTACTCATGTTTGAAGCAGAGTCTCTTGACATCCCATCTAGCCTTGAGCTTGCTATACCTGAGGATGAAGATTTGATTTGGCTGTTCTTTAGGGTTATGATAGGGTCTAGTGGAGCCTAGGTTGGTCTGAACTTGCTGTGTAGCTGAGAAGGCCAGGATCCTCCTGGCTGTGTTGGCAAAGTTTGATTTCAGGGATTACAGATGTGCACCACACCACTACCACACCCTGCACATGACTTTTAAAAATATTTTATTTAGAGAACAGGGTCTCACTATGTAGACCAGGCTGGCCTGGAACTCACAGAGATCCCCCTGCCTTTGCCTGCCAACTGTGGGGTTAAAAGTGTGTGCCACCATACCTGGACTTGGAAAGAAAGTTTTTTGTTTTTATTTTGTTTCTGTTTTTTCAAGACAGTGTTTCTCTGTAGCTTTGGCTGTCTTGGAACTCACTCTGTAGATCAGGCTCCAATCTGGATCTGGAGATCCACCTGCCTCTACCTCCCACTGAGATTAAAGGCATGTGTCACCACTGCCCAGCTAGAAAGAATTTAAAAAGAAATTTTATCTGAAGAGCTCTAGTCCTTGTGCATGCTAGGATTGGTATACCCAGCGCTACATCCCTGGCCACAACTATGTTCATACCAGTGAGTAGATAAACACAATGTACTATATCAATGTACTGAAATACTATTTAGTCAATAAAAAAAGAAATGAAGTAGTGATAATACAAATGGATCTCAAATAAAATTATAAGTGTGAGAAGCCAGATAAAAAAGGCCATATATTGTTAATGAAACATCTGGAGTAGGTGATTGTTGAGACAGAATGGAAAGTGGTGTTTGCCAGGTGTTGGGGATGGAGGGGAATTGGGAACTGATTATTTGCTGGGTCTGGAGTAATCAAATGTTCTGGAACAAGCTAGGGGTGGTGGTTGCACAACAGTGTGTGTACTGGATACGGTTGAATTGTGTATTCGGAAATGATTAATCTTTTGTTGTGTGAATTCCACTTCAATTTAAAAAGCCCACATCCTTTTGCTGTCCTCTGTTCTGTCATCTTACTTTATTTTCAAGCTCTAAACATTTCAAGGATTATAGCATATGACATCATCTTTCACTGGGATGTTTTCATGGCGGGTACACATGTGCGTTGTGGGTATATATGACTGTGTCCTTTGAGTTATTGTATGGGGGCAAGAGGTCAACCTCAGGTGTGGTCATATGTAAATATATATATGACATGTGGGAGTGTGGTCACAGCCGTGCCTCCAGTGTGTGGGTCAGAGGACAGCTTATACAAGAGTTGGTTCTCTCCAGTGTGGGTCTCTAGAATACACTCAGGTTGTCAGGCTTGCATGGCAAGCACTTCTGCCTGCTGAGTCATCTCACCACCCCGCCCTCACCACTTTTTGAAATACAGTCTAGGCCAGCTGACCAGCAAGCTCCAGGAATCTACCTGTCTCCCATCTCCCGGAGTTACGAGAGCATGCCCCCGGACCTAGCTTTGTTTATTGGATGGGACTTGCAAGCACTTTACTTACTGAATTATCATCCCAGCTCTCCTTCCTCTTTTTGAGACAATCTTGTAGCCCAGGTAACCTTAAGCTCATGATCCTCCTGCTTAACCCCTCAAGTTTACACACATATACTTCCAAGCCCAGAGTTTTGTTTTTTCTGGATTTTGAGACAGGGTTTCTCTGTGTAGCTTTGGTGCCTGTCCTGGAACAGGCTCTGTAGACCTGAGAGTTTGAGGCTGGCCTCAAACTCACAGAGATCTACCTGCTTCAGCCTCCCGAGTGCAGGGATTAAAGGTGTGTGCCACCAATGCCTGGCCAAGCCTGGAGTTTTAATCACTTTTTTTGGTTAAATGACTGTCTCTACATTTTATTTATCTGTTGAGGCATTGAATGGTTTTTCTTTCTGTCCAGCACTTCGGTAAACATCTCTGCATAAGGTTTTGAGTGGAGTTTCCTTTTTAAAACAAAGTTACATACAGGCCAGGCATTGGTGGCAAACACCTTTAAGCCCCAGCAGAGGTAGAGGCAGGCAGAGCTCTGTGAATTCGAGGCCAGCCTCGTTTACAGAGTGAGTTCCAGGACAGGCTCCAAAGCAATACAGAGAATCCCTGTCTTGAAAAACAAAAACAAAACCAAAAACAACAACAACAAAAATAAAGTTACAATTTTCCCTCAGATCTCCTAACTTAAAGCTCCCAGTAAGACACCATGCTCTGTCACCTTCCAGTCCTGTGATGGGATCCTCAAAGTGAGCTTCCTTCTTGATAGAGAAATGTAACCTGTGCTACCAGACATGTGTCATAGGACTTAATCAAGTCTTAGAGTTCACATTTGCCCCATTTGTTGAGCATCTGCTGTGTTCCAAGCACTGTGTGTATGTTCATACTTATTTTATTCCTTGTTCCTCACAACTGCCCACTGAGTAGGAATACCAACCCCATTTTCACTTTTCAGACAGTGTGTATGGAGTTCAGAGGATAGCTTCATGAAGTGTGGGCTCTGGGAACTGAATTTAAGTTCCAGATTTTTATGGCAAGTGCCTTTACCTGTTGAGCCATCTTGCTGGCCCTGAATATTAGTTTCTTATGAGTGTTAGCTTCATAGAAGAAAGTTTCCTAGTAGCCTAAGCTAAAAACTTGCAGGCAGGGTGGCATTAAAGGCAGCAAGCTAGTGATTTTAGGTTCATGGGAGAATGCCTTCAGAGAGGTGTGGCATCCACACAGCGTCACCACTTATGTCTCTGTTAGAACATTGTCACATGTTTTCCTCTGTGCTGGCCTCTGTGTGACAATTCTTTCTTCTCCTTTCATGAGTGTCTGCATCCTAGTTACAGATCAGACCCTGAAAACCTTTGTCCTGTAGCTAGAGAAAGCATTGAGCTTCATTTTCTAGAAACAAATTAGCTGTCAATGTCCTTCCAGCTCTGAGTGTGGTGCTCTGTTACCAGTAGTTTCCCACCAGCCTGGCCCCAGAGTCTCCTCAATCTCAAAATAACACACAGAGGCTCTATTAGTTATAAAGCTGTTGGCCAGTGCCTAGAGCTTCTTATTGGCTAGCTCTGTTTTAAATATTAACTTATTTCTATCAATCTAAGTGTTTCCACATAGTCTTATCTTACCGGACCTAAGGTCCAGACCGTACTTCTCTCACATCCTACATCCTGACTCCTCTCTACTATATTTCCTGGAATCCTCCTTGTCTCCTAGTCCTGCCTATCTTTCTTCCCTATAGGCCAATGCTGCTTTATTCATTAACCAATAAGAGAAACATTTGTAGAATGACATCTCCCGTCAGTGCTCACCAGTCATCCCAGCTCAGAGTGAAGAGTACATGTTCTCCTTCGTAGTGGCTCCTACTGTCATGTTCTTCCCTGTGGTTAATGTTCTGTCTTCTGTCCTTTCTTCTAAGACTATGACTAAATTAGTAGAAGTAAGATTCAGTCAATCCTTCCAAGTCCAGCTCATTAAAATTCTTGAAACTATCCCCCAGACTGATAGCTGGGAATCCCACATGGGACTGACTCAGACCCCCTAAATATGGGTCTCAGATAAAGGGACTGAGCAGTTTGGGGGACCTCAGACAGTAGAACCAGGATGTACTCCTGGTGCACAAAAGGACCTTGTGGACACATCCCCATGGAGGGATACCCCCTTAACCTAGAGACAGGAGAGAAGTCCTAGTCCCTACTTCAAATGACTTGACAGATTTAAATGACCCCACCTGGATAGCATAGCCCTACATGTGGAATGGGGGTGGGGGATGGGAGTGGAGGGTGGTCAGAGTGCATGTGAGGGGGGAAAGAGGGTAAGAGGGAGGGAGGGAGGAAGAAGAAACTGGGATCAACATGTAAAATTTTTAAATTATATTATTAATAAATTCTTGAAACTATTAATTTCAGCCATTATGTAATTTGCATACTGCATCCGAGATAGAATTGTTGTTAGTGTTGTCTTCTCTAGTGTTTGATCATGTATGTCACTGCTGCATGTCAGTCTCATCTCCCATTCCCAAGCTTCTGTACCTGACCTGTTGACTGTCTCAAGAATGAATGCCCATTGAAGTAGCACTTAAGAGTTGCCCATGAGTTCATCTTCTCATTGCAAAATAAGTTTTGATTTGTTGATCTATTCTTTGTTTGAGAGACTTTTGGATGGAAATATGAAACTAGTTGTTCCTCTTGGTAGATAGATTTAAAGATATTTCTTCCTCTGTAAATCTTTTATCTAGTTAGATGTGCCTACACAACTCTATGGAAAGGCACTGAGTCTTTGTTTCTTTGAGAAAGACCAGGCTGTATTCCAGGGTGGTTTTCCAGTGTGTTACCGTTTCTTCTCAGGAGGGAGCAGAAGTGTTCTTTACAATTCTAAGTAGGGCTGGCTGGTGGTGGTGGTGGTGGTGGTGGTGGTGGTGCATCCCCCTGCCTCCCCAGTGCTGGAACCTCAAAGTCTCACAGCAACCTCCCCAGTAGCTGAAATTACAAACAGACTTACATCATCAACCTGGCTCCTCCTGAGCTGCTTGAATCTTTCTTTGTTGCCTCAGGAATCTCTCTTCCTTGTCCTTGTTCAGCTTCAGAGTCATCTCCTGGCAGCTACAAGCAACAGAAACCAACTCTGGCAGGTTACTGAAAAGGTATTAAAGCTGGGTGTTAACAGCATAGGCCTTTAGAGGCAGAGACAGGCAGATTTCTGTGACTTTGAGGCCAACCTGTCTATATAGCTCCAGAACAGCCAAGGCTACCATGTCCCCCAATAAAAAGCCACTGCAAACCATAAACAACTTTTGGGGGTTTTCTCCCTCACCCCATTTAAAACTGCTTGGTAAGTAGAGGCATGGCTTGGTTGTTAAATGCTTACTGTGTAAGCAGAAGGCTCTTAAAGTTCATGTCCCCAGAAACCCAGGCATGGTGGTACCCACCAGGAGTCTAGCACTGGGGAGGTGGAGACAGGAGAGTTCCTGGTGTTCTCTGGGCAGGTAGTCTCCCCACAATGAGCTCTAGGTTCAATGAGAGAGCCTGTGTCCACAAAGAGATCTAAAACAGTAAGAGGAAGATATCCAATACCAATCTCTGGCTAACATATGCATGCCTTCTTTCCTTCATGTCCCCTCCTCTAGAGAAGTGGTTCTCAACCTTTCTAATGCTTGCATGCAACCCCTTTATACAGTTCCTCATGTTGTGCTTACCCCAATCATAATATTATTTTGTTGTTGCTTCATATCTGTGATTTTGCTACTGCTATGAAAGTAATATAAATATTTGATATGCAGGATATCTGATATTTGACCCCAAAGGGGTCCCATCCTACAAGTTGAGAACCATTCCTCTAGGACATTTGAAAAGTAGAATGGAAAAAGTTATAACCCCCAAAGTAGACATATTTCATTTTTAACACTTAGCTGAGGTACAGTATTTTTTTAAGGGGTGCATATAGCATAGGCATGTTCCTTTGTGATTATCATTTTTTTTTAAAAAAAAAAACTTTATACTGCGTTCCTTTTTATGTGTGGGGTGTGTATATGTGTGTGGCTGCATGCATGCTGGCTAGAACCATTTCTCTTTCTATCATGTTCCCGGGGATTTAATTAAGGTTGTCGGTCTTGGTGGGAAGTAACCTTTATACAGTGAGCCATGTTGATGACCTGTGATATCATGTGGCAGTACATTGTTTAGCCAGACTACTGATATCGAGAACATGTGTGTGTTTTTCTGCTACAAAATTTGTGATTAATATACTTAGATTTTCTTTTTGCATTTGTGTTTCCTTTTGCTATATGTTAAAGAATTGAGTTACCTGCTCTTTTAAACAGGGTGATGGGACAGAGGCTAAACTATGTATACTGACGGGGAATTTCTTTATTCAGTGGAATCTCTGGCATGTTCATTACACATTTACTTAACATTCTTTTTTCAAAACAAAACAAAACAAAACAAAAAAACATTTACTGGGCCAAGGACACCACCAGAAAACTCACAGAAGCAACTAACCTAGGCCCACAGAGACTGAATTTGCATGGGACTGACCTAGGCCCTCTGCACATATGTTATGGTTATGTAGCTTGGTCTAATAGAGGAGCAGGGGCTGTGTCTGACTCTCTTACCTGCTTTTGGGACCCTTTCCTCCTACTGGGTTGCCTCGTCCAGCCTGTATAAGAGAGAAGATGCCCGGTCTTACTGCAACTTGATATGCCATGACTAATATACATGGGAGGCCTTTACTTTTCTGAAGAAAAAGGAGTGGGTTAGGGGAGGGACTTTCAAGAGAGAAGGGAAGGAGGGAGGGGAAACTGTGGTCAGTCTTGGAAATTTTAAGTAATTAATTAAAATTCTTAGGCTAAAAAAATTATTGAATCTCAATTTTTTTTTTAATAAAATTTACTGGAGTCTGGGGAGATGGCTCCATGGTTAAGGGGACCCTGGTTTGGTTATCTGCACCACATTGAGGCAACTGTCTAACCCCAGCTCCCAAGGAGATCTGACTCTCCTAGCCTCTGCTTGCACCTGCCTAAACAGAAACACACACACACACACACACACACACACACACACACACACACACACACACAGTTTAAAATAACAAAATAAATTTTAAAAAAACTATTAGATAGGCCTGGAGAGATTATTAGATAGGCAGTGGTTGAGAGCTTTTCCAGAGAACCCAGGTTTGGTTCTGTGCATCCATGTGGCAGCTCACAACCCACGGCCACTCCAGTTCCAGGGAATCCAGCATCTTCTGGTCTCCACAGGCATGCACATAGTGCACAGACATACATGCAGGCAAAGTACTCCTACACATACCATTTTAAATTAAAAATAGTTATTGGAGCTGGGTGGCTGCGGCATATGTCTTTAATCTCAGCAGGCAGAGGCAGGCGGATCTCTGTGAGCTTGAAGCCAGTCTGGTCTACAGAGTGAGTTCTAGGATATCCAGGGCTACACAGAGAAAACCCTTTCCTGAACTCCCCCTCACCAAAAAAAAAAAAAAAAAAAAAAAAAAAATTGAAGCTGGTAATGTGGCTCAATAGGCGAAGCTCCTGCCACGCAAGCCTGGCCACCTGTGTTGGATCCCTGAGACCCGTGTTAAGGTAGATGGAGAACCAATTCCAGAGAGGTCTCTGTCTCCACATCCACGTTCCTGCTGCTAGTAGTAGTAGTGAAACTATACTATAATATATTATAGTAATATAATAATATAATATATTATTATATATTATAATACATATAATATATTGTTATATATTATAATATATTATATATCACATATATTATATATTATAATAAACTACTGGTTTATTATAAAGGATATAAATATAAATGCATAGGGCAAGGCATGGCAGGGAGCACGGGAGCACGGGAGCACGGGAGCACGGGAGCACGGGAGCACGGGAGCACGGGAGCACGGGAGCACGGGAGCACGGGAGCACGGGAGCACGGGAGCACGGGAGCACGGGGCTTCCTTGACTACTCCAGGAACTTCCATGTGTCCATTCTTTGGAAGCTCCTTTTCTGAGTCTTTATTTGGTGAAACTGTATGGTTCTAAATTGGTTGTGCAAGAGGCCAGCTGAGGGTCTCAGATAGTTTGCCACAGGTTTCTTGGGACACGTGGACATTGACATTTGTTTTGTGCCCTGTTGACTTCAGAACGTGCTATCATCTTCCTACAGCCATTCCTGGTGAGGCATCATGACTCCTCAAGTGCTTGCTCAGTGCTCCTTGTGGTTATGAGTCACCGTCTCTCCATCTTTAGCCGCTCAGGGTTCTTCAGCACCACAGAGCAAGGCCAGCCCACCATGTCAGAACTTAGGCTAGTGGGCTGTTTAGGATCAGGAAGGTACCTTATTCCATTTCCTGAGGCTTGATGGTGCTTTTTGTTTTCCTTGCAGGTAATTAAATGCTTGTCTTGTGGACGTGGGCTTGGCTGGAATGTGCAAGGGTCTTGAAGATCCTTCTATAGCTTCCTTCTGTTGAACCATTAAGAGAAGATGGCAAAAGTCAACATAACTAGAGACCTCATTCGTAGGCAAATCAAGGTAAGCAGCCCAGACCTTTTAACCAGTGCATTCAGTCCTTTTTTGTTCCCCTACAGCAGTGGTTCTCAACCTTCCTAATGCTGAACCCTTTAATACAGTTAGTTCCTCATGTTGTGGGGACCCCCAACCATAAAATCATTTTGTTGCTCCTTCTTAACTGTAATTTCGCTACTGTTGTGAATCATATTGTAAATATCTACGTTTTCCCATGGTCATAGGCGTCCCCTGTGAAAGGGTTGCTCCACCCACAAAATGGTTGTGGCCCATAGATTGAGGACCACTGGTCTATAGATTCAAAAGAACAGAACAAACACAGAAAGACAGGTCTAGAGTTAGTGACTCTTACCTAAAGTCACATAGATTGCAATTGCAGACTGAGGATGGAATCAAGTCTCATGGAAATTTTCAAGTACATGAAATTCATGGAGGCTCCTCTGTCCCTGTTTCTGTGCCTCCACTGCTAAGATTAGTGTAGGCTGGCGAGCCATCAGTGTAGAGAAGCTGTCAGTGTAGAGAAGCCGTCAGTGTAGAGAAGCCGTCAGTGTAGAGAAGCCGTCAGTGTAGAGAAGCCGTCAGTGTAGAGAAGCCGTCAGTGTAGAGAAGCCGTCAGTGTAGAGAAGCCGTCAGTGTAGAGAAGCCGTCAGTGTAGAGAAGCCGTCAGTGTAGGAGTGCACACAAGAGTACATAAATACTAGCCTCTTCATTGCTCCAGCTGCAAAGTTGCAGACATACTCGAACCCTGGGGAGTCAGTCTGAGTACAGCTTGAGGTGCTTGAGATTTCCTGGCACTTAGCCTGCCCTCTGCAGTTTGCATGCAAAAGCAGCGAATCCGGTGAGATGTGTGAGTGACTGGACAGCTGGGGTCAGTGAGTGAGACAGCTCCAGGGAGACTCCATTATGGAGTCCAGAGGCTTAGACTAGTTTCAGGCAAGGCATATATGCCTCTGGTAAGAACCCCAGGCTGGAGGCAGGAGCTTCATATCCATCTCACTGCCCTGAGTAGTGTAACTGCCTGAAGACTAGTCATTTTTGCTTGCTTGTACTCTAATTTTTTTGTTGTTAAGTGATAGCATCTTTAAAAAGTTAAATGCTAGAACTTTTTTAAACTAAAAAAAACAAATTAAATTACACAGCAGTCAGTGGGATGTGGTGATTCATACCTTTAATCTCAGCCCTCAGACAGGTGGAATTCAAGGCTAACCTCCGCTTCATAACAAGTTCCAACTAGGGCTACATGTCTTCAAAAATAGAATTGTGTGGCATTTGGTACATAGAACTTCATGTGTATGAATTGGATGGACTGAGTGTGATGCGTGCCCTGATAGGAACCAGTGCTTGGTGTGTATTAGTCTGTGTGTTTGTCTGTTTCACTTTGTGTCATTGAATCCTTTTAGGTTTGTCTTTATGAGGTCTTTGGAGATTTTATTGAATTGGCTAGCTCTTAAAGACAAGGAACAATTTTTTAGAGGTTCAGTATCAGCATGTTATTTTTGTACAAGATGGTGCCCTTCCATCTGAACTGTGGAAACATTCCCTCCCTGTTTGTTGTGTTTTTTCAGTTCAGTTTATCTTTTGTTTCTTATTGTGCTTAGCATAGGGTTGGCCATAGAAAAGTTAGGTGCATTGGAGACTGGAGAGATGGCACCAGCTGTTTTTCCAGAGGGCTTGGGTTTGATTCCCGGCATCACAGTTGCCTACACAGTTTCAGTCCTGGGGGATCCAACACCCTCTTCTGGTCTGCAGGCACCAGGCATGCACATGGTGCACAGATGTACATGATACCCACTTACATAAAATATATTTTTAAAAAGAAAGATACTAAATAATATTGAATTGAATCAAAGAAACTACAATTTTGTTTTTGTCCCCTAGGAGCGGGGTGCCCTGAGCTTTGAACGTCGATATCATGTCACTGATCCATTTATTCGGCGGCTGGGCCTGGAAGCAGAGCTTCAGGTAAGAAATCAATTTTGCATCCTAGACCCACATGGCCTGTTATCTATCCATCCACTGTCTGTGCAGAGGTCTACCTGCTCAGTGCTGGGATTAGAGATATGTGCCACCACACTTAGCTGGGTTTTTTTCTTTTTTTTTCATTAGGTGTGGGTGGGTGGGTGGGTATGTTCATGAGTGTACATAATTGTTATACCATATTGTCTCAGGATAATGATGAGGAAGAAAATGTCTGTGTTCTGCACATAACCCTGACTCTTGTTTCCCTCTGTGCCTGTTTGAGTCTCCCCATAAGGAACCTTACCATAAGGGCCAATTACGTATCTCATCTTCTCTTTTTGTTTGTTTGTTTGTTTTGGTTTCTCTGTGGCTTTGGAGCCTGTCCTGGAACTAGCTCTTGTGGACCAGGCTGGTCTAGAATTCACAGAGATCCACCCGCCTCTGCCTCCCAAGTGCTGGGATTAAAGGCGTGCACCACCACCGCCCAGCTCATATGTCACCTTCTCAGTTTGCCTTTATTGCACTTCCCTTGTTACTGTTTTGGGGACAGTATTTATTTGTAGCCTAGATTAGCCTTGAATTTACTTAAAATGTACACAAGACTGTTCTAGAACTTCTGACTCTTGTGCTTCCAGCTCCTGTGTTGGAACTACAGGTGTGGGCCACCAGGCCTGGTGTTGCTTGCCTTTTATTTCCATTTGTTTCTTGTGTAATATGAGCATAAATTCAAATTAGACTGAGGTGAGTTGGTATGTCAGAGAAACACCATAGCCTTAATATAAGCTGTAGCATGGAAGTGGCAAAGTGAGCTTAACATTTTATGTATATCTGAGCGGCTGTGAACATTCATGCACAGGTCTTTGTGTAGAGACACACTTTTAGAGATCTCTTGGTATGTACCAAGAGTAGAGTAGCTGACTTACCTGGCAATTTCTTGAGACAGGATTTCATAGTACACCCCAAAGCTGCCTTGAATTTCAGACTCTCCTGTTTCAACCTCTCAGTGTTGGAATTAGACATGGGCCCCACAGCCACACCTGGGTAGCTGTTTAGTTTCTCTTTTAAATTTTTACTGCGTGCATACGTGTGTGTGTGTGTGTGTGTGTGTGTGTGTGTGTGTGTGTGTGTGTGTGTGTGTGTGTGTGTATGTGTGTGTGTGTGTCTGTGTGTGTGTGTCTGTGTGTGTGTGTGTGTGTGTCTGTGTGTGTGTGTGTGTGTCTGTGTGTGTGTGTCTGTGTGTGTGTCTGTGTCTGTGTGTGTGTATCTGTGTATACACCTGTGGAGGTGAGGTGACAACTTGAGGGAGTCCTCTCTCTCCTTTGCCTCTGCAGGCCCCAGGGTCAAGCTCAGGTCATAGGCTGGGCAGAGGGGCCTCTACACACTGAGCCTTCTTGTCTCCCCTGTTTTTCTCTTTTCTCACTTTTGCTTTCAGTGCTGTATTTATGTCATCATTGCTAATTCAAGGTCATGAAACTTATATTTGTGCTTTCGTCTAAGAGTTTTTATCTTTTAGGAAGTAGGTGTAGGTCTTTTTGATCCATATGTATATGTAAACAAAATTCAGTAAGGAGATCCATTGAGGTAGGGATTTAAAAAAATAAGGTCCCTAAGGGATCCAGCTTTGTTCATATGGTTTTGATTGTGAGCCTAGTCCTTAATACTAAGACATCTCTCCAGCCTGTTACTAAATTCTTTGGCTGTTCCTGGTGGTGTCAGGTATCACACCTAGCACTTGCACACCTTAAGCAAGAGTTGTACCATTGAACTTCACCCCAGCCCAGTTGTCCCCTTATCTTTTGTTGCAAAGACAGTTAAGTTGTCTTGGCACACTTACTAGAAATAAGTATCCATAAGTGTAAAGTTGTTTTGTTAACTGTTAACCTATACCATTGATCAAACTATCTGTCCTTATTCCAGTACCACTTTGTAGCAATTTGGGAAATTAGGGCATGTGAGTGTTCCAACTTTGTTCTTTTGCAAAATTGTTTAGCTATTCTGAGTCCTTTGCATTTCCATATGAGTCTCAAGTGTACTGCCACCTGTTCTTATAAAGTTTTATTGGAGCACAGCCACTCTCATTCATTTATGTATTGTCTGTCTGTTTTAGTGATTCAACAGCAGAATTGAATGATTCATACAGAGACCATATGGTACAAACCTAAAATATCTATTGTTTGGTCCCTTACAGAAAAAGTTGTCCACACTTACTTTAGATAATGAAGTAAATTCATGTTGTATTCACCTAAGAAGAAAAGTAGAAAAGCATCTCTAATTCACTCACATATTCAGGCAAATAGAGTGTGTAGTATATGTGCCAGCAGTGCATCTAGACACTGGAAGATAACTACAGCAGTGAAGAAGGGCTTGCAGAGGAGAGGGTTCCTCTGACCACCGAAGTGCATGTGCAGTAGTCTTAGCACCTTGTTTCATGGTCTTCATAGCACTAGTCACTACCTGACTACCTGACTGACTGATGTAGGGTTTCCCTTCTCTCCCTAGATTATAACCTATTATATGCTAGGTGTTCAGTAAAAATAAAACCAACCACAGGGTTATATATTACACATAGGCTCAGGATAAGGAAAAAGTGCCTGGTATGAGTTATGTCTGTTGCCTTCCCTACTATACTTGTCTGTTACATCAGAAATTAAAGTGTGCAGCTATAGAGAGATTATTTTTTTTTCCCCTGTGGCAGTAGTGATTGTTTTTTGAGATAGGGTTTCTCTTAGTAGCCTCAAACTCACAGAGATGTGCTTGCCTCTGTCTCCTGAGTGCTGGCATTAAGATGTACACAACCACTGCCTAGTAGCGGGATTGAACCTGGGGTGTACTGCATATGCTAGGCAAGTTTTACCACAGAAAGAAAGAGTATTAGATAAATAGATGCTGTGTAGTTGACATTATGTATATTTCCTTTTTCTCTTCTCTCTCCTTTGTAGTGATGTTTATGAGATGATAGTAAACAATGTCTCTGAAATTTAGTTTTGCCTGTAGAAAGGAATATTGATCACAACTAAATGTCTGTGATTCTACCTAGCATTATCATACATGGGTGCTCAGAACTGTCTTCAGGTCCTGGAAGAGCAGACAGTGCCCTTACCTCTATCCATCATCCATTTGTATTTTGAGACAGAATCTCTCTAGTAAGACCGAACTGTCTTACAACTCATTATGTAGACCAGGTTGACCTCAAACTCACAGAAATCTCCTGTCTCTGCCTCCCAAGTGCTGGGGATTAAAGGCATGACTTCAGGCACAAGGATAGAAATGATTTTGACCCATATACAAGTGTGGGGCTGCAACTGAGTGTTTGAGAAGGCAAGAGGCCTTAGGTCAGCAGGTGACCTGCCAGGCTGGAGCAGAGGGTGTTTCAGTTGTATATTCAAGTGCAGAGCCTGAAAGGAATGAGTTCCAATGAGGAGGGGGAAGAACCTGTCTGGGGAAGGAAGGAAGATGGATTGCAGCCCTTTTTGACAGGACAGCTAGGACTAGATGTATCTGTACCTCTCAGTCTTCCTCACTAGCCCCACCGCCTCATTTGGTCAGTTAAGCAGCAGATACCTGCTAGGCACTGTGGCTGGCCTTGGAGAAGTAGTGTGATCCACAAAGCCTGCTTTTATAGAAGGAAACAGTCACAGCTGTGGAGCCATAATGTAGGATGGCAGTAGGAGCCCCAGGAAAAGTGGTCCTCCCTCCCACGCTCACAAGATAGGCAGGGCTCTTAAAGGAAAGCCCTGCTCAGTGAAACCCAATGAACAGATTGGAATTGCTGGTTTGGATGCTTTGGACCACAGATAACAGGTCACTTTTAATTGTCTTAAGCAAAAATGAACTGAGGGGCAGGAGGAAGTAGGTGTCAGGGTTTGATGCTGTGGTCAGCATGGCTCCATTTTATACTACGGGCTAATAAGCTCGCTTCTGGGTGTTGATTTCGCCTTCAGGCTACTTCCCCTCAAGGTGGCAAAATGTGTTCAACATTTCAGGAGCCAGCTACCTCCACATCCCTGCAAGACAGAAAGGCACTGATGTGTTTCAGCTGTCCTGAGAGTGGGAAGGCTCTTTCTCCAGAAGTTCCCAATACCTGTCTCCATCTTGGCATCTAATTTGGGGTCCATGTTCATCTCTTGGCTAATAACTGGCCAGATAAATGTTAACTGTTTTCTACGTACTGTTTGGTTTAGGCCTAATTCCCGAACACTTCACTGTGGCACTTGATTTGATTTCAGGCAGGAAGCTGATCATTCAGTGGCAATCTTGGTGTTCTTAGGGAGTAAAGAGGGTGAAGGGACAGGAACACTGCCTCATCATTTTATCTCCTCTGCTGTAAAACTCTGGGGTCTGCCTCTCCACACCTTGTGCTTATTTGTAGATTCCCAGCCACACCATTTCTCCCTGCACTTTCAAGTTCATTGTCTGTTGCTGACTGTCTCACTTTCTCTGTTTCTTTCTTAAGATTTATTGTTTTATTTCATGTGTGTGAGTGTTTTGCCTTCATGTGTCTGGTACCGACAGAGGTCAAAAAAGAAGGCACCAAATCCCCTAGAACTGGAGTTACAGGTGGTTGTGAGCCACCATGTGGATGCTGGATTCAAACCTGGGTTCGCTGCAAGAACAGTCAATGCTATTACCCACTGATCCATCTCCCCAGCCCACTTTCTGTTTCTCAACTAAACCCTCATGATAAATACTCTAGCCCAGTTCACCTTTCTGTAGTAATCTCTTTTATAGTCTGTCTTTTGTAGGGAGGAGGATGGAGGGATAAAGGAATGAAATATGGGACTGCAAAGATGCTGCAAATAATCTAACCCTGAACTTGTCCCTCGAGGGAACTGTACCTCTGCCCTCCAGGGATGGGAGCAGAAAATCTTGGTTTTAATTTTACTTGCTCATGTATGCTTTTCCTGCAAAATGGGGTGGTGAAACCTGCCCTTTACAGCTCAGGTGTGCAGTGTCAAGTGAGACTGTGAGAAAGTACTTTGTATGCTGTGAGATGCCGGGAAGTTAATTCTGGCCTCCACATGCACCACACAAACCCTGGAGGAGAGGCTGTTCTGCTTGTGGAATCCTACTTGGCTTTGAGCTCCCCAGGAGACTAGCCAATCAGCTCTTTTCTTAACCCTCTATTTCCTCCTCCAGGGTCACTCGGGATGTGTCAACTGTTTGGAGTGGAATGAGAAAGGAGAGTAAGTATGAGATAGAGGGGGTCAGAGAAAGGGTCAGACAGGTTGGGGGGAAGAGGGCTCCTCATCTGGGTGCATCTTAGGAGAAAGACTATTGCTCTCTGACTTTTGAAGCTTAGCCCATGACTGCACACAGTTAAACTATTAAGTCCAGAACTGATAGTAGTTTAGATGAGTGTCTAGACCTGCTTTATATTGTAGGCCAGTGTATTGGGAGAATATTGAAAAACTCTTAACAAAGTAAATTAGAATCTACTGTTACAAACTAACCATAAACTCTGCAACTGTCCTTTGAGTTGTGTGTGCCTAGCTCCTTATCCTCTGGGAATGGGGGTAGGAAGAAGGCAACCTGGGAACTTGAGAAGTTAGAGCTCCTAACTCTGCCCACAGCTTGCTGGCTTCCGGTTCCGATGACCAGCACACCATTGTGTGGGACCCACTGCATCACAAGAAGCTGCTCTCCATGCACACAGGGCACACAGCAAATATCTTCTCTGTAAAGGTAAGACAAGCCACAGGCGGAACTAGGCTGTGGGTATGGCTGTATTGGTAGAGTGTGCCCCATAGATCCGAGGCTTGCAGATATCCCTGTGGTCTGAGTATTAGGTAGTAAGGCTAGAAGCCTGTTTCTTCTTAGAACCAACTAGCCAACTCAAGATCCATTTACAGTTACTACATTTTTATTTATTTACGTGGCGGTGCATGTGTGTTGTGGTGCGTGTGTGTCCTGGTACATGTGGAGGTCATAAGAAAACCGGTAGGAGTCAGTTCTTGTCTTTCGCCCTGTGGGGCTTTGGTCTCGTTCAGGTCCTCAGACTTGGTAACAAGCACCTTTTCTCACTGAGCCATCTTGCTGCCCCTCGATCCATTTTATATTTATGTGAGCATGCCTCCTGGAAGTTGTATGAACAGGCAAATCTCTTCTCCTTGCTAAGCCTTTTTCCTCTAGTGAAGAAAGGAAGCAACTAAGGAGTATCATGTAAATTCGTGAATTAATGAATGAATAAGTTAGACAAATGAGCAGATATTGCTGAGAGATGACTCAGCTGTTAAGAGTACTTGCTGCTCTTTCAGAAGACCTGGGAATACAGTTTCCAGCACCCCATATGGGGAAGCTCACAGCCACTTGTAACTATCTCCAGCATATCTGACACTCTCTTTTGGCTTTTGTAGACACACACACACACACACACACACACACACACACACACACACACACACACACACACAAAATTAGGTTTTTTTAAAGATACTTT
This sequence comes from Cricetiscus sungorus, assembly GCA_030556225.1. Classification (NCBI taxonomy): domain Eukaryota; kingdom Metazoa; phylum Chordata; class Mammalia; order Rodentia; family Cricetidae; genus Cricetiscus; species Cricetiscus sungorus. Next base: position 127,512,141 of record JANBXA010000734.1, on the reverse strand, counting down.
TATTTCTATTTTATGTGTATGGGTTTTTTGTCTGCATATATTTCTGTGTACCACATGTGTACAGTGCCCAAAGAGGCCAGAAGAGGACACCAGATCCTCTGGAGCCTCCATGTGGGTGCTGGGAATCAATCCTGGGTCTCTGGAAGAGCAGCCAGTGCTCGTAACAGCTGAGCCATCTCTCTAGTCAATATTATTGAAATCTCAAAATACTGTTTTTAAGCTGGGCATGGTGGCACACTCTTTTAATCCAGAGTTTGAGTTTGAATTCCAGGTTGTTGTTGTTTGTGGGTTTTTTATTTTGTTTGTTTGGTTGGTTGGTTTTTGGTTTTTTATGATAGGGTTTCTCTGTGTAGTCCTGACTGTCATGGACCTTGCCTGGTAGACTAGGCTGGCTTTGAACTCACAGAAATCTACCTACAAATGCCTCCCTAGTGCTGGGATGAAAGGTGAGTGCTGCCACCACCTGGCTAAGCTTTTGTTGTTGTTTTTTGATAAAAAGAATAGAGCCTGGAGAGATGGGTCAGTGGTTAAGAGAACTTGCTGCTTGTCTAGAAGACTGGAGTTTTGTTTCCCACATTGGAGCTGGCTCCAAGAGCAGATATGCGGGTAGAAAAAAAACCACATGCATATAAAATAAAAATAAAACTTCAAGCATGGATCTTGTAGCTTTTCTGTTTGTTATAGGAAATTCATCTTTACCCGTGGTCAAAGGGAATTCAGCTGGGAAGAGGTGGGCAGGAGCCTATAGACCTTTGAAGCCCTGTTATGTGAAAGTAACATGAGATTAGATGAAATGTGTCTCTCTTTTTCCCCTTTGATACAAGACTCATTTAAGTCCATCTGGCCTGACCTTGAACTTCTGTTCCTCCACTCCCACGTCCTTTTAGTGCTCTCTCATAAATAAGTTTGTATGGTGCTGGGGATGGAAGCTCAGGCTTCATAGATGCTAGGCAAGCACTTTACCACTGAGCTGAATCACCAGTCTACACTCTTTCCATCCCTGTGCACAGAACTTGCTATGTCTTGATCCTAGAAAACAAACCTAGAAGTAGCTGTGAGGCCTCGGAATCCCGTGTGACCTAGAGAAGGAAGCGACTGTCTGCTTGGGGCTCCTTGAAGAAAGCTTTTATTTGTTTTTTGAGACAGGGTCTCTGCCTCTTGCATTCTGGGATCAGAGGCATGCACAACCATACCCAGCTTGAAGAAGGTTGAAGAACCTTTTGTTGTGTATCCAGGTGAGGGGTCTCTGTAGGAGTCAGGCAGGGAAATGAACCAGGAAGAGGAGAGAATGAGAGCTTGGTTCAGATTGACTCCATCAACCTGGGCCAAGACTTTGGGGAGTCTGACGCCAGGCGGTTTATTCCCAACAATTAAAACAGTATAATTTGGAAAAAAGTTTCCTAGTGTAATACAACCCTGGTGGACAAGGAAGTACAATTGCATCGAAACTTGACTCAGAAGTTGTGTTCTGGAGACAGGCTGCCTGTACCAGCCTATGGGCCTAAGGGAGGATTTGGCCTGGTCTTGGGCCATATAGATTGTGTAGAGGTCATTCGGGCTGTTAGTCAGTCACCTCCGGTCCTGGTTGTGGGAGCTTGGGAGGCCTTGGCTGTAGGGGTCATTGAGATCACTAACCACCTCTGGTCTTGGTTGGTTGTAGGAGCTTGATATGTATGGCCCAACAGATAACACCAGGCTGTTAATCACTTCCAAGTCCCAGCTTTGTGGATAGGAGAATAGGTTTACATTTTCCCCACTGGAAAGATAATCACATGTGCTTAACCCTCCTGATTCTCTGGAGATGTATGGGCACAAGGACATTTGCTGTGCTCCCAACATCAGTGTCTTTGCACTGAGGTTGTCATATCATTAGTACTTGGGCTGCCAGGTTTAAGGATACAAAATGACCCAGAGGAAAGGGCCTTTCAGCCCTGAAATTGTTTTGATATCTATCTGTGCATATATACAAGTGTGTGACTGACCTTAGAAAAGCCCCACTAATCTCCTTTCCCCAGTTAATATCAAGAGCCAGTGACAGGCTACCCAAAGTCATATCCAGAATAGAGAGCTCTAAACCTTTAAACTTTGCCTCATTCACCTCCTGTGAACAAATTCCTGTGATTTTTTTTTTTTTCTAGAAGCAGAACAGGGAGGGGCAGCTTGGTTCGTGGTTCCAATGATCAGCACATACTATACATTGACAATAGTCTTACTATTCCCTAAGTGCAAGACATTCTTCCTCTTCTGGTAGTTTTGTTAGTTTGTTTGGATTAGGTTTGGTTTTTGGTGTTTTAAAGATACAGTTTCAAAAATGTATTATTATTGTTTATGTAAGTATTGCTATAGGAGAGGGGGCTTGGGTGCTACAGCCGGAGTGTGGAAGTCAGGGTACCTTTGGAACTGGTTTTCTCCTTCCTTTTTGTGGGTCTCTGGCATTGATCCAAAGTTACCTTTACTAAATGTCTTTACCCACTGAGCAATCTTGCTAGCCCTAGATTTTTTTTTTTTTTTTAAAGAAAAGCAGAGAAATGACAATACACATTTACAGTATTTCACCCATGTGCTCCCCCCAGTGGCAACTATTGTATATTACAGCAGTGAGTGCTTACCTGTGTGTTTGTGCAGTGGCTGGGATCTATGCTATCTCCAGACAGGATTAAAGATTGCTGCTTGCCCCTAAAATAAGTTTATATATCCCTTTTCCTAATGAGCAAGTAACAAAGCAGAACAAATATAAATTTGTTTCTCTTCCAAATAAAAACTAAAAATGAGCTGGGTTATAGTTCTGTGGTAGAGCACTTGCCTAGCATTTTCCATGTAAGTGTCTGTTCCCTTACAGGGAAGGAGGGAGGGAAGACAGACAGAAACAGATGAATAAACAGAAAGGGAAGGAGAAAGGGAGGGAGGGAGAGAGAGAGAGAGAGGAGAGAGAGACTAAATTAACACCAGTCCCAAATACTTTCTTCCTCCGAGTTAGATGATAAACTTGTATCCTATTTGTCCACTGAGGCCAACTTTGTAACTGTTTTGCTCTTGCCACATGTCATCTGGAGTGCTCTGTTCTCTACTTCACTGGCATAGTGGTTGTCTTTACGGTGGTCAGCCCTTCCCCATTTCCAGCATCTGAATTCTTTCTGCTGTTTGCTATTAAAAGGAGTGCTGTGCTGGACATTTTGCCCAGATCCCTTTTTCTCTTTTGGATTATTCCTTTGAAGTGAGAGTTTTAGGTCAAAAGACAGGAATAACATTGTTATTGTGGTTTTGTCTTTTTGGTTGTTTTGTTGGTTTTTTGAGACAGGGTTTCTCTGTGTAACAACAGCTCTGGCTTTCCTTAACTTACTCTATAGATAAGGCTGGCCTCGAACTCAGAGATTCTCCTGCCTCTGCCTCTTTAGTGCTGAGATTGAAGGCAGGTGCCCACCACTGCCCAGCAAGACAGGAATAGTTTTTAATCTTTGTTACATGATTCCCAATTTTTCACAGAAAGAATTGGACATTTTAAACAAACACCTGGTCCCTTAAAACTCCCGATTCATTGTTTTCAGTTCTGAACTATTTCAATTTTGCTTCTTTTTCTTTCTTTTTTTCCCTTTCATTTGTTTGTTTTTTGTTTTGTTTTCATTTTGTTGACAGGGTTTCTCTGTGTAGCTTTGGATACTGTTCTGGAACTTGCTCTATAGACCAAGCTGGTCTAGAACTCTCAGAGATCCACCTGCCTCTGCCTCCTGAGTGCTGGGATTAAAGGCCTGAGTCACCATCACCTGGCTTAATTTTGTTTATTAATCTCTGCCTTGCTTAATAGTTGTCATGGGCTAGGGCAGTAGTCATGGAGTTCAGGGTGGATAGTGTATCTCATCATCTTAGCATGCCCTGGGTTCAGTCTCAGGACCAAACTTGGATGAATAGACACTTGGATGGACAGACATTTGGTGGAAGAATGAATGGGTGTGTGAATGGATGGATTGCAGATGTAAGTATATGCATATGCCATGAAACAGACTGAGGAAAGGGGCTCCTTAGGTAATGCAGCTCGGTGTTAAGTCATGACCATCCTGACTGCATGAGGTATATATAAAAATAAAATACCTTACTTTAACCTTGAAGGCTGATAGGCTGCTGCATTCATCCAGAGTTATTTTGGTAAGCTTTCGTGGATAACTTATTTTCTTGAATAACATGGGAGGAACATGAAGGCCTGTCTTCTTCAACAGCCAGCTCCACCCTGTCTTCTGACAATCATGCAATTTCTTCTGAGCAGTTCCTGCCTCATGCTGGAGACCGAATCTTGATCACGGGGGCAGCTGATTCCAAGGTGCATGTCCATGACCTGACGGTAAAAGAGACCATCCACATGTTTGGAGACCATACAAACCGGGTGAAGCGCATTGCCACAGCACCCATGTGGCCTAACACATTCTGGAGTGCTGCTGAGGATGGCCTTATCCGGTAAGAGTCTGCATGAAATGGCTGTGTCCTCTGCCTCCGTGGCCGTGGCTGGTATCTCCTGCCATAGTGCCTCCTTCCACAGACCTGGCCTCTCCCTGCAGCAGAGAGGAAGTGGGTCCCCTGTACTGGTGTCCTGCACGGTTGCATCTTTATCTCCGCTCTTTTCAGACAAAGATGGTGCCACTGTCCTTCTCTTTTCCGTTTGGGCTGCTGGAACTCAAACACTGTGCCTCTTACTTACCGGATAAATTTTCTACCACTGGGCTAAACCACCACCACCAGCCCTTGCCATGGGTTGATTGGGTGCTGAGACAGGGTGTTGCCCGAGATCTTTCCGTAGCCTCTCAGGTATTGATGAGCATGCTCATTCTCAGTCTGCTCCTGTCTGTGGTTTTGAGAGATGATCTTTCTGCTACTCAAGCTGGTTTCCAAGTGCAGGGCCCCCCTTGTGCTTCCTCCAAAGCTGGATTTCCAAGCACACACCACCACACCCTGCTGTCACCAAATGCAGCCTCATAGCTTTCCCTCACTTCTCCAGCCTGCCTTAACTGACCATCCCTTCCGTCCCCTTATCTTCTCTTTGCTGCTGTAGTGTGTAAACTTATAACAGTGTAGTCACAAGCATCCCTCAGAAGCCACGCAGAACAGGTCAAATCCTAGTTCTCTCAGTGTTGAGTCCAAAAAGTCCACTGTACCCCTGAACGTTAGTTTCTTCATCTCTAAAATAAGAACAAGCATATCCCCTTTGTTGATCTGAGTGTGACAATTAAGAACATACATGTAGCTGGGGCGATGGTGGTGCACACATTTAATCCCAGCACTCAGGAGGCAGAGGCAGGTGGATCTCTGAGTTCGAGGCCAGCCTGGTCTACAGAGTGAGTTCCAGGACAGGCTTCAAAGCTACAGAGAAACCCTATCTTGAAAAACAAAAACAAAACAACAAAAGACAACATACATGTAAAACACAGAGCCCTTGAAAGACAACCTTCAATGGCATGTTCAGGAAGCACTTGCTGACCTGTTATCAGGGCCATCCGGGAGAAAACGAAGCAACCTGAACATCAGGTAGAATCCTGGGGACCTGGGCATGGTCATAGCCCCGGAGGCATCCCAGCAGTGTGTGATCATAGGCTGGGCCTCCAAGAACACCCAAAATTTGGATGGGCAAGAAGAGGCAGAGTAGATTCGCCACACGAGTAGGTTTGTGATAGGCAGGGACAGAGTAGTATAAAAGATAAAAAAAATGCTGTATTATTTTAGGCAGGGGACACAACTCAGTAGTAGAGGGCTCACTTAATGTATTTGAAGCCCTAAAACAGGGAGAGGGGAGAGAAAGGCTGTAGTTATCATTGGCCCACATAGAAAGCTGAAGAATACAAGATATGTGAAATTAGGTCTTAAAAATCAGAGTGTGGAGTTTAATAAACGTAACACTCAGGCTGCAGGTATCAAGTGGCTGAGGAATGATGTCAGACTATTTTAGGAAGAGCATTACAGTTAGGATGGCCTAAAAGGACAAGTTAACTGTGTGAGGCTGTTAGAGATGGCTAGGCAGGAAATGAGTGATGCCACACAGGAGGTCCCAGTGTAGTGGTAGCCAAAAAAAAAAAAAAAAAGGCCTTTGGCGTATCAGTTCTCTTCTTTCTGTCATGTGGCCCTTGTTTCCTGGAAGAGCATAGAAAAACATAACAGGTGGTTTGGGGGTGCTTGGAGGTTTTGTTTTGTTTGTCGAGACAGGGTTCCCCTGTGTAGCCCTGGTTGTTCTAGAACTTACTCTTTAGACCAGACTGGCTTCAAACTCAGAGAGATCTGCCTACCTGTGCCTCCCGAGTGCTGGGATTAAAGGCATGTGCCACCACTACCTGGATAGTTGATTGATTTTGAAGACAAGATCTTCCTATGCGCCCCAGGCTTTCCTCAAACTCACTATGTAGCCCAGGCCTTGAATTCATGATCCTCCTTCTTTCAGCCTCCTGAATGCTAGGATTACAAGCATGTGTGATGACATCAAGCTAATGGAATAGTCCTAGCAGGTTGTTCCTGCTCTATTTCATAGTTGTGCTGCCTCAGATAGTTTATTTTATTTCTTGGAACCTCAGTGTTCTAGTGGTACAGGGCTGGTAGTGTTTTAACAGTGCACATGAAACATTCAGGGACAGTATTGTATGAATAGCACAATTTCCCCCAGTGTTTTTAACAATCAGTAATAGAGTCACAGTAGCTGTGATGCTGACATTTATAAGAACTGAACTGTAGTACATATCCTAAGGGGTTAATCTAGGATAAATCAAAATGTTAAGAAGCCTACTATAAAGCCAGGTAGATCTTCTGTGCCATTTCTCTGAGGAGGCATCTCTCTCTCTCTCTCTCTCTCTCTCTCTCTCTCTCTCTCTCTCTCTCTCTCTCTCTCTCTCTCTCTCTCTCTCTCTCTCTCTCTCTCTCTCTCTCCCTCTCTCTCTCTCTCTCTCCTTTTTTCTTCTCTCTTCCCCCTTCTGTTTTTTTATTCCCTTACCTTTCCCCATAAACTTTCCACATCAAAAAAAGGAAAAGACAGGTGTAGTGGTACATGCCTTTAGTCCCAACACTCCAGAGGTAGTGGCAGAGGCAGGGGAATCTCTGTGAGTTCGAGGCCAGCCTGGTCTACAAGATCGAGTTCCAGGACAGCCAGAGCTAAACAGTGAAATCCTGTCTCAGAAAACCAAAGAAGAAGAAGAAGCCTACTTAGACCCCTTGCTGGCAGTAGACACCGTCTCCCTGTGCGTTACAAGGGCTTGGCTACTCCCCTACTTTCTGCCTGCAAACCCTAGCCACTAATGCAGTCCTCTCTCACAGCCAGTATGATCTTCGGGAGAATAGCAAACACTCAGAGGTGCTGATTGACCTGACGGAGTACTGTGGCCCGATGGTGGAGGCCAAATGCCTCACAGTCAACCCCCAGGATAACAACTGCCTGGCAGTAGGGGCCAGCGGGCCCTTTGTGAGACTCTATGACATCCGAATGATCCATAACCACAGGTACGATCCACAGCCTCGGGGGCAAGACACTGGGAACACTCTGCCCTTTCTCTTACAAGAATTTACCTGTCATTCCTTCCTGTGAATCAGTATGTGTCCTGTAGTTATTCCATTGTTAGTATGTGTACAGAGTAGATTTTTAAATTACATTCATTACTGGAGAGGGGTGGGAAATAAACTCACAAGTGCCATGTGCACATATGTGTTGATGTCAGAGGACTTTAAAGGGATTAAGCCTCTGATTCTACCATGTGGGTCCTGGGTTGCCAAGGTCATCAGACTTGGCAAGAGGAGCCATTTCAGGAACCCCAGTGTTAGTCTTTGGTTTTTGTTTTTTCTCCTGTCCCTTGTTTTTTTGTTTTTTGAAAAAAGGTCTTGTTATGTAGCCTTGGCTGGCCTAGAACTCACTATGTAGACCAGACTGACCTTGAATTCATAAAGACATGTCTGTGCTCCCATGTGCTAGGATTAAAGGCACATGCCACTATTTCATGGGACCTTGCACATGCTAGGCAAATGCTCTACCACTGAACTACATACTTGTCTATATTTTATTTAAGAAAATAAATTGAAAGTAGTGCTGGAGAGATGGCTCAGTGGTTAAGAGCTACTCTTACCAAGGACCAGCATTTGGCTTCCAGCATCCACGTGGTAGTTCACAACTATGGTAGCTACCGGGGATCTGACATTCTCTTCTGGCCTTTGGGCACCTGCACTCACATGCTCATACCCTTACACAGACATAGTCACATAATTTTTAAAATAAAATTTTTAAAGATTTATTTGTGTACAGTATTTTGTTTACATGTCAGTCTACCCACCAGAAGAGGGCACCAGATCTCATTACAGATAGTTGTGAACCACTATGTGGTTGCTGGGAATTGAACTCAGGACTTCTAAAAGAGCAGCCAGTACTTTTAACCCCTGAGTCATCTCTCCACCAACCCCCACACCTAAAAAAAAAAAAAAAAAAAAAAAAGAATATTTTTAAAACAGAAAAGAAAAAGTAAAGTCAAGGATGACACACTGCTATAATCCTAGCATGTGGGAGGTAGAGGGGGGAAGGATCAAGGTCACATCCTTTTCTACAGAGTGAAATCTGAGGCGCCTCAGCTGATGGGGCCCTGTCTCAGGAAAGACAGGAGAGAGAGGGTAGTCTCAGACCTGTCCCCACAGCCTTGGCTTTTCCTGATTCTAGGACAGGTCTGGCCTGCTCTACCGGTGATTATGCCCACAGCCATCTCAAGAGCAAGAGAGATACCTTCTGTAGCTCTGGGGACATAACCCTGGGTGTCCTCTGTGGCATGTGATCCAGCTAGCCAGGGTCAAAGCCAGCATTTTAACCTGCCTGATTTTCCTTCCCCTCAGAAAGAGCATGAAGCAGAGCCCTTGTGCAGGTGTGCACACCTTCTGTGACCGGCAGAAGCCCCTTCCGGATGGGGCAGCGCAGTATTATGTGGCAGGTAGGGTCCATCCTGGCTCTTTCTGGGGGCTGTCCAGGGAGGCAAAGGAGCAGTAATCAAAAACAGGGGTTTTAAAGTTAGACACAACTGGACTTCTGTCAACAAATCACATAACACTGATGAGTTTCTTCTCTGTAAAATGGGATTATATTCCCAGAACTCTTGAGGCTAAGGCAGAGGGTTCAAAATCACAATACTGATCTGGAATAGTGTGAAGCCAGTCTGGACTACAGAGTGAGACCCTGTCTCACACACAGAATGACTAAATGAGGGGACGTACACCAGCTGCTGGCCCATTGCCTATACCAAAGGCTCAACGCTTGCCTCTGCCTCCATGGTGAAGCTGATTGCTAGCATTTTCAATTATTCTGCCTTTACCCTGTCCCCTGCCTCTTTGAGTGGGGTTGGAAGTCTCATCCTAGGGTTGTTGTATTCTTCTTGGCAGGTCACCTGCCAGTGAAGCTGCCTGACTACAACAGCCGTCTGAGAGTGCTGGTGGCCACTTACGTGGCTTTTAGCCCCAATGGCACCGAGCTGCTAGTCAACATGGGAGGGGAGCAGGTAGGTTCACCTGCCTGGTGACACGCTGGCCGCCCACATCATCCCTCCGTCTTAGCAGACAAAAGCCACAGCTTCCTTGTAAATGACATTGTGACATGAGAAGGTAACACGGCATCGTGTACATTACCACAGAGTTACACTAACCCAGCCTTTTTATTTTCTTTTTCTTTTTTCTCTTTTAATGAACTACACAGTTATGATATTTTGGTTAAGAATGTAGACTATGGTTTGCTTCATTTCCTCTGCCATGAGGAAGATGGATCCTCAGGTAAAAGTATTGTTTGGGGTTGGAGAGATGGCTCAGTGGCTAAGAGAACTGGCTGCTCTTCCAGAGGACCTGGGTTCAATTCCCAGCACCCACATAGCAGCTCACAGCTGTCTCTAACTCCAATTCCAGTTCCAGGGGATCTGAACCCTTCACATCAATGTACATAAACTAAAAATTTTTAAAAAGTGCTTGCTGTTGAAGCCTGATAACCCAGATCTCAAGGTAGAAGGAGGGAACCAGCTCTCAAGCTGTCTTTTGGGACAGGAGATGGTGGTACACACACCTTTAATCCCAGCAGTTGGGAGACAGAAGCAGACAGATCTCTGTGAGTTTAAGATAAGCCTGATCTACATCTTGAGTTCCAGGCTAACCAGAACTGTGGAAAGCAAGGGGGGAAAAATTGACCTCTGACCTCCACAGCATGCACTGTGTGTGGCATGTGTGTGCCTGTGTTCACATGTACACAATACACTCACTTCTTAATAAGAGAGAGCTAGGGCTGGGCATTGGTGGCACACGCCTTTAATCCCAGCACTTGGGAGACAGAGGCAGGTGGATCTCTGAATTCAAGGCCAGCCTGGTCTACAGAGCTAGTTCCAGGACAGGCTCCAAAGCAATGCAGAGAAACCCTGCCTCAAAAAACAAAAACAAAAAAAGAAGAGGTAGGGATGTTAGTCACTTGGTAGAGTGCTTGCCTAGCATGATCAGAACCCTGAGTTGGATCCCTAGTACCACATAAACTGGGTAAACCAGGTATGATGATATATGCAAATCCCAGGCATACAAGAGGTAGACACTGAAGGGTCAGTAGTTAAAGGTCATCCTTGGTCATACATTACATGTTCTCTGCTAGCCTAGGATACATGAAACCCTGTCTGACCAGTGTGTGTGTGTGTGTGTGTGTGTGTGTGTGTGTGTGTGTGTGGTGAGGGGACTAGGTGTGGCGGCACCTGCAGTCTCAGCACTCAGGAGGCTGTGCAGGAGATGGACAATTCAAGGCCAGCTTCAGTTTGATAGTAAGACCTGCCTCCAAAAGGGAACGAAATTGATAGACATGTTCTCAAATGCTAACCTACTACTTTACTAGCTGTTTACAGTGACTTCAGGCAATCGTCTGTGTTTTCCTGAGCCTCAGTTTCCTCTTCTGCTGTTTTCGGCAAGGAAATCTTTGAGGCTCAGAGCTCAGCCAGGCCAGCTTTGCCAAGTGTCACTTGATAATGCCAGTGTGCGGAGCCCCCTGCTTATGTGTTCTAAGCTCAAGATGTGTATTCAGCCTTGTAGAAACTCATCTCCAGTCCCAAGATAGCTCTTGATGAGCTCTAGCATCATCATATACAGGATGGGGGCAAATGCAAATACAAACCACCCTGAGGCTGACAGCAGGCCTGGAAGTGAGGCAGCGGCTCGTTACAAAGCAAAGTGTAAATACACAGAAACAGGGACTAGAGCATGGGCGCGCCTGGCCTGAGCGTGCATGAGGACCAGTGGCAGACCCAGCAGAAGAGCTAGGAGCAGGCAGACCTGATCTGAGTCTGCTATGCTACCTCCTGCATTTCTTCGTCTGCAGAAAGAGTGATGATATTATTAATATCTTCATGTTAACTTCCTGGAGCAAGTCCATATAGAACATTTAGCAGAATTCTGGAACAAAATAAGCATTGAATAACATTCAGTTAAGTATTAACAACAGATAATGTTTACTTGCAGAGAGAAGTAATTGACAGTGTCACTTTTAGTAGCTTTTCTCTGAGGCCTCGGCTTTCCCGTCTGTGGCCTTTGAGGACCTTTCTGATTTGAATATGTGCTCCAAGGTAATGGCTGTATTAGCCAGGGCTTTGAGCACAACACCTGGCCTACCCAAGAATCAAAGCTAGGAGGAGTTCCCTGAGTCAGGCTCAGTGTGCACAAACACCTGGCTAGCCATGCGCAGTGCTCTCTGTGAGTTAAGGGCCCTGGTCTTGAAAACTGCCAAGATCTTGCCAGTGCTTCAGCCACACCTTTGCCTCATGGCCTCCATCTCTTCTCCACTCCCAGGTGTATTTGTTTGACCTGACTTACAAGCAACGGCCATATACCTTCCTCTTGCCTAGAAAATGTCACCCAGTAGGTAAGTTCTCCCTTAGGGCTGAGGAGGGTGGGGTCTTGACTGTTGTCACCTCTGTGGAGAAAGAAACTACTCATTACTCTGACCTGTGTCCATGCACTCTGAAAGGAGCAGATCTCCATAGTGACCCCCTTGTAAAGGATCGCAAGGGGTCAGAGAGATCTGCCCAAGGCTTTGCATCCCGCCCCTCAGGAAGATGGGTTCTTATAATGGCTTGACTCTTAAGAATTTGAAGTCTTTCCCCTTCCCATCCTGGTCCATAGATGATTTCTTTCTGTGGGTTACAGCTGATGCACCCCCCCCACAAACCCTTACTCCCTCTCCAACCTCAGCAGTGGGAAATGTCACATAGAAGCTATGTCCTCTCTAGCCAGCAGAGGGCGCATGGGCTTTTCTTTATACCATTGCCTGCCTGTCCTGATTTGTTTTCTGGGGCTGGGTTTGACCTGGGATAATAGTCTCACAATGGAGCCATCAGAGCCTATGATGGAGGCCAGAGGGACACAGAGAAATGAAGCCCTCCTCCTGAGTTGTCACTGTTACTTTCTTTTCATCCTGCCAGAAGTCCAGAACGGCAAGATGTCTACTAATGGTGTGACCAATGGAGTGTCTAATGGCCTACACCTTCATAGCAATGGCTTCCGGCTGCCAGAAAGCAAGGGGTGTATCAGGTGAGGCCAGCTGACCTCTGTGGTCTTCCATTTCTTAGTTACAGCTTATGGATGGGAGGGAGAACATATCCTGTCAACATCTCTTCTGGGGGCTAGAGAGATGGCCCAGCAGTCAGAAGCATTCACCACTCTTCCAGAGGACCCGGATTCCATTCCCAGAGCTGTATAACAGTTCACAAATGTAGCTCCATTTCCATGAAATCCAATGCCCTCTTCTGGCCTCCTCAGGCACTGCACATACATGGTGACATAAGCTAAGCACCCATAACACAAAAATAAATCTCAACAAAAATGCAAAACATTCCTCACCCCACACACCCCTACCTTCCTCCTGACCTGAACCCAGATGGAGATTGGGCCAGAGAGACTTCTTAGAGAGTGGCTAATGTTCCTAATGCAGCATCTACCTGGGAAGCTACCAGTCATCCCCAGACTGAAGCTTGTCTTTCAGTGCAGTCGCTGGAGACTAGCTACCTCAGCATTGAGCCTTCTCTCCCACCCAAATGGTTGTCCCTGTTACATTATTTCCCATCCCATAGCACATTCCTGCCTCGCCCTTTCCCAGCCCTCTGCTGGGCTTAGATACATAGATATTGACATTTTCTAGTCCCTGAGAAGAACTGAACTCTCCATAGAGAATCATAGGAGGAAGTAGGATGGTCTCAGGTTAATTCAGCATGGAGGCAGGAACCGTCAGTGGCTGGCACCTAAGCCCAAGCATTTGACAAGTAATTGCTATATACCTTACTCCTGTTTACTGGCTTTGGCATTGTACACATTCTCTCTCATGGTAATAGAAAAGAACCCGATCTCAAGGTGAGGACCCCTGTGGATAGCAGTGAAACCCTAGGGTCTCCCTATGCAGGACCCTTGGTTAGCGCCACCAACCTTTAACTGGTCTGACCAGCTCTTCTGCCCTAAGCTCCCAGGTGGAGCTGCCCCCATACCTGGAGCGCGTGAAGCAGCAAGCCAATGAAGCCTTTGCCTGCCAGCAGTGGACCCAGGCCATCCAGCTTTATAGCAAGGCGGTGCAAAAGGCTCCTCACAATGCAATGCTCTATGGAAACCGAGCTGCCGCCTACATGAAGCGCAAGTGGTGAGTGGGTGAGAGGGACCGGGGTCAGAACAGGGACTGAAGCAGGCGGACCGTGGACCGGGGTCAGAACAGGGACTGAAGCAGGCGGACCTTGGACCGGGGTCAGAACAGGGACTGAAGCAGGCGGACCGTGGACCGGGGTCAGAACAGGGACTGAAGCAGGCGGACCGTGGACCGGGGTCAGAACAGGGACTGAAGCAGGCGGACCGTGGACCGGGGTCAGAACAGGGACTGAAGCAGGCGGACCGTGGACCGGGGTCAGAACAGGGACTGAAGCAGGCGGACCGTGGGACCAAATTGCTGAGCCGTCCAGAGAAGGTGGCATCCGCAGCCTGCTACCTTTTGGGGCTTGCTGATTGTAGGCCACTCCTTTCCCCCTCCCCCTCTAAGGCTGAAGGTAGTTGGGTCCATGTTTCAAGCACCAAGACATTTAGTGGTGCATATTCACAAGAAATTCACAGTGCTTGTTATAAAGGGTGACTAAAGTAGGATTTAAGAAACTGTTAATATCATCATTAGCGAATTGGACCTTGGAAGAACAATAGAGTCTTGGTAGCTGCAACTGAGGAGCTTGATGAACTCAGTTTGTATCTTCATAAAATGAGGCTGCAGCTAAATGGCTGGGCATTTGTTTTCTGGGTTCTTAATACCCACTCACTGGACCAAACTACACCTCAGAGATCTGAAATCAAGTATAGATTATGCTGGGATACACTGACTAGTTAAAGGGGTAGGTCCATATCCTAAGAAGCCCCTCAGAGACCATCAAGGATTCAGTCCTGCCTGCAATACCATCAGACAAGCAGGCAGGCAGACCCCCATCCCCCAGCTAGGGCCAAGACTAGAGATGGATAGAGCTGGGCCCACAGCCATTTCTGCTCCGTCTGGCATCCGTCGGCTCTGCCCAGACAGACAGGCCAGCTGGTGTGCCATCGTCTGGCTGAAACTAGGCAGGCCTGGGGAAGCTTAAGAAACCCACCCGAGTAAGCAGGATGGGGGTGGGGAGGATACCACACACGAAGGAGTCAGCTTAAGCATCAGGAGTTTCCCCTGGGATCAAATAGCACCCGGATTCAGAAGAGGACTATTTGGGGGTCATCTGAGGTGTGTCACCCCTCTGTTCCAATGGATGGGCAGGATGTGGCAGCCCTCATCTCAACTCGACTTGACTAGGAGCTCTGTTTCGTATCTGTATTTTTGCTGAGAAAAGTTAATTTCCTAATTCACAGCTTGTTTTCTGAGCTCCCACTATGTGCTCGGTACTGGGGAAACAGAGTTGTCACTCTTGAGTCCCTGTGCCCTGGAGTGCCCAGCTGCTGGACAAGGATAAAGTGTCTGACATAGTTCAGCACGAAAGATTTGAGAGATGCAGGAGGCAGCAAATCTGGTTAATGGTCAGGTAAAGTGCTGAGGACACCAAGTTGAATGGCCTCAGCTCAGGATCAGGGCAGCCTCAGATAGACTGGTGTCTGAATGGGCTCAAGTGTGGGCAGCTTACATAGGAGACAGGGGAGGACTGTGGGGAAGGACACTGCAGCGAGATGAAATGGTGTGAACAAAGGCGTGGGGGCAGGGCTCTGACTGAAGAGCCTGCTTCAGAACAGCAAATCCATTTGGCTGCAGCAGAGGGTTCTGGAAAGGACTGGCAGGGGATGAGTCTGTGAGGTAGCCTGGGGCTTGCCTGGAAAGGGCTTGGAATGCAGAGGGTGGCATTTGGCCTTGATTCAGGGTGTGATGGGCAGCTACTGGAGAGATTTGAGCAGGGATGTGCAGAGGGCTGTCTTTTCAGGGAGACTGATCTGCCAGTGCATCTAGGATGGGTGAGCCCTGGGACCAGCCTGCTCTTTTCTCCCCATCCCCACATGCCTGCCAGTGACCCCAAGAATGTCACATTCTGTCCCAGGCCAGTCTCCCCAGGGCTACCATCTGCTCCTGGAATCAGACCACCCTCTGGCTCCTGGCTGGTCTCTGGTCTGGCTCTTGCTAGGAGCTCGGAAGGGGCACCTTGCAGGCAGTAATTGGGTTTCCAAACCGCCTGCTCCTTCGTCATGGGCACTCATTCTGACGCAGAGCACACCATCAAAGCAGCTCTGTTTCCTGCCTGCCCCACATTGCTTAGCTGTTGGTTCCTAGTCCCGGGGCGGCTCCAAGGGCTGGGTGTTCCTTCTGACTACCTGGCAAGAGGAAGGTCGGAGGCGTCTTCTATGATAGTCTGACTTTGGCCATACTGGGGTACTGTATGGTGGAGGGCTCATTAGCTTATATAATAGGCCCACACCAGCCCAGTTGGAGGGGGGGGGACTTCAGTCCCCAACACTGAAAAACAAACAAACAAACAAATGCATGTTTCTGAAGGGGAAAATGGCCCTCATTGCTGCTTGGCTCTACAGATGAGAGGCAAAGAGGTGTGTTTCTGGCAACAGGGGAGGCATGCCTCCCGGCCTGGCTCAGCATAGGAACATGAGGGTTTTTCCCTTTCCCCTCTCCAATAGAAAGCATCTCTACTTCCCTTTATCCATACTTTTCCATTGGAGAAATGAGTAGAGAGGATTTGGAACTCCTGGCGTGCACAGCCCCCTCACCATCAGCTTCCAGAGAGCTGACTTTGCCAGACAGCCAGGCCCCATCCTCCAGCCCCAGGAGGTGGAGGCCACAGCTGCTGCAGATCAGTCAGCCAGGACAGAGGGGGGTCTAGCTGAGGGCTCACTGCCTGCTGGTGAGACCCTGAGCCCCCTGGCCTAGCACTTCTGGCTTCTCCAGACCACAGAACTGTCCTTGAGGGCCCCCTGCCTTGGACATAGCTTTGAAGGCCAGCAGGGGGATTTGAGGAGGTGGATGAAGGAAAAGAGAAGGAGGGTTTGGGGAGCCTGAGGTGGGCAGGATGCCAGGCCTTCTGCTGCAGAGCTGCGGGTGCCTGAGGTGAACCACGCACAGTTGCCATCTGTGCCCGGCAGAGGGCAGCCCAACACTGCTTTTTACTATCTTAAACCTCAGGGTTCCTGGCTTGCTCCATCTCCCAGGGAGGGAGTACTGGGCTAAGCCAAGGCTTCATTTCCATGTGTCCTCACTCTGAAGTCTGGTAGAGGTGAGCTAGAAGTAGCCACAGAAAATGGAGACTGAGTGGGAGCCTTGTTTGCTACATGGCCTTACCCCTAAGCTGTTATTCCTCTACCTTCCCAGGGATGGTGACCACTATGATGCCCTCCGGGACTGCCTCAAGGCCATCTCCTTGAACCCTTGCCACCTGAAGGCACACTTCCGTCTGGCCCGATGCCTCTTTGAACTGAAGTATGTGGCTGAGGCTCTGGAGTGCCTGGATGATTTCAAAGGGAAGTTCCCAGAACAGGCCCACAGCAGTGCTTGTGATGCATTGGGCCGGGACATCACAGCTGCCCTTTTCTCCAAAAATGATGGTGGTGAGTGCTGAGCAGAGGTTGCTGTGGATTGCCTCCTTAGGGCTATGGGATCTGGAAAGGGCATGGTTCTGTGATCTGATCAGGAAGCCCTGGCTTCAGATGCAGATTCAGAAATCCCATAGCCTAAAAACAGTCTCCTAACCCCTGAAACTCAGTTTCCATACCTGAAGGGGCGGTGGCCAGCACCTCCCATTGAAAGCTGCTGTTGAGGGTAGTGAGAGCATTCAAGATGCCAGGTACAGAAGTCATCTGAGCCAGACAGGCTATGTGGGCTCCAGCTGGGCCTTCCCACCTGTTTTCAGACTGGGCCCTGGCAGCTCACTAGGCTGAGAGAGGCCAGTGTCATTTGTTGCCTTTGCTTCAATCTATGCAAGTGTGGCAGGCATGGTGGAAACGCCTTAGTTCCCAACTCAGCTCTACCAGGTAGAACTGTGTGGCCATGGATACAGCATAGCCTCCAGACCATTGTCACCCAACCGCATACAAAGCCTACCCAGTTCCTCTTGCTAGAGTTGTAGGTAATGTGGGCTACAAACATGGAAACTGGGCTCACTGGAGGGCAATGACTAGCACGGATTTGTTTGTTCCGGGGAATACTGTTCAGGCTGAAAGCGGTGATGCTCATCCATACAGCCTTCTCTCAGTTTCCAGAGTGAGGGTGGAGGTGGACAGCCTTATATTGCCAGCACCAGGCTGCAGACAGCACAGAGCTAGAGGAGACAGTGAGCAAGTGGAGATAAGTCTCTCACCTCTCCTTGATCTCTGCCCCCAGAGGAGAAGAAGGCAGCTGGCGGTGGTCCAGTTCGCCTTCGCAGCACAAGTCGCAAGGACTCCATCTCAGAAGATGAAATGGTGCTACGGGAACGGAGCTACGACTATCAGTTCCGCTACTGTGGCCACTGTAACACCACGACAGACATCAAGGAGGCAAATTTCTTTGGCAGGTCTGAGGCCCTGAATAGGAGGAGGGCACGCACGTAGCACAGTTGGCAGCAGGAGTTTGTGGACCTGGGCCACAGGGGAGGCATCCTTTGCCACTACTGGTTGCTGGCTTGCCTTTGTGCCCTTGGGTATCTCTGCTAGGCTCTGTTTCTTTGTCTGTTCAGTGGAGCCAGCCACATACCGCTCAGGAGTCACAATAGCTTGGCCTGAGTGCAGCGTCCAGGGCTGTGCTGCAGCAGTCTCCTGCCCCTCCCACTCCGTCTACTATCCCAGAGCTTGCTTGCTTTATCTGGACAGTTGGAGCTTTTCTCTGCTGCTGCTGAAAGGGGAGGCAAGAACTTTCAGAGGCTGGGCGCCTCACACCATTGTGCTCAGGACCGTGCCCTGGGTACTAAGGGACCGAGCCTGTGTTCTCAAACACTCCCACCCCAAGTCCCACCCTTCCTTGGTTTTTACCCATTGGGTAGGTAAGGCATGCGAACAAAAATCAAGCAAGTCTCCTCCACCAAGATCCCTCTAAATGCCAACAGTGTATGAGGGCCTGTGTTGTGGATGCACTGTAGGGGTGCACTGTAGCTTGACCCAAGAAGTGTTAGATTGCTGAGGGAAGCATTAACTAGATGAGGGTGTTCTTAGAGCCCTAAGAGATGGATACAAGCCTTGGTCCAACACCAAGGAAGTAATAATGTACCTTGGGGACACTACAGTACCATCTTGGAGGGACCCAGAGAATCACTGATGTTGGGTGTTTTTTGTTGTTGTTGTTATTGTTTCGTTGGGGTTTTTGTTTGTTTCTTTGTTTTGCTTTGTTTCGTTTTTTCTGGACAGAGTTTCTCTGTGTAGCTCTGTCTGTCCTGGAACTCTTTGTAGACCTGGCTGGCCTTGAACTCACAGAGGTCCACCTGTATCTGCCTTGCGAGTGCTGGGATTAATGGTGTGCACCACCACCCCCTGGCTGATGTTGATAGAGTAATGACTAGTCCCTGCAGTATGCAAGGAGGAAGACCATTTGCATAGACTTCTGAGTCAAGGGTAGCTCCTTGAGTATGGGGGACTGAGTGGTCCCAGGCCTTACCCTTTCCCCCAAGCCTTTACTTGAGTCTCCCACCTGACCTCCCTGCCATTTGTCCCTTGCCAGCAATGCTCAGTACATCGTCAGTGGCTCTGATGACGGCTCCTTCTTCGTCTGGGAAAAGGAGACCACCAACCTAGTCCGAGTGCTTCAGGGGGATGAGTCCATTGTCAACTGCTTGCAGCCGCATCCCAGCTACTGCTTCCTGGCCACCAGTGGCATTGACCCTGTTGTGCGACTGTGGAACCCACGGCCAGAGGTGAGGACACAGGCAAGGTGACCAAAGCCAGACAGAAAGAGCTTGGAACGTGTTTAGAGCTCAGGCTGACCTTCACTGCTGGGGAAGGGAATGAGCCAGATAGGCTAGAAGCTGCTGGGAAGGTGGAAGCCCCAGGCCCAGGGAGCCCTAAACACAGTCAGTGGGCATTCCTGGGCTGAGATTTGCATTCTTGGAGCATATCCTTGAGCTAGCTATGGGGTGAAATGCCCATCCACCAAGAGCAGGTGTGCAAGAGGGAAGACACAAGTAGATCAGCCTCCCAAGGGAGTGCGTCAAGCTCCCCGGAGGCCTTCCCTTCCTGCACTACTGTGATGTCTGCCCAGACGCTGTCTGAGAACTGACTCCGGTCCCAGCGAGGTCCACAGACTTTGGAATCTGAAAACCCTAAGTTTGAGGTCTATCCCTTTCGCTCACTGCCTGTGAGACTTAACCATGGGGTGATACTACTCCAAAGGATGCTGTGAGGTCTAAGAAGTGAATCTTATGCAGTCCTGTCCATAGAACACTTAGGCCAGTGTGGCCTCCTCTGCTTGCAGTGCCAATGGGCAGGTAAGCCTTCCAGAGGCGGCTGGCAGGCTGAAGTCACATGGTAGATCTGAATCCAGAACTGACTTGCTGTGACTTTTATAGGAGGGACCCCATAGGAACCTTCCTTACGAGAGAAAAGATAAAGGACGGACTGTTGCGGGGGCAGAGGCTGGGGGACCGTATCCAACCCCCAACCTGACATATGCTCTCCCCATGCATGTCCCCCATGTGTCCCTGTGTAATATCCCCTCCCTCCCAATGGCTTGTGTGCCCATAGATACACACCAGTGTGATCTCTCTCACATATTACGAAGTGGATATTTCCCCTTATACATCCCAGTATGTATGTTTCCCTCCCCAGCCCCGGCCCCTATGCATATGCCACAGTACAGGTGCCCCCTCCTACCCTGCTGTCCCCTCCACCTGAGTGCCCTGGAACTGTCTTTTCTTGACAGAGTGAAGACCTCACAGGCCGAGTTGTGGAAGATATGGAGGGTGTCTCTCAGGCCAACCAGCGGCGCATGAATGCCAATCCCTTGGAGGCAATGCTGCTGGACATGGGCTACCGGATTACAGGCCTGAGCAGTGGGGGCACTGGGGCCTCTGATGATGAGGACAGCTCAGAGGGCCAGGTGCAGTGCCGGCCCAGCTAGATGCTCCTAGCCCATCCCCAGCCCTGTGCAGATCAGAGGGCTGGGTTCTGTTTTGGTTTGTCTTCCCACCCCTATTTTTTTCATTTTCCCTGTTTTGTTTGTTAGTTTGGCATTGTGGGTGGGAATTGCTGCAACTTGCTGGCTTTCAGACTCTTGGGCTAATTGTCCCTTGACTGTCCCCAGCCCTGAGCAGAAAAGCCGGAGGGGAAGCCCCTCCATCTGCCCTCACCTCCCGCTTCTGTGTCTCTGGAAGGCTCTGGCCCTTCTCAAAGCCCCTTCTGCCTCCAGTGGGGAGGCACGAGCCGAAGTTGTCTTCAAGGACTGCCCTGCCCTTCGGTTGGCAGCAGATAGGGAGTGGACCGCCCTGGCAAGCTCTCGCCTTGGCCTGTTGCCGCTCTCCACCCCACCTACAGGGCTAGCTCCTGTGCTCTTTCTGGAAGGTCCCTGCACAGCCACCAGTGTTAGGGTGGAAGCATAGGAAAGATGGGAGCCCTGGAGTGGCAAGGTCGGGCCACCTGCCCTGGTGGCAGTGGAGCTTCCTCATCCCCTCCTGGACCTGATTTCCTAGGCTGTCTCTGGGGACTTTGCCTTTCCTATGATGTGCTGGGAGGTGGGGCACCCCACCCCACCCACCTGCCCATGCAAGTACTTCTGCGCCATGGCCACTCTCCTGGGGTGCTCCTCGGCCTCACTGTGACCTTCCTGCCAGAGCTCCCAGCCAGGCCTACTCTGCTGAGGTGGCGCTTCCTAAGGACCCTTCTCGCCCTCTCTGCCCTCCTTCCCATCCTTGTGCTGAGCCGCCACAAAGACCAAAGAAGTGATGGCGTTTCTCTGTCCCCTGCTGCTCTGGGGGGGGGGGGAGTCCCTAGCTCAGCCACCCATCCTCAGCAGCCCCCAAGCTTTACACTGGACACAGCGGCACTCCACCACCAAGCCTCCCCCTCTCCCTCTCCCTCTCCCTCTCCCCTCCCTCTCCCTCTGCCCCCTTGCTCTAGAGGTGGGAGTTGGTTGAACCCAGCCTCCCCCGACCCTGTGTGCTTCTTCTGGGCTGCAGCCCTCCAGCTGCAGCCTCCCTTTTCTCCCTCCTCCTTCCCTTCCCTCCTCCCTCCTCCCTCCCTCCCTCCCCCCTGTCTCTGCCAGGTGCCTCCTCTCAGTCAAGCTTCTGAGCAGCCCTGGAGACAGGAGGGCCATGTTAAAAGCTTTTTCACAGTTTTAAGAAGACTGGGGGGTATGAGGCTAGTGGTGGGGGGTCTGGCACCATCTCATTGCTTTAATCTCAGCGACACAGGTGGCAGCTTCGCCCCCTTCCTGCCCACCCCAGGCCCTCTTCCCACCCCTCTCTTGTAGCTTGGTAATGAAGTGTATTTATTGGTGAAGGAAACAGCAGCTGCTGCTGCGACTTGCTCCCCTGTCTCTTCCTCATGACCTTTCTCAAGTCAGGGAGGGGGAGAGGGAGTGTTGGACTAGACCTTGGGACACAAGAACTGCCAGGGTCCCTTTGCTTTCCTATGTCCAAGCCACCTACCATTTCCTCCCTCCATGCCTCCTGTGTCCCACCCAACTGCCTAGCCTGGGCCCTGCAGTGTGGAGAGACACATAAGCCTTACTGTCCTCTGGGGGCAGGAGCCGAGCCTTTTTGTTGCTCTGCTCCCAGGAGAGTGAGGGTGATGCAATTGATTAAAACCATTTTGTTCTAGTTGTGAGTGGCGGCATTTGTTGGGTCCCTCTCCTCTCAGTAGCTCTCTGACCTGGAGCAGCCGCACCCCTGCAGGGTGACACCTGCCTTGGGAGGGCCGTCATGAACAGCAGCGCTCAGCCCAGCAGTCAGCTTTTCCTCTCTGGCTTTCTCCCTGTGAAATAAGGGATTTCAAATCTTGGTTGGTTTTTCAGATTCTTTAAACTAGAACCTGAATCAGAAATACACATTCCACCCTGGGGTCCAAAAGGCACTTGTTTCTTGTACACATGTTATAAGGAGTGAATGTTTGCACAGTAGTGATAACCTTGCTACATGCAGTGTGTTCTGTGTCCCTTTCTGTTTTACTACAGAAGAAAAAATTCTAGTTGTAGCCTACTAAATGAATTTCAGAACCCATAGGTCCCCCCAACCCGGCTTCCTAGATTTGGTGATTTCCTAATCTAGAAGATTCCAGAATTTCACACCTCACACCATTTTCATAGGGCATCCCCACCCACCCCCAGAGCAAAGGATGGCTGAGTTCAATGTCAAATCACGTAGGAGTTTTTATGTCCTAGCAAATTAGTGGAGGAGGAGGAGGAGGAGGAGGAAGAGGGAGGAGGAGGAGGGAGGAGGAGGGAGGAGGAGGAGGGAGAAGGAGAAGGGAGAAGAAGAAGAAGAAGAAGAAGAAGAAGAAGAAGAAGAAGAAGAAGAAGAAGAAGAAGAAGAAGAAGAAGAAGAAGAAAAGAAGAAGAAAAGAAGAAGAAGAAGAAGCACACATAAATTAGGAGAAACTTTTGAGACTGGAGCTCTAGCCCAGGCTGGCCTTGAATTCATTAGGTAGCTAAGGATGACCTTAAACAGGATCCTCCTACCTCCATCCAATGAGTGCTGGGATCACAGATGGACACCACCACCACACCCAGCTTTTTGCATACTAGGGATGGAACCTGGGGCATCAGGCTCAGTGGAGCTCACTCTGCACTGAGCTGCACCCCCAGCCCTATCTTTTCCTTCCATGTACTTGGGTGCTTCATAACCTCTCGAACTTTTATTCAAAGCAATCACCACTACTCATAGTTCCAGTCCACACCAGTTTGTTGTTTTACACGGTGACTGCTCAAATCCCAACTTTGTGTTTTTGTTTGAAACAGGGTCACTCTATCATGTATACCTGGCTGTCCTGGAGACAGCCACGCGCCTCCCTAGTGCCAGGGTTAAAGGTGTGCGTTACTACATCCCACTAAAACCCAACTTTGGGAATTGCAAATTGTAGTCAAAAGCAGTCAATGCAGTCTCATAATAAAAGTGCGGACCAGCTCAAGCTGGCCACTCTCCCCCTGACCAGTAGATACTGGGAGCTCTCAAATTTAAAGTATTCCTGTTTGCCATCCACACCCTGCCAGGACACCACAAGGTCCCTCGATACAGTTTAGGGCTCATAGTACCATGAGAACATTTCCACTTGAAACTTGAGAATCTTCTCTTTGTAGCCATGGAAAGATCCAAGCTGGGCTGGCTGGACCTCATCAGGTCAGGACACAGATTAGGCAAAGACCCTGTGTTCCCAAATTAAGTCTCCAGAAGCCTCAAGATATTTCCAGACCATTTGAGAGAGGTATGGTGTCCCAGGGTAAGGAAGTAACTCACTGTTGTGTTTTTCTGTGGGCCCAACTTGTAGATGGTGGGCAGGAGGGGCTAACTGGAGGATCCCATGTCCCCAGAGACAGATTACAGGTCCTGCAGACAAAGAAAAACCATTAGAATTTACCAAGAGGGTGAGAGAGGTGCTCAGTAGTTTTAAGCACTTGATCCTGCAGAGGACCTGGGCCCTGTACCCAGCACACACATTCTCTTCTGGCATCTTGGGCACTGAACAGATGTTGCGCACAAACATGTGCGGGCAAACACCTGTACACACAAAATGGAAATAACTAAAAAGTAAGTGAGGCACTTTGTTTTTTGTTTGTTTGTGAAACAGGGTTGCACTGTGTAGTCCTGGCTCTCTTGGAACTCACAATATAGTCCAGGCTGGCCTCAAACACACAGATCCACCTGTCTCTGCCTCCCTGGTGCTGGAATAAAGGCTCAGTGAGGAAAAAATGTAATAATTTTATCAGGATTTCCCTTTTCTTTGGCATTGGTGCTCTTTTACCCCTCTAGAGTAGTTTTAGGCTTACAGGAAGTTGAGGGGCTGGGTAGGGGATGACTTAGTTGGTGAAACCCGTGCCACACAGGCATAAGGGTCTGAACGGGACATGCAGCTGTAGCCCTACCTAGTTCTGGGGTGGCAAGGCAGAAGAGCTGGCGAGTTTGCTGGTCAGCTAGGTAGTCCGGTTGAGTTAGTGAACTTCCGGTTCAATACAAAGACCCTGCCTCAAAAAAATAGGAAAACAATAGAGGAAGACAGCCACACAGTCAGCTCTGGTCTGCACACATGCATGTCTGCTGTGATCTGCTGTTTTGTCCCACTGACTTCCCCTTGGAGGGGTGAGTAGGTACAGAGTCAATTGTGCAGACTCTGGGAGACTGCTCAGTTTATTTTAGAAAGGGTAAAGCCACGCACCCAAGGGCAGGAAGGGAAAGTTGCAGCGCTGGCATCAGGATCCTTTCTTGGTGGCTGGAGACTGGTTAGGCCATCTTATCCTACGGCACAGCAGCTGATGCTGGCGGCTCCCTTGGCAGACCTATGTTGACTCAGCACTCTCATTGAGCTCTCTGACTCCAGTTCCAGGGAGTCTGATGCCCTCTTGTGATTTTCACAGGCAGCTGATTATGTGGTATACACACACAAAGATACACATTAATAAATAAAAATTCTTAGAACTCTAGCAAAATGTAAAAAGTGACTACACACATACATATGCAAACACATTATTTTTGTTTGGAGACAGGGCCTCACTATGTTGGCTTGACTAACCCGGAATTCACTATGATCCACAGCTTCTGCCTCCCAAGTGCTAGAACTACAGGCAGGGGGCACCATGCCCGGCTGTATGAGGTCTATATTATAAAAATTCAAAACTGGGAATATAAAATTAAATGGGTAGTTCTTGTTTATGGATAGGAAGGTCCAACATTAATGTGTCAGCTACTTCTGCCTTGCTTTATAACTTCAAATAATTTCCAAAACAGCAAGTTACGAATATCAGCAGGATGCTTACAAGGTTTGTATGGAGAGGTAAGAGATCTGCAATAGCCAAGACAACACTGAAAAAACAGCTGAAGGAGCAACACTACCCAACTGCAAGATCCCTAAAAGCTACAGTAATAAAGACAGCACAGTGCTGGCAAGAAATGGGTTAACAGACAAAGGAATTAACAGCCCCCAAACAGACCCATATAATATAGACAACTGGTCTCTGTGAAGGAACAGTTGGTTCAATGGGAAAAGTGTAATCCTTCTATAATTCACCTGCATAAGAACAACTGGACATTCGCATGTCAAAAATTAAAGGTTTATTGTATTTTGTGTGTGTGCGCACACCTGCATACGGTTATATGAGCCACATCGTGCAGGTGATCCCAGAGACCACGAGAGGGCACTGGATGTCCTTGAACAGGAGTTAATGGTGGTTGTAAATTGCCATTTGGGTGCTGGGACCTCTGCAAGAACAGTAAGTACTCTTAACCTCTGACCTATCTCTTCAGTCCACCTTTAATCCCAGCACTCCAAAGGCAGAGACAGAATGATTTCTGTGAGTTCTAGGTCAGGCTACTCTACAAAGCAAATTCCAGGACAGCCAAGGCTTCTACACCGAGAAACGGTGTCTCAAAAAAAATGAAAGAAAACAAACCTCAAAATCTACATAAAATCTGGGCATGGTGGTTTATGCCTGTAATGCCAGATACAAAAGATTGAGGCAAAAAGGGTCTCAAGTTTGTGATCTGCCTGAGCTACACAGACCTTATCAGAAATAGAGTAAAACTTTACAGAAAATAGCAAGAAAAATCTATGTAACCTTGACTTTTGTAATGAGTTTTTGAGTTTTTAGGTACAACATTAAAAATAAGATCAATGGGGGAAAACATTAGGTAAGATTTCATCCAAATTAAAAGCTTTGGCTCAGCAACGGACACTGTTAATGAAAAACCAACCCTGGAGTTCCAGGCCAGCCAGTGCTACATAGTGAGATCCTGTCTTTAAAAATGCTATTTCAGAGTAACAAAATAACAAAACACATCTGTCAGGATAGTTTAAACAAATTGACAGTATTAAATGCTGACGAGAATGTGGAGCAATTGGAACTTTAGTCCTTGCTAGTAAAAATACAAAATTACACACTGATATAATAATCAGAAACAGGGCCTTTCTGCGTAGCCTAGGCTGGCTTGGACTTGATGTGGCCCAGGTTTATGAGCCTTCTATTTAAGCCTCCCCCATGCTGGGATTACAAGCAGTAACTATCACAACACCTAGCTAACATACCCACTTTTGAGGACAGTTTATAGTTCCTTTGTTTTTCTTTCTCCCCCCCCCTTGGTTTTTTAGACATGGTTTCTCTGTGTAACAGCTATGGCTGTCCTGCAACTCACTCTATAGACCAGGCTGACCTCAAACTCACAGAGATCCACCTGCCTTTACCTCTGGAGTGCTGGGATTTAAGGCATAAGCTACCATCACCCTGCCAATTTGCAGTTCTTACAAAACTAAACATAGTCTACTACACAATCCAGACATACTCCTTGGTATTTATTGAAATGAGACAAAAATTTATCTATGCTAAAAACACATGCTTGCATAAGCATAAATATTTATAAGTGTTTTGTTCATGATTGTCCAAACTGGAATCAACCAACATGTGCTTGAAAAGGTTAGAAGATAAACTAGCTGCAACCATACAATGGAATGTTCCCGGGGGGAAAAAAAAAAAAAAGGTGGGGAGAGTCTTGGAGAGTCTTTCATATGAATGCAAATAAATATTAGGAAAAACAAGTGGCAGGCACTATGAGCAGTGGTGATGGACATCTTTAATCCCAGCACTCAGGAGGCACAAACAGGAGGATCTCTGAATTGGAGACCAGCCTGTTCTACTGAGTAAGTTCCAAGACACCCTCCAAAGCTACAGAGAAACCTCTCCAAAAACCCCCCCCAAAAAAAAAAGAAAAGAAAAGAAAAGAAAATGGTCTGAAGGGATGGCTCATGGTTTACGAACACTGGCTGCTCTTCCAGACCACTGACCAGGTTCAACTCCCAGCACCTACAGAGTGGCTCACAACAGTCTATAACTCCAGTCCGGGGAGTTGGGGGGGGGGACACCCATGCTGTCTTCTGCCCTCAGGAATTTCCAGGCTCACATGTGGTACACAGACCCAAGCAGACAAAACATCCATACATACTGTCTTAGTTAGGGTTTTTATTGCTGTGAAGAGATACCATGACCATGGTAACTCTTAGAAAGAAATCATTTAAATGAGGTGGTAGCTTACAGTTTCAGAGGTTCAGCCCATTATCATCATGATAGAGGGTGTGGCAGTGAGCAGGCAGACTTCTGTGGTGCTGGAGCTGAGAGTGCTACTACTGGGGGATGTCCTTCTGGCAGGACAGGTACCTCCATCTTCATCCTACATCTTGATAGGCAGGCACCAGGAAGTGGACTGACTCACTGGGCTGTATCTTGAACATAGGAAGCCTTTCCCAACAGTGACACTTCCTCCAACAAGGGCATACCCACTCCAACAAAGCCACACCTCCTAATATAGTGCCACTCCCTGAGCTTATGGGGCCAATTACATTCAACCTACCACGCATATAAAATGTGCATAGAATAAATGCATAGTGAAATCAGTAAAGGCAAAATGTATTATGATTTCAGCTACGTGACTCTGGAAAAGGTGAAAGTATAAAGACAGGAAAAAGACCAGTGGTGGCCCACTTTCAAAGTGTTCTTTCTGTGCCTGTGACTCATCCAGAGCTCCCGCTGGCCTTGCCACTAGAGAGCCTGGAGCTCAGATAAGTGCACATGGTGAGAATGCACAGCAAAGCAGACATTACAGATAGAGGTATCTGTACTCATGCTGGGCAGGTGTAGCCCCAGAGACCTGCCATGTGGTTGCAGAACCTAAGACACAAGTTGGCTAGTTCAGTGAATCTCAGGTCTGGCCATCTGGCCAAAATCAGGACCACCTAGGATCTTTTAAATGATTTCCTTGTTGCCTACCCAGAGCTTCTGTATGGATCTGTGTGAAATAGAGCCCAGGCATCCATGCATTACTTAGAGACATTCCAGGTTCATTCTTCAGTGAAGCCAGAGGTGAGAACCACTAATCTGGCCATGTCCAAATTAAATGAGCATGAACAATGAATTCCAAAGAGAAAGAGGAAAAGGATGGCTTGCCCAGGCCCCACAGTGAATGAAGCAATCCTGGGACTAAATCCTGATCTCTGGTTCCTAGACCAGTTCTTAGAGCCATTTCCTTGGGACGGGAGGGATGGCTCAGTGGTTTACTCTTGCAGGGAATTCCCAGCACCTACATGGTGCTCAGAACCATCTGTAACTCCAGTTCCAGGGGACCCAACATCCTCCTCTGGCTTCTAAGGACACCATGGCGCCCAGATACACATACAGACAAAACACTTGTAAAAATAAAATATATCTTTAAAAATAAGTTCAAAATCTTAAATCATTTTCTTAGCATGCCCAAGGCCTGGTTTTTTATCTTCACCAAAACACAACAGACATTTTCTTATGTTGATATTCCTAATACAGGTTTCAGCTTCTTAGTGTATGTCTGGCAATGGGCTGGCCATTGGCTTAATGGGACTTCACACACAGACCTGGTTCCTGCTGCTGGTTCGTGCTGGTTCCTGACAGCCTGGAGCTTCCAGATTATCTGGAAATTATAGAATAGCAAATTAGGGGATTGTGTGTGTCCCTGAACATTGTCCTTCAATGGGAAACAGAATCCTCTCCAGTACTGTCCAGCAGGGAGTGTCTCACCAGGTGCCAGGCTCAGGCCTAACAATATGAGCATGGAAAGCAGGTAGATGGAAGGCATCCTGCAGTATGGTAGGAATGTGCCACTCATAGTTCTATCCTCTACTGCCACTTATTTCTTTAAATAAAATAGGTTCTGGTCCTAATAAGCCATAGTTTGGCTGACACTATTCTTATCATTCCCTCTTTCCAGCAGAGACGAGCACATGTAGGTTGGATTCCAATATGTGCCTACACTTCAGACAAATCCCTCCTGAACACCCCCACTCCCCCCAACAACCTATTTGTATGTTTTCTTGCAGCAAATGGATACTATTACCTGTTCTGGTTATCTTTCTTTATTGTAAGGAGGCTCCAAAGGATGGTAAGAGTAAGCGGGTATGGGTTTTCCAATAACGATGTATAATTTCCTTATTTTTGTCCAGGCATCACAATCCCCAGAGAGCTGGGGTTTACAAAAGTGAGTTCCAGATAGTCAGGGCTGTTACACAGAGAAACCCTGTCTGGAAAATACCTAAATAAATAAATAAATAAATGATTCAAGTGTTTTGTTGTTGTTTTTGAGGCAGGGTTTCTTTGAAGCTTTGGAGCCTGTTAGGGGTTCTTTCTTCTTCATTTTGTTTTTTATTTGTTTGTTTGATTTGTTTTTTTGAGACAGGGTATCTCTGTGTAGCTTTGGAGCCTGTACTGAAACTCACTCTGTAGACCAGGCTGCCTCAGACTTATATAGATCTATCTGCCTCTGCCTCCCGAGTGCTGGGATTAAAGCCATGTGCCACCACTGCCCAGCCAAGTGTTTTTTGTTTTGTTTTTATATAGATTTTTCCCCGTAGAATCAAGGTCTTCTTCCCAGAGCTGAGATTACACTCATGTCACTATGCCCAGTGTTGTTGGTTTATTTTTGAGACAGGTCTCTCTTATGTCAGCAGTTCTCAACCTATGGGTCTGGATCCCTTTGGGGGCTACATATCAGATATCCTGCATATCAGATATTTACTGTTCATGACAGTAGCAACATTATAATTATAAAGTAGCAAGTAAATAATTTTATGGTTGGGGGTCATCACATTGTGAACTGTATTGAAGGGTCAAAGGTTGAGAACCAGTGTTCTATGTAGTCCTAGTTATCTGGAACTCGCTCTGTAAACCAGACTGGCCTCAAACTCACAGAGATCCTCCTGCGTCTGTCTCCAGAGTGTGGGGATTAAGGTGTGCACCACCACACTCAGCTTCATGCCCAGTTTTATGAAGTGCCGGGAATTGACCCCATGGCCTTGAATGTGCTACGAAAGCACTATACCAAATGAACTGTCATCCACCTGTTTCAGCTCCTGACAGCCAGGCTTAAGATCTTAAACATGATGGCCATATCTTGAGTCCACATGTTTTATCTCATGCTTTACTGTCTTCCCCAAAGTCAGAGACTTAGATTCCGGCCCTAACTGTACAGTTTGTAACCTTGCTTAGGTAAATTCACCCATAAAAAGGGGGGCAGTAAGAAGCTGAACTGTGATATTTAAAGAGTCAGACTTAACTCTCAATGGTTTCTTGCATTAAATGATTGGCCCTTCTTAGGTGTGGAAATTTTCACAGCCCTACTGGGGATGGCAAGATGAAAAATGGAGGAGGAGAGAGGGGAAGAAGGAGAGGGGGAAGAGGGAGAGAAACTTATCCAGCCTCTGGTAGGCAAAGTGTAATGATGGAGCTGAGTAGAAAGACTGCAAAATCCTCAAAATCAAAGACACTGCTCCCTGATGTCCTACACCCTGCATCCAGCCTAGGAGTTCCTCCAAGCAGCAGCCAGGAGCCCCAGCAGCCGCGGGGGGGGGGGGGGGGACGGGGCAGCTCAATGCTGTTTCACCTTTGCAGGTTCACTGATTGAGGTGTTGCTTCCCCAGAAAGGGACCATATATGGTCAACAAATAGCTCCTAGGGCACTCCCTGAGCAACCCCTCTCTGTCAGCTGACTATAGGGACCATTAGATCCAGTCAGTCCCTTTCCCAAGGAGTTTCAGTCTCCGGGGGAGACAGATGCATAAACAGCTAATGCTAATGCGAGCACACATGAATATTCAATAGGTGGGAACAGCCTTCAAGCTCTGGATGCATAGGTGAGCAATAGCCTGAAACCTTGAACGGGGTGCAGAAGAGGAGGGAAAGGGCATCCCTGAGTAAGGAACAGGGTAGGCAAAGACAGGAGGCATTCGGTACAGTGAGGCCAGCAGCACAAAACAAGGGCTCAGCCTAGGGAGAGCCTTGCATGCCAGAATGAGTGAGGTGCCCCGAGAGAGGAGGTTTGCCACCTCTGGGGCGTCCTACATAAAGTGGGTTGAGGAGGTGTCCTGACTCCCACTACAACAGGGGTACACTAAATACACTCCTCTAATGAGCAGCCTCCAGCCCTCATAGGTTTACCAGCTTGACAGTTTCCACTCTGCCATCCTCCCCTCCCCCAGCCAGCCCCATAAATGGATCCAGATGGTCATTCCTATTTTAGGTAGTGTATGTGTTGGGGGAGGGGTGGCTCTGAACCCCATCAATCCTCAAACAAACTCTGTGTAAGAGGAGCCTCTTCCAGGCCCTGCTGTGATCCTCTGAGCCTGGAAGGCAGGGATAGTCTTTGATGGAGATTATCCATCTGGCTGAGGTGGGGTGGGGGGGAAGGCAGAGGAGGCAAGGACATAGGCCAGGGAGCTGAGTGCTCTGGGTGAGAACCAAAGTGATGTGTGTGAGAGAAGGGGCCCTGTGATAGCTTGTAGTGGAAGCCAAACCCAGGAGAGAACCACCCACAGGAGCCAGAGCTGGCTCCGATACACAGCCACGTGACCTTTGTGTCCTGACTGCTGTAGCTACCCAGGGCAAAGGGAGGATAATGTAGGCTATAAGAAGAAAGCTATGGCTCTCTCAGAGCATAGTACTATAGCGCTGTGCTCACCAGCCTCCAGGAACCCATCTTAAAAGGGCTCAGAGCACAAGGAAGTAGCAGACGATGAGCTAGGTTCCTTTGCTCAGACAGGTTGTTTCCAAAACATTATACCAAGCCTATAAGTATTTGTCACAGGTCTGGCTTAGTGAATATTGGTTAAAAACTACTAAGCACTAGACTAGGCACTGGGTTTACAGAAGTGAAGACAACTACTCCTCCCTAGAGGAGGAAACAGACAATATGAGGCTGTAAGTGTACTATGGGGTATTCCCCAGGAGAATTCTAATTCAGACTGGAAGCCAAAAATTGGCTGGCTAAGTCTGCATCTAAGTCTGGAAGGATGTGTGGAAGTTAGTTTAAGTGGGTAGAAGGATACATTAAAAACAGGGGGTGGGAGGTGTGCTATGTCCCTCAGTAAGAAGGGATAATGGCAGGAAGCGATCAAAGGTTAGGGTATCAATAGTGAAGAAGTAAGAGATAAGACATGATCTGGAAGGCACAGAGGCCTTGTAAATTAAAACATGGAAGATATAGCAGGCCGTTGGTGGTGCATGCTGAGGCAGGTGGATCTCTGTGAGAATTCTGAAACCAGCCTGATAGAGCAAATTTCCAGGACAGGCTCCAAAGCTACCCAGAGAAACCCTGATTCAAAAACAAACAAAAACCCATAGTAGATATTTGTATCTTACATTAAGCACAATGGGAAGCCAAATTAAATGTAGTATTTTGTTAATACTGCCAACTTTGTGGCAGAACCCTGAGACTTACTTGAGTTGTTTCATCATCCATACACACAATCAATGGTTAAAAGGCTATCAGTTAACAGTGCTGGTCAAGGAATATCAAAGACACACACTTTCCTAGCTGGGGCACAGAAGAAGTTAGATCAGTACTGTGACTGAGTCAAGAAGTAATGTGACAACTCATCTGACAGCTATTTCCTGGGCACTTAATCTATTCTAAACCATGCTAAAGGGGTTGCTTCCCTACAGGATTCACACTGCAGAGGGTTCACAGTACACAGCGTTCACACTGCACAGAGTCATTCATGAAAGATGTTCAAATGTGCTCAAAGGATTTTGAGTGGCTTAGAATTAGATACCAGTGAGGGTTTTTGTTTGTTTGTGTGTTTGTTTGTTTTTGGTTCTTTAAGACAGGATTTTTTTTGTGTATCCTTGGCTGAACTCGATTTGTTCAAACTAGAAGAGATCTGCCTGCCTCTGTTTCCAGAGTGCTGGGATTAAAGGATTAAACCACCTAGCCCAATGAGATCTTTAAATGATATCTAAATCGAGGAACATTTAATGTATATTCAATAGGGATGTGCACAGTTCTTGGAACATCTGCTCTGCAGTAGGAACTGTGCTAGCTAGTGTAGTAGAAGACATTTGGATTTTCCACAGCACAGATACATTTTTAAAAATGCATTTAAGAACCAGAGCTGCAGGCCTTCCATAGGTCTCCATTACAGAAGAATAATTTAATGGAAGAAGGTCACCTTAAAGGCATAGCTTTCTTCCGTGCTTTTGTCCACAGCTTCTGTTGGCTAAAAGCCTCAGGTCACGAGGAATTGAGTCTGGCTGTACTGTGCCTTAGCCCCTAGCCAGAAAGAATACTTAGCCCTAACCTGTATGGTCTGCTCCACTTGTAGAAACAATGTGCCTGGGTATGGAAATCAAGTCACTCACTCTGGGCCTAGACCTGGCACAGTGGCACACCCCTTTAATCCCAACACACAGGACACAGAGGCAGGCAGATCTCTGTGTTCGAGGGCAGCCTAGTCTACATAGTGAATTCCAAGACAGCTAGAGCTGCTTATCGAGACCCAGTTTCGAAACAAAAACAAACATCGTCCCCAAAACAATAGAGGTTCTATCTACCTAAGTCCTGTGACTTCCTGGAGCCAGGATGCCCTCTCCCGCACACAGTGACCCTTCCAGTTATCCTGTCTTTGCATCTCTGCATCCCTGCCCTCCCCAGGCCTGAGGCAAATAGCGGTATCGTCTTGCTCCCTTGTCCACTGCACTGAGTGTGTCTCTATCACATACACACCAAGATTTTAGTCTGACCTTCCTTTACACTTAACTCATGCCACAGAAAAGGACAAAGGAAATCGAAAGTCTTGTGTTTGAATCGTGGCCCCTCACCTTGTCAAGCCTCAGTCTCTCATTTGTAACCAGAGGAAAGCAACTAAATTTGTATGTCTAATTAGTTTGTGGAAAGTAGTAACAATGGATGTCAAGTGCTTGGCCCCTAAGAAGCGCTCAGTAAATACCGTCTGTACCACGTGCGGGCGAACCGAACCGCGATTGGCTGTGGATCTCCCTAGGGCTAGACTGAGAGCTGCCTGAGGACGGTGCAGACGCTCAGCCAGGGGAGCGCGGAAGAGGCTCGGCTGTGCGGACACAAAAGGGCGAGACTTTAATTCCCGGAGGGAAGACCAAGCAAGCGGACCCCTAACCTCCCGGAAGTGACGATACAGGGGCGAGCGGCGCCGCAGTCAGGCCTTCCCGAACGGGGCCTGTCCGAGCGGGCCGCGCGCAGCATGGCGGAAGCGGAAGCGGAAGGGAGTTCTCCGCTCCTGTCGCAGCCGCCGCCCCCTCCTCGGATGGCGGAAGTAGAAACGCCGACGGCGGCCGAGACGGACATGAAGCAGTACCACGGGTCCGGTGGCGTCGCCATGGACGTGGAGCGGAGCCGCTTCCCCTACTGCGTGGTATGGACGCCCATCCCGGTGCTCACGTGAGTGTCTTGCGGTGTCGCCGCGAAAACGAGGAGGGCCCGAGAGTCCTCCGGTGTGACGTTCTAGCTTTTTTCTCAGACGGGGCAACTCTTACCCTAGAACCCCGCCACCTGTGCGGTGCGCGTTTCCACTTGATGCGTGCTTCCGGTCATGGTTACCCCCTATGCCTAATTAGGGAGGAGGACGATTGTAGGCCAGGTAACTAGAAGACCCTTCCTTAAGCAGCGCAGGTGTAAAGTCCTTTAACCATTGTCTGAAGACGTATGTCCATTCATTCACCGTTAATTTCTTTTCACTCGTTGAACAAATGAATGCTTACTGGTCATCTGCTTTAGCAAAAGCGCGTTTGTTTGAGGTCACATTTGTTCATGGAATTTCAGCACTGGGAGGTCCATGCCAACATTTTGCCTCCCCACTACATCTTCTGAGTTGCAGAACAGAATCAAGTACCTGGGTGTCTGTCTCCCAGTGGAAGAGAAGCAGGTTCATAGGTGCAGCTTACTGCCCTCCTACCTTAGTTTTAACAGCCTGAACAGTTTGCAGGCTCTTCCCATTCCCCCGTTTTGTTTTGTTTTGAATTTCTAAAGTAGGAATCCTCCGTGGTGAAACTGAGTTTCTTGTGGTGTTGTCTTGGTCTGTTTACTGCCCCAGCAAGAAGACATTCAGAAGTCAAGTTTACTGTCTGTGTAGCTTGTCATTCAGCTGTGTCACAGCACCCCTCACCTGAGGGGGTAAATTTTTTCCTCTATCAAAACCAGCCATCGTACCAGGTGGTGGTGGCTCACGCCTTTAGTCCCAGCACTTGGGAGGCAGTGGCAGGCAGAGGCAGGCAGATCTCTGTGAGTTCAAGACCAGCCTGGTCTTCAAGAGCTAGTTCCAGGACAGCCTCCAAAGCCACACAGAAACCCTGTCTTGAAAAACCAAATAAATAAATAAGTATAAATTCTCTAAAGTTCTTTCTAAAATGTCTCCAAAAGTTCCTTCTTCTAAAAGTTCCCCTGATGTCTCTCCTATCCCACAAGGCTTCTAGTTCTTTTATCCACAGGTACATTTAACAACTCTCTGACAATAGGGCATGCATTTCTCTCAGAGCCAGGAAGGGGGGTAGGATCTTGAGAAAAGCTGGCCTAATGTCTCGCCCCTGGATGTGACTTTCAAACCGCCCTGACAAACTTGAAACAAGTGCTGATTAAAGCGCTATATCAAAAGTAAAAGCTAAGGTGCAGCTCTTATTGCTGATGCCCTGGTGAGAAAGAATTCCTTTCTCTGGAGTTTATTTGAGAATACAAAGCACCCAGTATATATTCTATATACAGCCAAATTTGAAGTAACAAATATTCTGGAGTTGATGCCTAGAATACTAATGGCTACTTCTGTAATAACTGATAAAGGCTCACAGCACTGATCCCCTTGCCTCGGATTCCTAAGTCCTGGGACTACAGGTATATGCCACCCCCTCCAGCTAATGACCCTAATTTTTGTGTTATGCTAAACTACTGAGGTAAGGGGAAGGGACTCAGTACAGTGCTTGTTGTGCAAAGGAACCTGCCTTTGGATTCCTGTCACCCATGTGAAAAACTAGAGGCAACAGTGTAATAATCAGCCGGTAGTCCCAGAGCTGAGGAAGTGGAGATAAGAGGCTCTCTGAGGCATGCTGGCCAGCTGGTCTTGTCAAGCCAGTGAGAGATGCTGTCTCAAAAGATAAGGTGGGAACTGGCCATACTGACGCACACCTATAATCCCAGCACTCAGAAGACAGAGCCAAAGCCAGGTGGGAGTGGGGCTAAGTCAATGGCTCAGTGGTTAAGAACACTTGTAGCTCTTGCAAATCAGAGTTCAGTTCCCAGCACCTGCATGGTGGTAC
Source organism: Cricetiscus sungorus (assembly GCA_030556225.1). Classification (NCBI taxonomy): domain Eukaryota; kingdom Metazoa; phylum Chordata; class Mammalia; order Rodentia; family Cricetidae; genus Cricetiscus; species Cricetiscus sungorus. The sequence goes on along the minus strand of JANBXA010000734.1, from coordinate 127,475,477 downwards.
TCAGCCACCTGTAATGCTAGTTTCAGGGGATTTAATGGGCACTAGGCAAACTATGGTGCACATACATACATGCAGGCAAAATGTTTATATTAAATAAAACTAAACCATAAAAGAAAAAAAAAAATCAAGCAACCAGTCAGTCAGTGGTGGTGCATGTCTTTAGTCCCAGCACTCAAGAGACAGAGGCAGGTAGATCTTTGAGTTCAAGGCCAGCCTGGTATATAAAGCTACACAGAGAAACCCTGTCTCAAAAAAAACAAAAACCCAAAAAAAAAAAAAAAAATCAAAGTCTGAGTCCAGGCACTGTGATTTACACCTCTGTCCTGAGAGCACTTCAAGAGATTAAGGGGGGGGGAGGGGTCTCTGAGAAGCCTCCTAGGTTACAGAGCAAGGTCTAGGCCAACCCAGGATTCCAGAGTGAGCCCCTGGATCAAAAAAAATAAAACTAAAAAGAAAAAAAAAGAAAAACAAACAATTTAAATATGTGCTTGTTAATTTGTTAAATGTTCCTCTAACACGTTTGCTAAATGACGGACTCCTTATGCCTTTGAAGTTGTAGGTAGTAAGTAGCCTAGATGTACGGTGTATCTATCGCCGCACACTGGCATGGATAGCAGGTGTGCTGCTTGCTCTGGAGTTGGTGGCAGGAGTAGAGAGTAAACGAGTAATCAATAGGGAGAACTCCAGATGTGGGGCAGGGCTTTAAAGAAAAGGCCTGCTAGAGTGAAAATGGGTGGGTACGCGGGTGATGTGCTGTGTGTGTGAAAACTTGGCATGCTAGCCATGTTGGCCTTTTCCTCATTTCTTCTTTTTAAAAAAATTGTTTATTTCTGCCAGGTGGTGGTGGCAGGAGCCTTTAATCACAGCATTCAGGAGGCAGGTGGATCTCTGTGAGTTCCAGGCCAGCCTGGTCTACAGATCTAGTTCTAGGACAGGCTCCAAAGCTACAGAGAGAAACCCTGTCTTGAAAGACCCCCCCCCAAAAATATAGATACATACACACACACACACACACACACGCACACGCGCACGCACGCATGCACGCACGCACGCACACATTATGTGTACGAGTACTCTGTGGAAGTCAGAGGACAACTTATAGCAGTTAGTTCTCTCCTGCCATGTGAGTCCTAGGAGTCAAACACAGGTCATAGGACTTGGCATGGGTACCTTTATACACTGAACCATGTGGTCAGGTCAGCTCCTCTTTTGTTTGATTTTTCAAGACAGGATTTCTCTATGTAACAGCCCCATCTGTCCTGGAACTCCCTCTGCAGACCAGGCTGGCCTTGAACTCACTGAGATCTGCCTCCCATGTGCTGGGATTAAAGGCACGTGTTAACCACTGTCCTGTAAGCTCCTTATTTTTAAAACTATTTGCAGCATGGTCCTCCACAGAGAAATGGTGACAACTTGAGGTGGAGACATGCAGTTCCCCTCGGTCTGGGCTCACATCTCAGGCCTCTTCACATATGTGTGCAGGGGTTCCTGAGACTCTGGGCTCCCATTAGACGACTTGCCCTTGAGCCGAAGGGACAGGTGCAGATGGCTGTGTCGTGACGTGGCTGTGTGAGTTTGCTGAATGCTGGGATGTATGTGGCATGGAGACTTTCATGTCTGAGAGAGGGAGATCAGAGGAAGACGCTGATTCCAAGACCTGTCTACCTCTTCTGAGATGTTAACAGTAGCTGCTGCTAGCAATGCCATGTTTCCTGTCATCCAGACCTTACCTCAGCTGTGAAAGCAAATACTGTTGCATTCATACGTAGATGAGGGGTACAGGCATGAAGCTCCAGGATGAGCAACTAACCCTTTCACTAACCCTTTACTGAGGGCCACTTTGTCCTCGGTCCAGAGGAGACAGCAGTTAACTGAGCTGTGGAGCTTGTGTTTGGGGAATTGACAAGCTGTGCTCAGAGTTGCTTCCCTGGGATTTTGCTGAGCACAGGGCTCTAGTGTTGTCTCTTCGGCCTTCATTCCCAGTTCTCTTGGCCATCAGCACAGTCGTGACATGGAGCACTCCTCAAAGCCATGTCCCCTGCCACTTGAAAGGATTGCGGTCCAGGGAAGAGCCTGAGATTGGTTCTGAGAAACCAGGGAGCTGTCTCCCACCATTCTTGGTTTCCACCCTGTGGTCTCTGTGGATCTTCAGTTGCTTACTCTTGTGTCAGGCAGCAGGGGTTTACTGACTGCCTCAGAGTGATACTGTGAGCCCCACGTGGCCCCTCAGCAAAGTGCAGTCACTCTGCAGGAAGCTGGGAAGGAAGGGAATGAATTGTCTGCTCAAAACTTACATCAGAACCTGACTTCACTCTTTTTTTTTTTTGCTTTTGAGTCAGGGTCTCTCTGTAGTCCTTCCTGCCCTGGAACTTACTATGTAGACCAGGTTGGCCTTGAATTCACAAGAGATCTGCCTGCCTCTTCCTCCCAAGTGGTGACTTCATCCTTTTTTTCTAATTGTCACATAGAATAATCATGTATGTATGTATGTATGTATGTATGTATGTATGTATATGAATATGAGATACAGTGTGACATTCTGGTATATATTTTTGTTTTTCAAAACAGGGTTTCCCTGTGTAGCCCTGGCTGTCCTAGAACTCCATCTGTAGACCAGGCTGGCCTGAACAGAGATTCATCTGCCTCTGCCTCCTGAGTGCTGGGATATATTAGAGCCACCACTGCCTGGCTTCAATATGTATTTTTAAAATGGGTGAGCAAAGTGCTTACCTCAAACATGAGACCTGAATTCAAATCCCCAGAACCCATGCAAAGGCAGGCATAGAAAATAGGAACCTGTAATCCCAAGACTCCTAAAGTAAGATGCCAGAGACAGGGAATCCCAAGACATTCATGGGCAACTAGCCTGGAGTACACAGCAGTGAGATCCTGTCACAAAGCAGAAGGTAAAGCAGCACCCAAGGTTGCCCTCTGACCTGCACACATACCCCAGAGCACACACCACACACATACATACTTCATGCACATACACACCGTATGCACACATACACATATACTATACACACACACACCATACACACATATACCATATGCACACACATACACCATATATATATATATATATATACATATATATATATCACATTACACACACTATATATACACACACACCATGCACACACATAAACTAGGGCACATGCGTGTACACCATACACACACAGAATATGATGAGCAGATCAGGGTAAATGGTGTATCCATTACCTCAGCTTTCGTTTCTTTGTGTTGGGAAGATTCAGAACGCTCTCTCTTACTCTTTTGAAATCTACAATTAGTTGTCAATTATAGTTGCCTTGCTATGCTGTAGAACATTGAAATTATTTCTCCTATCCAGCTGCACTGCTCTACTCTCGAATATAAATCATTTGGTCAGCATTCCACTGACAGATAGATACATGGGGAGTTAGGAGCTATGTGCCATTTGGTCAGCATTCCACTGACAGATAGATACATGGGGAGTTAGGAGCTGTGTGCCATGCCAGGCTTGCATTGGAAGCTGCAACGGTAGATGAGACAAAATCTTTGTTCTCATGGAGCGTAAGAATTTATTGAGGAGAAACAGGCAGCTGATGAGTAAATACACAAAATCATTTCTAGTGAATGGCTATAAGGAAGGAAATAAAGTAGATGATAGGTCTGAGGCTCTGTGGCTGCTTGTGTGTGAAGGTGTATGAAGGGGATACATCCAGATCTTTTTTTTTTTTTTTAAGGTTTATTTATGTGTTTTATGTATATGAGTGTTCTATTTGCATGAATATTTACATGACAGAAGAGGGTACCAGATTCCGTTATAGATGGTTGTGAGCCACCATGTGGTTGCTGGGAATTGAACTCGGGATCTCCAGAAGAGCAATTAGTGTTCTTAAACACTGAGCTATCTCTCTAGCCCAACATCCAGATCTTAAAACTCTTTTTTAGAATAATTTATTTAAATTTATTTTATGTACATTGGTGTAAAGGTGCCAGGTCCCCTGGAACTAAAGTTACAGACAGTTGTGAGCTGCCATGTGGGTACTAGGAATTGAACCCCGATACTGTTCTTGCAGAGAACCTGAGTTCAGTTTCCGGTGCTCTCATCCTGTGGCTCATAACTCCTGGTACCTCCAGCTCCAGGGGATCAGGTGCCCTCTTCTGGTCTCCAGGGGCACCTACCTGCACTCACATCCTTACCACCACATACATACATAACTATAAATTAATGTCGGAGAAAAAGAAAGCCCTCTTGCTTTTACAGTTTGAATCCATCACCTATGATCATCTAGTTAAGACTGTCATATACGGTTTGGAACTTCAGCAGTTCCAAACTGGCCTCCCTCCTGCCTTCTCAGCTCTCACTCGTTCCTCTGGGTTGTGATCAAGCACCTTACCCACTGAGCCATTTACCAGCCCTACATGACTCCGCTCCATTTTAAACTTCTTCACTGAAGTGTTACCTACATATTAATAAGGTGTACAAAGCTTAAGCATAAAATTCAGTTAAGTTCTTTAAGGTTTGCTACCTCCCTTCCCCTCCCTTCTTCCTTTCATGCCCCCCTTCCTCTTCAATTTGTGGGCTGGGGAGACAGTTCAGCACATGTACTGTTACAGAGAACCCAAATGTACTTCCTAGCTCCTGTGTCAGGTGGCTGATAACCCTGTAAGGTCAGCTTCAGTGGAATCCAGTACTTGTGGGTACCCATTCATACCTACTTGCAGACAGATGCACATAATTTAAAATAACATTTGCAAGTTTTTCATTATTAATGTGTGTGTACAGGAATGCATGTGTCACAGTACACATGTAGAGGTCAGAGGACAGCTATATGGAGTGGTTTTCCCCTTCTACCATGTGAGTCCCAGGAGTCAAACTCTGGTCATCAGGCTTGATGGCAGGCACCCTTACAGCTGAGCCACATCATGCCAATCCCAGGGCAATAGTGGTAGATTTGTTTTGTCTTCTCTGGAATATTAGAGAGTACTATATTTTACATGCTTGAGTCAGGCTTTCTTTCAGGCCTACACTCTTTAGAGTTTCTGTTGTATGTAGCAGAAATGTGTTTTTCATTGTTACATGCAACTATTGCAAGGCTATGCTGGTTTTTATTCTTCTGTCAGACATTCATTTCTCTGTGTTTGTGTGGTTTGTTTCTTTTTGAAGAGTTTTCTTTTTTTGTTTTTCAAGATAGGGTTTCTCTGTAATGCTTTGGAGCCTGTCCTGGACCTTGCTCTGTAGACCAGGCTGGCCTTGAACTCACAGAGAGCCTCCTGCCTCTGCCTCCCAAGTGCTAGGATTATAGGCATATACCAGCCATGTCCAGCTTAGTTGGGATTTGTTACCTTTTTTAAAAAAAATTTTAACTTTGAGATAATTTACATTTAACAAAAGATATACTTTTTTATTTTATGTGCATGAATGTTTTGCTTGCATACATGTCTGTCCAGCACATCTGTGCCTGGTACCCACAAAGGCCAGATGGTTGTGAATGGGGTTTGGAAATTGAACTCAGATCCTCTAGAAGAACAGCCAGTGCTCTTTACTGAGCCATCTTTTCAGCCCCAATAAAAGGTACACACTTTTATGAGCACAGTTCACTGAGGAGTTTTGTTTACAGTTCTGGGGTTCAGGGTACTTAGTGTGTATGTTTTTATACACAGTTTTTGTGGGCACAAGGCCTTGTTTTCTTCGGTGACGTCCTCAGGACTGCAGAGGTATTGCTTACAGGGCCCGACAGTTTCCCACAAGAGAGGCATTTTTGTCTCCCCTGCAGAGTCCACAATCTTTCTGTTCTGTGTCCTTTACCAGCAATAGCCCTTCTGGCAGGGATGTGGGATATCCCAGTGTGCCTCCGAGTCAGAGTTGCCTTTCATTGCTGCTTTCCCCCGTCCTCTGGACCTCCCTAACCCAGCTGCCCTTTTCCCTGCTCTGTTTTCTCACAGGTGGTTTTTCCCCATCGTCGGCCACATGGGCATCTGCACATCCACTGGAGTCATTCGGGACTTCGCTGGACCCTATTTTGTCTCAGTGAGTCTCCATTTTGCCCTGCCCTGGCGTCTCCAGGCTCACATAGAAAGGCTGGCCTGGGCCCAGGAAGTCGCAGATAACTCTCAGCCCTGGCCCTAGCCTCCTGCCCCCTTACTGGTGTTTGACCCCTTTCCTTCTCTTGCCTCTAGGACAGGCCAGGAGGGCAGTGTGGCCAGAGGAATCTTAAGTAACTGGCTCAGCCCTCTTCCCCCATCCCTGGGTACCAAGACATGGGTAGGGGTTAGAGGCAAGAGTGGAGTCAGACCATCCAGGAACCACATCTCTGGACCTTCAGAAGGTGGGAGCCATGGTTGGGGGACAGGGGAGGCTGACATGGTTCCCAGGGTGGGGCTCTTAGACTGAACCAGTTCTGTTCTCTTATCTGCTTCCTGGGCATGGACCAGCTCTTTACAGATGAGCACATAGCATTTGCCTATTTTCAAGTAGCTAAAGCTGGAACAAAGGGGTATGATGACATAGCCTGTTTGTAATTATGGTTGTTACAACCATCCTAACAGTACAAGGCCTCTTGTGAACTTCATACTTTTACTAGCTAGTCATAGTGGATCATGTCTCTCTAATTTAAGCATTGGGAAACTGAGGCAGGAGGATTGCCCAGAGTTTAAGGTCAGCCTGGGCTACATAATGAGTTCCAGGTTAGTTTTGAGTATAGAGTTGGGCCCTGCTTCAAAAACAAAACAAAACAAAACAGAGCTAGACATAGTATCACATTCCAGTACCCAGGAAGCAGAGGTAGTTAGTTCAAGGGCAGCCTGGTCTCCAAAGAGGTTTACATTGAGAGACCCAGTCTCAGTATATATAATTATATTTCTGGGGTGTATGTGTCTACATACAGAGTCTAGGACTCCCCACAGTCTCTCCCTCATAAGAAAGTTCTGTGGGTCCAGCAGCCTCCCTCCTGCTCTGAAGGTATTCTGCTTCAGGTCCCATGTGAGCTATCACTGTTGCATTGAGAGGTCAAGGGGCTGATGTTCCAGCCTGAAGAGAAGCTCTGGCCCATGATGAAAGATCAGAGGCTGCCCTGAGGACATCGGGAGGGCCAGAGAAGCCTTTCTATAGAGCAGTGGCTCTGCCACTACAGATGCCATGCTCTATCCCAGCTGTGCTGTTCCCTTCTAAGTCACTGCACTTGAGCCTCTGACCCAGGGTTGTCATTAGACTGGATGTAGATTCTGCACTGACTTCTACTCTTGTCTCTCAACAGGAAGACAACATGGCCTTTGGAAAGCCTGCCAAGTAAGTGAATAGTCTTGTGCCAGGTTCTTTCTGCTCAGAGCAATAGGCCAGGCCCTGTGAGATGCAACAGGAGCCAGCAACCCTGAGGACAGTTAGAGCCCATGAGGACACAGTGCCCTGTACCTAGTGTATCAGTTCCTGTCCAGGCCTTGCTTCAGATCTAGGAGATTGTATGTTCAACTCCATGGCACAGGAGTACAGAGAGGGATGGGACTCGGGCAAGGTTACAGTAAGAGAGCATCAAATGTGGCTCTCACAGCCAAGTCTGTCTTCCTGTGTAGCCTGGCCTTCCACCCTGGGGAACAAGCAGGCCATTAAGGAATAGAAGGCTACTTGGGGCTCCCCTGAAGCTTTGTTTGGAGGGCATGAAAGCCACTCAGGCTCTGAGAGCACAGCAGGTTTCACTGCAGGCCTGTCTTTATTCTTCAGCCCTGGGTGGTTCCTGTGACACTTGGCTTGGTGACAATGCCTCAGAACTACAGCAGGTATCCTGTGGCCCAAAGCCACACAGGAAGCTGCTGGATGAGATGGGTTGGAGCGGAGCCCCCTGGCCTGGCTTCCTCAGGCAGGTGGAGATGTGGTCTGGGGGGTTCTTTGGACTGTTTATCAGGCATTTTGAAGAACAGCCTGCTCCGAGCCCCACAGTCCAGGCCACAGTATTTTCTCATTGCCATGTCCACTGCTGATCTGTCACTGTCTCCCCTCCGTCGTCGTCCCCCATACCTGTCCCCACCACTGGCTGCTCCCAGAAGCCATCTGACTGACCTGCCTGGTGCTAGGGGCTTCAGCTCTGCCAGCTTCTTTCCCACGCTGGCAGCTGGGAAAACCACTTCAGTGTGACATTGGCATCTCCTGCCTCAGCTGTCACTTCATTCCCCGACACCTTGTTTTCTCCTGAATCCTCCAGGATTGCTCGGTCACTTATTTCTGGGACACACTGAACAGTTTATGCTTCCCACCTTGTTCAAACTGTTCCCACAGCCCCCGTGCTGACCTAACCCCTCTTCTGTCAGCCTAGACCCAGGTGTTCCTCTGTCTTCATACATTCAGGTTGCCATGACAAAATGCCATTGAGTGGGTGGCTCATCAACAACAAAAATGTCTCAGCATTGGAGAGTAGGAAGGCCAAGAGCAGGATGCTGGTACACTCAGTACCTTATGGGACCACAGTGCCTTCTAGTCCCCACATCTGATGAAGGAGTGGAGGGGTCTCTCAGGCCTATCTTTTAAGGTCACTGACCCCACCCATAAGGGGGTTCCTGAGGGGTTAGGATTTCAACATAAGAATAGGGAACAGTCCACATTAGTGGCAGTGGTAGAAAGTGCCTTTAGATTCCAGCAGAAGCAGGCAGATCTCTGTGAGTTCAAGGCCAACCTGGTTTACAGTGCAAGTTCCAGCAGCCAGGACTACACAGTGAAACCCTATGTTGAAAAACCAAATCAGAAAGACAAAAAAAAAAAAAAGTAGGGGACAAACATTGAGACCACATAGCAGTCTGGATTAGTCTGAGTCTTCCCAGGAGCCATTGTGGCTCTCTTGCCTGGTCACAATTGACTCTCTTCCTGGGCACATGTGACCAGACTTGTGTTCACCCCCCATTGAACACAAACGGAGCTCATGAGCCTGAATTTGCTGGGGTCACTTCCAGGAGTGAGAGAGAGTGTCCCAAAGGCAGTTGATTCCTCGGAAAGTGCACATTGTGGGTGGGCACAGCCAGTGCAGCATGTCCCTGCATGTCACGCTGGCACCTGGGACACTCTCCACACCAGTTGCTGTGACTCGAAGGGCCTGGGTGAAGCGCCTCGAAGCTCCTGTTGCAGGAGTTTCCTGAGCCCTGTGAGTTTTCCTTCCCAAGCCTCGGGTTCCCCTTTTCCCTGCAGAAGAGAATGTTTCAATTGGGAGGAAATAGCCACACCACACTAGACCTGGACCTGCCTGCTACCCCACTCAGAAAACAGAAAGCTGAAAGGCCACAAAGGGGCTGAGCCAGTGCCCAGAACTTCCCTTTTCCCTTCAGGTTCTGGAAATTGGACCCCGCACAGGTATATGCTAGTGGGCCCAACGCATGGGACACAGCTGTGCACGATGCCTCTGAAGAATACAAGCACCGAATGGTAGGTGGGAACTGGGGGGTGGTGGTGGAGACCCCCCCTCCCCCAGCCCAATCTAACCCAGCTGCTCGTTTCCAGCACAATCTCTGCTGTGACAACTGCCACTCACACGTTGCACTGGCCCTGAACCTAATGCGATACAACAATAGCACCAACTGGAACATGGTGACACTCTGCTTCTTTTGCCTGATTTATGGGAAGTATGTCAGGTGAGCTCTCTCCCCATCTGCAAGGCCCCCCACACCCCACCAGGCCACTAAGGATCCTGGGAAAGCTGCTGTTGGAGTCCTTCAGTCACCAGGGAGTTCTAATCTCCTGGTAGAGAGAAAGGTGGCCGTGCCGGCGTCCTGCTTACTCCATATGGGTTTCCAGCTGACCTGTCACTTGTTCGCTCCCAGGTTCTGGGTAGCTGATTCTGGGCTACAGCTGTCCCTGGTGAAAAGGCTGTGGTGGCTCTGGCTTCTAGAGAAGCTATGAGTCTACAGAAGTCAGATGAACACACACATCTCTTGGAGGGTGTCTCCCCCTGCACACATACCCCGTGTCCTTTGTCAGAGGCAGGCTTCCGGACAGTTGAGCTCCTAGACCAGGCAGATCTTTTAAGCCACAGCCTCATGACCTATGAGACTTGACATTCATCTCAGCTCACACAGAATTCAGGGTGGGTGAGTTCCCTGGATTCCACAGCAGCGCCCAGACATAGGAACCATCTCACTCGAACTGATTCCCCCCCCCCAAAAAAAACTTTGTTTTTAATGGTGCCTATCATTAAGAGCTTTGGAAAGCAAAATTCTCAGAGGACTTCTTTGCCCCTAGAAGGCTTGAGAGACTCCCCCAAAAAGAACATGACTGGTCATAGGATCGGGCCCTGACTCCTAGCCCTGTGACCCTGGCTGTTCATTACCCATCTCCCATCTCTCTGTGGATCCCACCCTCAGATGGGAGCTCCTGGTCGTGAGTGATTGTAGGTGCCAGTGAGACTCACACATTTCCTTCCTTCCATGGCTTCTACAGTAGGCATCAGGCTAGGCCCTGTCAGGGTGGGGGAAGGAGGGGATTCTGGGCCATCCATCCATCTGCTTGCTTGACTGTCCCTGTGCTCTCCCTTGCCAGTGTTGGAGCGTTTGTGAAGACCTGGCTGCCCTTTGTCCTCCTGCTGGGTATCATCCTGACCGTCAGTCTCATCTTCAACCTGTGGTGATGGTCCAAGCTCACCAGCCCCCAAGGAGGCCCTGCCACCCACCCTGGTCTCAATTCTTTTACCCCACCCTCTACCCCCTCAGGCAGTTAGCTTCCTGGGTTGGAAGTAGGGTCAGGGCTCGGGAAGGATGTGAAGTAGAGTGTGAGATGGGGCCACTTAGCGTCTCCTTGTCTTCTCTCCCTGGGCATGTGACATACCTTTGTGGCATCCCCATTGCTGTCCTAGGAAGGCCTTTCTTTAGAGCACTTCCTACCACTGCCACTGGGCTGCTTCTGCCATGTCCAGGACACAGTGAGGACATGGACTCACTGGGCAAAGCAGTGTCCTGAGCTGGATTTGAAGCTGCTTTCTGACTGGTAGTTGTGTCCCGAAGTGGAGTGTGGTGTTCCAAGAAATGCTGTGAACCAAGAGACTTGGAACCTTCTCTGCTGGCATAAAATGGACTGGAAGAGCTGGCTAGGTTCTTCTGTGTCTGCTAGAGTTGTGCTAGCATAGTGTACACCCCATTGCTCCTCATCTGGGCCCTGGCTAGCAGCTCCAACTGGAGTTTATGGGCAGATCAATATTCCTTGTAAATTCTGCCACTGCACAGGCTGTGGAAAGTCCCTGGCTAGCAAGGTGAATGGCCTTACATACATGCAGAGTGGGTCCCCAGTAAATCAGGTAAGGTAACCCTTATTTCCAGCCCAGTGAGTCTTTGTGCTGGTGATAGAACCCCTTATGTACAAAGTGTCAAAATCCATCAAAGCAGCTGCTGGGACCACGGGTCTGCTGGGTCTCCTGGTTGCTGCAGTTAACCCTGTGTAGCCTGCCTCACCCCCTGCTCCTTTATAAGGAGCTCCCTGGCAGGAAATAAAGTTTCAAGTTCAGGTGGTGTCTGTTATTTTCTTCCTCCACCCCTACCCCCAATTCCCAAGCTCACATCCCCTGAGGTCCTGGGGCAAAGAGATCTAGTTGCTAACAACTGGAGTTTAGGGGCAGATCTTCCCGGTCCCTGTTGCAAGTTTCCTTCTAGAAGGAAACTTCCATCTTCCCCATTGGGGAAGACTTGGCAGTGGGATTGGAGTTGGGAGTGACCTGCTTCCTCAGCTGGGGGTGCACAGCTGGAGTAAGCCAAGAGCAATGGCAGCCCTTGATCACATTGTGTATGGTGGCCATGATGAACTCCCCATGCCTACCACAATCATGTCGCTGGCTAGCTTGCTCCTTGGTGTCTCTTTCTATGGCTGCCAGGGTTCTTGTTCTGTCAGTTATGTACTCACTTCTGATCCAAAGCCCAGCTTAAAGGCTATTTCCAGGATAGCATGTAACTGATAGCCCTTGTCTAGCATGGCCTTGGGTTTCTTCTGCAGCACTCAAACGCTCGTCTGTACTGGCCCTTGTTAGAGTGTGATTATGTAACCTCCCAACAGCCCTGTAAGGCAGGCTCTGTCAGTCCATGTGGCAGATGAAGAAATGAACACCCACATAACTTGCCCAAGTTCAGAGGAAGTAAGAGGCCCAAAAGCCACCAGAGCCCCACCTAAAAAGGACACTTGGGTCTGAAATCTAGGAAGACTGGATACCTCCCAGGGGTGCTGAGAGGTGGGCGGAGGGCCAGAGGAGCATCCTCAGAGGACGGTGCTGTTTGCCACTTTCTTCTGTGGGAGAAACTTAGTGCAGTTGACCACTTCCACGGGGACACTAGTGGAAAGCACACGTGTAAATTCATGATTTAACTGAGCTACCTCCATCCTTATACATGTATTATCTGAGAATCTAGGGTTCACGCAATAGTGCTGAAAACCTAAGTGATTATTAACCGACTAAGGAAAAAGAAACTGAAAATAACTGACACAAACAAGTCAGAGGTTGAGTGGTAGCTGAGAGGTTAAGAGTCCTGACAGTTTTTCCAGAAGATGGTAACTCACTACCATCAAAATCATTCAAAAAAGAAAGTGGGCTGGAAAAATGACCTTGTGGTTAAAAGTTGGTTGTTCCTCCAGAGGGCCAGATTCCAGCTCCTACATGGTACCTCACATCTGTTAACTCCAGTCCAAGGGGTCCACTACCCTCTTCTGGTCTCCACAGACATCAGGCACACATCTAATGCACAAACATACATGCAGGCAAAACATCTATACACAAAAACATTTAGAAGCAAGCAAGCTTGAGGGCCAGCCAGCAGCATGACTCAGAGAGTAAGCACTTACAGCCAACAGTTCAAGCTCCATAAAGTTGGAAGGAGAGGACGAACCACTGCAAGGTCCTCAGATCTCCACATTCACACCATGGTGTGCACACACATAGACTGTATTAAAATATTTTGAGGGGGCTAAAGGCCAGGTAGTGGTGCACACCTTTACCCCAGCACTTGGAAGGCTCAGCACATAAAAGCACCTGTTGCTCTTGCAGAGGACCTGGGATCACAAACACCCACATGGTGGCTAACAGCCATCTCTAACTCCAGTTCCAGAGTCTGACACTCTCATGGCTCCCTTGTGCAGCAGGCACTCATGTGTTTTGTATGTATATGTGTGTGTGTGTATGTATGTGTATATATATATATATATATATGCAGTCGAAGCATTTGTACACATAAATAAAAGGATAGCAGTGCCTCTAGTGCCGAAGACCAGAATGTGAATAGCCACCGAAGATCATTATCCCAACAGCCATGTATTCTAAGGCCCAAAACAGGATGTGGTATTTGATGGTGAGAGTGTGGGCTGCTTGACTGGCACTGGAATCCCGGCCTCTTCAAATAGAAGGGTCCTTGGGGGTGAGGAGACAAATGGTTGTTTTCTGAACATGAGTGGTCAGAGGTACTAAAATGGCCATGGACATTGGTCTATTGGAGAAAGGACACCTGGCATCTACTACATGCAGTCTGTGCCAGGCGCCCGTGTACCAGCTGCGCTGGGCACCCCTGTACCAGCTGCGCTGGGCGCCCGTGTACCAGCTGCGCCGGGTACTTGTACTTCTCTTTGGGTTCCACTCAGTTTGCATAGAAAGAAATTATTGCTCAGAGGGGTTAAATCTGCTCAAGGCTATATGGTGCTGAAGCCAGGATTCTGCCCAGGGTTTGCCTCCCAATACTGTAGTTTTTAGAAAAGTTTCTAACTTTGCTTTCAAAGCAATCTTCTATTGACCCTCTGTGGCAGAGTGGGTCTGTTACCCGTTCCACAGATGGACCAGCCAAGGCCCTGAGCCAGCCCTGCGTGTGAGGCATGCTTTAGTTACAGGGTAAATGTACAGTGCAGCTGGGCCCAGCCACAGGTTCGCTGGGTTCTCTGACAGCTGCTGTGGGCGCACCGGTGCACCTGAGGAGCTGTAGTCCAGGCCCGGTTTTGCACCAGGCCCTGCTGAGGCGTCTCCTCCTCCTCCACCTCCTCGGGGCTGGGGCAGTTGCTGCTGGGCCAGTCAGCTTTAGTCCCCACTGCTCTTCTGGGCTCTGAAACTTCTTTCTGAAGAGCTGGAGCTGCCTTCGAAGCTGTCCTCCCTGCTGGACCCCTACAGGTAACACACCTCCCTGCCAGTGGTCTAAGGGGCAGGCACTGCCACCTGGTGTCCTGAGCATACTGTGGCACCTTGGAGCTTGGTTGGGGTGGGGGAAGTGCAAGCAAGTTTATGACTCTGGTCTGCCAGGCAGATTGACAAACTTTTTGTCATCAAAGGGTCTGCCCCATGATGTTACTACAGGGTAGGGGTACCAGGCACTTGATCTGCCTGTGAAAGAGAGAGAATGTGAGGCTTCGAGGCCCACAGCCCAGACCAAGCAAACCTGTAAGACAAGGCCAAGCCCAGTTCTGCCAAATGTCTCTCCACCTTCACACACATACACATCTGGTGGTCCCCAGGGCACTAGAGTACACACCACAACATAGCCTGGGCCAGCCAACCACACAGGAAGAAATGCACACACCCACATGGCTCTGTCTCCCAGAAAGTCACTGCACATACCATCTACGCTCCTGCAAGACATGTAGAATCGCACAACACAGCGCTTAGGCTCAGATGCTATACTATCCCCTGGCCTGCAGACCTGTCTTCCTGTTAATGCAGCAGTTCAGTACAACGCAGCAATGCGCACACACCGAGCCACACAGAAGACTCCCAAACTGGCTTCCTAGCTGGCACCCCAAACACAGCCATCCAGGGAAATAGTTACTGTCAGCACAGCACACAGGCATCTGCCCAGGGCTCTGCAGATACAGATGTGCAGAGACCCCCAGAGGGAAAAGGTAGGAGAGAAGGCTTGCGTGTTATGTTTGGACACTGACTCAGCTGGGAAGGGACAGGGGCAAGAGGAGACAGGCACAAGCCAGAACCCGCCCCTGAGTTGCCCTAGTCCTGCTTCAGCCCCATCTGGAGGCCTGGCATGGAAGGGGTGGGGAGGAGAGAAGAGGCCGCCCAGTGAGCCCAGGCCAGGGCCACTACTGAGTGCTGGGACCTTGCCACGTCCACACGCCCCTCTCAGTTGGCAATGTTTTCCTTCCGGAGTGTCTGAGGTGCCTGGGTATGAGTTGCTTTGCCAGCTGAAGCCTCCAGCCAAGTTTGGGGGTTGGGGAGCCCCTGTAATCAGAGGGGCTCAGAATCTCCTCTAAGTAAAAGGGCAGGGCTGTTGTCGGGGAATCTCAGGGCGGGTGGCCTCAATGGAATTGAGCTCTGCGGTTACCTTGTAGGGGGAGGAAGTTGGGGGTGAGGGTTGGGGAGGAGGTTGCCTCAGACAGGAAGGCCAAATGGGCCAGGGCAGGGTGGAGGGAGGCAAAGACAGAGGCAGGCTGGGTTGGGAGGTTCCCTGGGTAGGGGCTTAAGCATGACTGGTGGAGAAGGCTGGGTGTGCATTTGCATGTTTGTGCAGGTATATTTTTGCATTTCGTTAAGAATCAGGTTATGCTGTGTGCAGAGTACTGACTTTGTGGGAAGGAGCTGTCCTTGGCTTCAAGGAGTTCACAGCCAGGTTAAATGGGCAGTGTGTGTGTGTGCATGTGTGTGTGCGCATGTTGTATGCATGCATGTGTGTGTGTGCATGTGTGTGCACGCATGTGTGTATGTGTGTGTATGTGCGCGTGCGTGCGTGCGTGTGTGTATGTGCGCGTGCGTGCATGCGTGCGTGTGTGTGTGTGTGTGTGTGTGTGTGTGTGTGTGTGTGTGTGTAAAAGCCAGAGAGATCTGTGAGTATGCAGGGACTTCCTGGATGGAGGTGGGTACTTCTCTCCTATGTGTGGACATACTATGAGCAGTTTTAAAACTTACTGTGCACAGCTCTTGGGCACAGGTCTCTTGTGTATATGTCCACAGTCCCATCATGAGGAATGTGTGCGTGTTACCTGTATTTGACCAGGTATCTCTGTACCCATGTGACTGCTCTTAGGACAGTGGGTATACATATCAGTGTGTCCTTACGAGGTATGTACATACGAGTTCTGCAGCCTTTTTTAAGTGCATTCCCACAGCCCACCTTACCTTGACCTGGCCTTCCTTTGATTGCTCCCTATTACTCCAGTATGAGTTTGGGAGAAAACTGGCAGTTGACCCCAGGATGTGCTGTGTATCTGAAAAGACACTGACCCTTAATCTATCCCCAGGAAGCTACATATGCCCAGCTGGGGCACAACCCCAGCCGATGCCCCAAAGAAGTCACACATCTCAAGAGAGGTTTTGGGCCCTGCCCTCCCTCCCCATGGCACATGGGCCAGCGCCTGAAGTTGAGGGATTGCTGGACCTCAGCTTCCTGACAGAGGAGGAACAGGAGGCCATCGCTGACGTCCTCAAACGAGATTCTCAACTGCGCCAACTGGAGGAGGGGCGGGTCAGGTGAGGCTGGACAGCCCTGGCCAGAAGGGAGGGGCCCAAGGGGCGGGTCAGGTGAGGCAGGACAGCCCCAGCCAGAAGGGAGGGACCCAAGGTCCCTGCAGGGAGGCTGCCTGGTGGGTCTGGGTGGTTCCTGGCTCTACCATTTGGTCTCCACTGACTTTGGCCAACTCTGTGTCATCACTTCTCCCATACCTGTACCGGGTCCTCCTCGAGCCTGCCTGTCTATGGGGTTCCCACTCTGGTTTCCACCTTGGGACAGGACACTTTGGTGGACAGATACCACCTGTCTTTATACTCTGCTGGACCCTCCCCAGACCTCAGAACAGTGTGCCAGAGCCTTCATGTGTGTCCACAGGTCACCCTGATTGGTCCCTGTCATCTCCCCATCTCATCCATTTTCCTATAAGCTCCACCCACATATACACAAACCTACATAGCCATGTGGTGTTCCCCAGTCCCTGAATGCTCTTCCCTTCCAAGTCTAAGATGTTCCTTCTCCCCAGAAGAGCAGCATAGGCAGAGGCCCTCAAGAATGACAAAGCACTGTCTGGGGACAGCTGTATAAACTTTAGCAGCTGCCTTATCTTGAACCTTACCTTTCTCAGCTAAAACTAAAACTCAGCTAAGGGGCTGGGAGCCAGCTCTGCAGGTAAAGCACTGTCAGCATAGGCTTGAGGAAGAATTCAGTTCTCCAGCACCCACAAAAATGCCAGGGCTGTATGGTGGCCCCACCAGCACCCACAAAAATGCCAGGGCAGTATGGTGGCCACCCATAGACTCAGTACTTGGGCAATGGTGATAAGGAATTTCTGGAGCAAGCTAGGCTCACTAAATCAGTGAGCTCTGGATTCAAGTGAGTATTTTCTCAGCTAGACAAGGATGGGCCAACTTCAGTTTCTGATCTCCACATGCACACACACATGTGTGTGACCACAAACAGGGGAACATACACATACACGCACACCACACATACATGTGCAATAAATAAAAGATCAGGCATGGCCCACAATAACCACTTCCTGAATAGTGATTATTATGCTTTTCAACCTGGAGAATTCCAATTTGTCCTTTAAGAAACGATTCCCACAGAAAGCCTTCTTACCTCCATCACTATACTGATCTATTTCTGATTCTGTCTTCTTAGTAGCCTGAGTGACTCCAGGGCAAGTGTGATTTGCTGTTGGGTCCCTGCTCCAGAGTGAGTGTTGAGTAGTGACAGCTGTGCCCTCCGCTACCCTCTAGCAAGCTCCGAGCCTCTCTGGCAGACCCCGGGCTGCTGAAGACCCTGACAGGGGACTGGTTCCAGGAAGCACGCTCCCAGCGGCACCACCATGCCCATTTTGGGTCTGACCTTGTCAGAGCCTCTATCCGAAGGAAGAAGAGCTCCAGGGGTGAGGGGAGACCCCAAGGCAGGGAGGGGAAGCTTTGGGAAAGCCAAGAACAGAGACTGTAAATAGTCAGGACTAGGCTTTGGTTCTAGTCCCAGCTGCCCCCATACTGAGTGTCTGAGTAGCCCTGCCCTTCTGTGGGCTATAGGAAGTGGATGGGCATCTCCCATGGGCCATGGCCAATATGGGGCTTTTGGAGGA
>JANBXA010000734.1:127342500-127455000 GCA_030556225.1 Cricetiscus sungorus | reverse complement strand
CGTCCCTCCAGATTTACTTAGGGACACACACAGGTGAGGGCGCTCTCAGCAGCTTGTGCCCCGCTCCAGACCCTGGCAAGCGGGCTACACGGGGAGCAGAGGCCGACCCAGCGGCGGATCCTGAGCAGAGGGCGGAGACGGAGTCTGAGCAGGTAGGCGGGAGTAGCCGGTGGCTGTTGTCAACACCAGGAGCGGATTCCACATGGAGAACGTTCCTGCCCCGGGATGGGACCCGTGGGTGGCAGACACCTGCACGGTCCAGAGAAGCAGAGGGCGCCCCTGTCACTTCTCCCTCTCCAGATCCAGATCCAGGCGACCTCCGAGACCCAGGAGAATGGGGAAGAGGCCCCGGGGCTCGGCCCTTCCCTCAATCGAATGCTCAGCAGCAGCTCCTCGGTGTCCAGCCTCAATTCCTCCACGGTGAAGGACTAGGGAGGGGCTGGGCGGGGTGCCCAGGCAAGTCCGCAGTGGGAAGCCTGCCTGGGACCCTGACCTCTCACCCCGCCCCGCCCGCAGCTCAGTGGCAGCCTGATGAGCCTGTCTGGGGAAGCTGAGGCTGGCACGGTGCAGGTGCGAGGCTCCGTGCACTTCGCGCTGCATTATGAGCCTGGCACCGCCGAGCTGAGGGTACAGGTGATCCAGTGTCAGGGGCTGGCCGCCGCCCGGCGTCGCCGCTCAGACCCGTGAGTGCCAACCCTACAGGTGGGCTGTGGGAGACACGGGGTGGGGTGGGGTTCTTGCCTTGACCTTGGACTCAGTTTCCTCCTCTTCAAAATGGGCACGATGATGCTACTGGAAGGCATGCTAAGTTGGGTGCCTGATAATTGATTAGCACCAGGCCACCACTCCGGGTGTGAAGTCCTAAGCTGGACGAAGGCTCTGGAAGGGCCCCCATCTTACTCCAGCCTTCACCTCCCTCGCCCAGCTACGTGAAAACCTACCTCCTCCCGGACAAGCAGAACAAGCGCAAGACATCGGTGAAGAAGCGGAATCTGAACCCGATCTTCAACGAGACTCTGCGGGTAAGACAAGGGTGTTACCCCCACCTCACCCCCCAGAAAAGATCAGGGTGCCCTTTGCAGCGGAGGGAGTGGCAGGGTCTGCCCGGTTAATCTTGCTGGTGGCTCTGGGCCTAGTTCTGAGGGGAATGATGACTGAGCCGAGCTGTTTAGTGCAGTCCTGGCAATCTGGGCAGTGATAGTGAGACCCCAGTTAACCCAGAATCAGGATTCCATCCTGGAAAGGAACATAGCGAGACCAGCGCTAATCAGCAGGCGTGCCACAGCCGTGCCAGGACTGCAGGGCCCTCCACTGAAACTCACCTCCTGTGCCCAGCACTCTGTCCAGCAGGCTGATCTCCCAGGCCGGGTGCTGAGCCTGTCCGTGTGGCACCGGGAAAGTCTGGGTCGCAACATCTTTCTGGGAGAAGTCGAAGTGCCCCTAGACACATGGGACTGGGACTCTGAGGCTACCTGGCTCCCCCTGCAGCCCCGGGTAAGGACTGGTATGCAGGCATAGACATCCCTCCTTTACCCTGCAGACCATTCCACAGAACCTCACTCAGCCTCATCAGGCAAGGCTTGCCAGCCAGGGAGCCCGTTCCTGGGGAACATTGCCTATTGGGCTCCTCAGTGGAGCCTGTCCCCAACACCTTTCCCTCAACCTCCTTATCCCAACTGCCTCTGCAGATACTACCCTGTGGCCCTCTCTCTGCTTTCTCAGGTTCCCCCGTCTCCAGATGAGCTGCCCAGCCGCGGACTCCTCTCTCTGTCCCTCAAGTACATCCCTGCCGGCTCAGAGGGTAAGTGAGTGCCCTGTGAGAGCCAACCTGGATTGGCCCCTGGGAGGCGGGAGACCCGTCCCGTGAGGTGGTGGTCTGAACTGGGGTGTCCCCACAGGAGGAGGACAGCCTCTGAGTGGGGAGCTTCACTTCTGGGTAAAGGAGGCTCAGGGCCTTGTGCCACTGCGGCCAGGATCGCTGGACACTTACATACAATGGTGAGAGGCAGTGAAATGTCACTCTTCTTTCTGCTCCCAACCTCTGACCAACCTGTCCCTCCACCCAAGATCGCTCAACCTGAGCAGGGGTGGAAAGTGGTCATTTGGGCAAAGCGTTGGAGTTAGGGAATGGGGGTGTGCATCAGTTGGAGGGGTGCTTGCTTAGCGTGCATGCATAAGGTCCTGGGGTGGGACCCCACAAACTGCACAGCCAGGAGTACACAGAGGGATCAGGTCAAGGCCATCCATGACTACACAGGATATATAGGAGCTTGTCTTAAAAGTTTAGGTTAAGCATAGCGACGTGGGTTTTTAATCCCAGCACTTGGGAGCCAGAGACAGATGGATCTCTATGAGTTCCAGGCCAGCCTGGTCTACAGGGCCAATTCCAGGTCAGCAAAGACCACAGAATAGGACCATGTCTTATGAAAAATGTTGGGGGTCAGGGGAACTGAGGAGCTGTGTCTTAGTTAGGGTTTCTACTGCTGTGACAAAACACCGTGAGCAAAAAGCAAGTTGGGGAGGAAAAGGTTTGTTTGGCTTATACTTCCACGTTGGAGTCCATCTCTGAAGAAAGCTAGAACAGGAACTCAAACAAGGCAGGAACCTGGAGGCAGGCGCTAACACAGAGGCCATAGAGGGTGCTGCTTCCTGGCTTACTCCTCATGGCTTGCTCAGCCTGCTTTCTCATAGGATCCAGGACCACCTGTATGGGGTGGCTCCGCCCACAATAGAAAGGACCCTCTCCCATCAATCAGTACTTAAGGAAATACTCTGCAGGCTTGCCCATAGCCTGATCTTAGAGGCATTTTCTTCCTTTTTTTCTTTCCGTTTTGTTTTGTTTTTTTGAAACAGAGTTTCTCTGTATAACAGCTCTGGCTGTCCTGGAACTCAATTTGTAGATCAGTCTGGCCTCAAACTCACAGCGATCTACCTGCCTCTGCCTCCTGAGTGCTGGGATTAAAGATGTGTGCTTACCACCACCTGGCATGGAGGCATTTTCTTAATTGGAATTTCTCTACTCTGATGACTCTAGCCCAGTGGTTCTCAACCTGTGGGTCACAACCTCTTTGAGGGTTGAAATATCAGATATTTACATTATGATTCCTAACATTAGCAGAATTTCAGCTGTGAAGTAGCAGTAAAATAATTTTGTGGTTGGTGGTCACCACAACATGAAGAAATGTATTAGGTCACAGCATTAGGAAGGTTGGGAACCACGCTCCAGTCTGTGTCAGGCTGACTTAAGTCAGCCAGGACAGCCTGCATTCTGTGGAGACTGTACCCCACAGCACTTACTACCATGGAAAGGCCACAAGGCCCCTTCTTGGAAATCTGGGAAGGACAAGCTGTGTAGCTCGGCCCTGAACTTGTGATTCCGTAGCTGGCAATTGTAGTTGTCTTTCAACATGCTGGGGACTGAGCTGCTCCAGAGGGCACCCTGAGCAAGTACTCTACCACCGAGCCGCACCCTCTGCCCTGTGCTTTTCAAAGTAAGCTTGGGAGGAACTAAGCATTTCTGGGTGCTCCCTCACCAGGAGGACGGAGGTAGGCCACTCTGATTTTGGGTTCCCGTTCTGTCTTTCTGTTACTGTACATCAGAGTTAACACCTGCAGAACGGTTCAGTGACTTTGGAATACTGAAGGCCATCGGGCCAGGAAGCAGCAGAATTGCATTTCAGACACCTCTCTGGGATCCCATAAACAGTTACCAGTTTCAAGAGAGATGACTAAGAAAAGATTGGTGTAAAGGTCCCAAAACAGAGCAGACTGGAGGTGTGGCCTCAGGCAGGGCCCAGGGGAACATGGACTTATGAAAGGGTGGGGCATGGTGACTGGCTGGCCTGGCTGGTGAGTGTCAAGGGGTGGGTCACTTAATACCAGCCCTCATTTCTTACCTGTCACAGCTCAGTGCTACCTGATGACAGTCGAGCCAGCCGCCAGCGTACAAGAGTGGTTCGAAGAAGCCTCAGCCCTGTGTTCAACCACACCATGGTTTATGACGGCTTTGGGCCTGCCGACCTACGCCAAGCCTGTGCTGAGCTCTCCCTGTGGGACCATGGGACCCTGGCCAGTCGCCAGCTGGGGGGCACACGCCTCAGCCTTGGTACAGGTGAGCAGAGCAGGGCCCTGAGGGAAGCCAAGCTTGGAGGTATGGGCTCAATGGGTGGCCTTGACCACTTCATTTCCTGTGTGTGTGTGTGTGTGTGTGTGTGTGTGTGTGTGTGAGAGAGAGAGAGAGAGAGAGAGAGAGAGAGAGAGAGAGAGAGAGAGAGGGAGAGGTGTGTGTGAGAGAGAAGTGTGTGTGTGAGAAAGACAGAGAGAGAGAGGGAGAGAGGTATGTGAGAGAGAGAGGTGTGTGTGTGTGTGTGTGTGTGTGAGAGAGAGAGAGAGAGAGGGGGAGAGGTGTGTGTGAGAGAGAAGTGTGTGTGTGAGAAAGACAGAGAGAGAGAGAGGGAGAGAGGTATGTGAGAGAGAGGTGTGTGTGTGTGTGTGTGTGTGTGAGAGAGAGAGAGACAGAGAGAGAGGGAGAGGTGTGTGTGAGAGAGGTGTGTGTGAGAAAGAGAGAGAGAGGGAGAGAGGTATGTGAGAGAGAGGTGTGGGTGTGAGAGAGAGAGAGAGAGAGAGAGAGAGAGAGAGAGAGAGGTGTGTGTGAGAGAAAGACAGAGAGAGAGAGAGGGAGAGAGGTATGTGAGAGAGAGAGGTGTGTGTGTGTGTGAGAGAAAGAGAGAGAGAGAGAGGGAGAGGTGTGTGTGAGAGAGAAGTGTGTGTGAGAAAGAGAGGGAGAGAGAGGTATGTGAGAGAGAGGTGTGTGTGTGAGAGAGAGAGAGGGAGAGGTGTGTGTGTGAGAGAGAGGTGTGTGTGAAAGAGAAAGAGATAGAGGGAGAGAGAGAGAGAGAGAGAGAGAGAGAGAGAGAGAGAGACACACATGTTCAAGCTCAACACTCCTGGCTATCCTGAACCTCACTTTGTAGGTCAGGTTGGCTTCAAACTCATAGATCTGCCTGCCTCTGCCTCTCAAGTAGTGGGATTAAAGGCGTGCAACACCACACCCGGCTTCGTTTCCCTTTCTTAAACTGCCTTCAAAGAGCTTGGGGTGATTGGGTACAGTAGAGTGTCGTTTTAGGGACCTGAGATATCCAAGGTCCACTTCTGCTCACTCACATGTAGGCAGCAGCTATGGCCTCCAAGTGCCCTGGATGGATTCCACACCTGAGGAGAAGCAGCTGTGGCAGACACTCCTGGAGCGGCCATGTGAGTGGGTGGATGGCCTTCTGCCTCTCAGAACCAACCTGGTCCCCAGGGCATAGCCCTGTCAAACCCCTCTGTGTACCCCCACACAAAGCACAGCCATGGCTGGAGTCAATAAAGTCTGTTTACAGAGCTACTGTCTGTTCAGCGGGGGATGGGATCTGAGCAGCAAGGCACAATCATGGAAGAGCCCAGGGAGTGAAAAGGTGTCACGCAGACATGCAGGCCTCAGGGCCTGCTCCTTGGACAAGTCCCCCCTACACACACACTTCTGGAGTTGCCAAGACAAACATGGTGGTGAACATTCTGTTTAATAGCCTTTGATTGTAAGCAGTGTCCCTGGATGTCTCCCTCGTTAGTTCCACCCACCGCGGTTGGGCCGGGGTCCTGCAATGGCTCCTAGGTGCTGGGACAAGTGTGTCAGATGCTCTTTGCGGCTTCTCTGTTCATCCATCCATGCTGTGTCCTTTGATGGCATCATTCGGCCTCCCGGGGGCCAGGAGTGACTGGTGTGGCTCCTGCTCGCTGTGCCAAGATGGCTCTCCAAATCCGGCATACCATCCCTCCCCTGGGGACATTGGGGATCAATGCAATTCACCCTGAAGAAGGCCTGTGCTCTCTCGTTAGGAGCCACTATGCACAGGGGACCTTGGTTCCCCTTGGTCTGCAGGGAGCAATCAAGGCAGGCTCACAGCTGTGTGCGGGGGTGTGTGAGCTCGCGTCAAGATATTGCTACCAGATGTACATGGTTCATCCCTAGAAGGGTCAAGATGTACCTGATTTTGGTGTAGATGAGGTCATCTTGGGTGGCACAGGTGAGCAGGGTCTGAAGGGTGAAGCTGTGGCTCAGGAGCTGGTTGCAAACCAAGATCCACAGAAACAAAGATAAAGTTACAAAAAGATACAGCCAGCTACTAGAATCCTCAGGCAGGCTATTTCCCCTCTATGGCCTGCTTCCCCATCTGTATAATGAGAGGACCACACTAAAAGCCCTTCCAGTATTGAAGGTCTTTGCCGCAGGGGAAAACCTTCGAAGAGCTGAAAGACAAACCGAGGTGCCACCTTTGCTTGGTGGGGACGGCCAGCACACACTTGCTCACCGTTTGGATAGTGGCTGGGTCTACCCTCAGTTCCTGTAGCCATCGTACCAGGTTCTGGTCCTTTGAGAGAGTGGCTGTCAAAAAGTCAGGTCATGAGTCCAAAGGTGTCCCCTGCTAGAAGTGGCCTTACACTAACCCAGGCAGGTCAGCTCACCTGGGGACTCTGAAGCCCGGGCATACGTCTTGGTCTCTGCATGCAGCCGACGTAGGGCCTGATGCATCAGGGTCTGGCACTCCCGTTCCTTCCCAGCCAGGACATCTCGAAGCCTGTGGGGAGACAGAGGGGGGTAGAATGGAATGATCTGCGGGTTGAAGCCTGTGCAGCTTGTTCGGGTGATTCCAAGAGGCTTCACCTATCAGTCTCGGCTCGCAAGACGCCCAGCTGCACGGTCAGCGGCGGAGGCCCCTGTTCTGGCGGGAGCTGGCTCTGTAGCTGCTGGCTCTCCGGCGGTTTCTGCTGGGACTCCGCTTGACTCCACTCCTCTGACTTCGTTGAGATCGCTTTCTTCTCCACCTCTGCCAATTCGAGTGGGTTGAGCTCAAGGTGGGGGCGACGCCCGTTTAGGACCCCAGACGGCCCGGGAGTTGGAAGTAGGGTAGTGACCAAATAATGCAAATCAGGTCCTTCCCGACTCCAACCACCCAATTTTATGTCCGCTACGCCCCGAGGGCCACACCCACCATGGTCACACCCCCACCGGTCGGCTTGGGGGTTTCAACCCCGCCTACCCGCATCCAGCACAGCCAACGCCGCCCGGACAGCGCGGCTGAGCAGCGAGTCCAACACGAACATCCAGTGTGGGCGGATCTGGCGTCTGCGGAGGATCCGCTTCACCTGGGAAGGGAGGAAGGGCGCGGTTGAGACAGTTTGAACCTCAAACAGAGGTGGGGCTTGAGTTGCAAAGCCTTAGAAAGTCTACTGCAGAAAGGTGGGCGGACTTGGGGTCAAGGGCGGGACTGGGGAGCCAGGACTGGACAGACGTGCTTTTTCCCGGAAGCCATAGAATCCTGGAACATCAAGTCTTGGCAGGAAACTCATGTCCTGTTATTGCACAGCCCCAACTGCTAGGAAGCTTCCTCACCGCTTCTGGAAATGCGAAGAGCGGCCCATTCAAAAGTGCAGGCCCTAGGCCCTGGGCCCGCAGCTGAGCTTGCAGGGCCCGCAGCTCTTGGGCCAGCTGCCTGCGGTTAGGAGTGTGGATTTGTGCCCCGAGACAGCGAAGTAGCTGTTCCACATGATTCCTGCTGAGCCGAGAATTCTAAGGAGAGAGAGAGAGAGTCCGTGGGTGTTGCTATCCGCAGTCAACCTAGATGTTCGCTGGTGGGCCATCAGTCCTTATCCCCCAGCCTGACCACCAGGGGGCGCTGGGGCGGGCCGCCCACCTGTTCCTGCTCCAGTAGATTCTCTGCTAGTGTGGGCAGTTCCTGTTCCAGCACCGCGGCCAGCATGGCCCGGCGCTTGCTCTCCTGTTGCAGCAGACTCAACCATGAACTCTCTTCGGGGGACGCGGGTTCCTCGGCTGCGGGCTCCTCAGGCACACTGAGCAAAATGGGGAGCATCAAACGGAGGGTGGGCAACGCCACGCAGCCAACCCTGCTGCAGGGTTTCAATCCTGGCCTTCTTTTTTTTTTTTTTTTCTTTTTTTACTTTTAGGCCTACTTCACGGGGATAGTAGATATTAAGCCCGGCTTGGGGGGGGGCACAGTAAATGCAACATGCATCTGGGAGAGGGCAGGAGGCAATAGATGCTGTCCTTGTAAGTGGTCAGTGTTCGGGACCCCGGGAGGCCTCTTCTGCAGGAAATAAATAATAGGAAGGCAAAACTAGATGAAGGGAACCCACCCCAGGACTCTAGGTGCTCACCGGAGCTGGCTGGTGTCCCCATAACTAAGGCAGCGCTTTGGGGGGCTGGGCTGGTGCTGAGAGGGTGCCTGGGGTCTTGGGAATGTCTGAGACTGGGTGGCTGAGTCGGTAGAAGGACTGGAAGCAGTGGAAGAGGTGCCTGAGGGACAGGGCAGCCGTTACCCTCCTCAGGACCTCCGCACCTCTGCCCTTCCCGTGTCCACCCCTCCACCTTCATGGCACCTGGGGGCTGGGGTGTATGGCGGGGAGAGCTGGGGCTCCGGCTCCTCTTCCCTGGCTGCAGGAAGGGGTCGCCCAGCAGCTCTTGGGCACTGGCTCGGAGGTGGGGATCTGGTTCAAAAGTCCGGAGGAGGAAGGCTTGGGCCTCAGCTGACAGGGAACCAGGGACTGGCGGATGCACCTTGTACATGCCCACCTGTGGAGGCGGGGCAGCAGGGTAAACCCAAGATTAGACATGTTCAAGGCCCTGTCTGGCTCCACCTTCCCTCCGCAGGCCACACCCCAGAAGGACTCACCTGAAACATAGCAGCCTGAGGGCTCCCTAGTTCATGGAAGGGTGGTCGACCGGTGGCCATCTCAATCACAGTGCAGCCCAGAGACCAGATGTCAGCTGCTTTCCCATAGCCTCGTGGGCCCTGGTCAATGATTTCTGGGGCCATATACTGCAGAGTCCCTACAGCATGAATAGAGAAAGGCAACCCAGGCCTCAATGTCTCCACCATCCTCTGGCCACCCACACCCATGGTGAACCCATCATCTCAGGTAATCGGCATCAGATCCTGTCTTGAGTTTCATCATCCACCTAGGCTCCATCACCAGCCTTCATCCTCCATTCTTTAAGCTAGGCTATATGGCACCCAAAGACTCCATCAGCCACAGGTCAGTTCTGGCTTGCACACGATATTGCACCATCCTCACCCCCAACTCTACCAACCCTTTTACACCCCCCCAACACACACTGCCTTACATCCATTTTAGGTGCCAAATGCATTTTTATCAACTCTCCAACCTCGGAGTCTAGATTTTATCACCTCTCCCTGGATCTAGTCACCTGTCCCCACATTCCATTCACCATTAGGTCTGTAACTCCATGCCCAGAAGAAACTCCATTCCCCAGAAGTCTCCAAGAGTTCAACACCCACCCACACTCCCACCCTGTTACCTGTGAAAGTCTCTGTGCAAGGCGTGATGCCTGCCAGCCGCTTGGAGGTGCCAAAGTCAGAAATCTTAAGCAGCCCACTGAAGGTGTTGATCAATACATTGTCCCCCTGATTGAAATGGACACTGGGATTGGCCTCTGAGATGAACTAGGCTCCACATCATCCTGAGACCCAAATTCCCTGGGGATTACATCCTGAGCCATGCTCTATTGTGTCCTTCCCCTGCTATCCTACATATACACCCTTCTAGGAGCTGGTGCCTGCTCTGGCTTCAGACACGACTTTTCCTCCTTTAAGGGACCTCGATGTTAGATTCCCACCCTTTGCACACTGCCAGCTGCAGTCTGGCACAGTATCTCCCCACACCCAGCAAGCCAAGTGGACCAGCCACAGGGCTAACCTTGATGTCTCGGTGCACAATGCGATTCTCATGGAGATAGCTGAGTCCCTGCAGGATCTGACGTGTGTAGAAACTAATAGTACTTTCGTTGTCCTTTAGGGGTCCCCACACTGACCTAAGCAAGGAGGACAGGCTGCCTGGGCAGAGACAATCCGAGTTAAATTGATACCCTCACATACCTCTGCTGAAGGTCCAGGCATACCCATTCCCATGGCCCAGACTCCCATCACCAAGCCCACTGTCTGCTAGTTGTAGCCGACACACACCCACGCTAGAATTCATTTCCCCTTAGGGTTTGCCACCGGTCTGGCTCCATCCCCACGCCCCACACCTCAGGTTTCACTCCCTCCCACGCAGGGCTGGTACCTCCAGGAACTTCCTCCATGAAGATCTTGAGGTAGCCACCCTGGCTGGCAGAGCCCAGGTAGCGCACTATATTCTTGTGGCGTAGTCGTTTATGAAGAGCGATCTCTTCATGCAGGGGCTGGGAAAACCTGGGAGTGTAGAGGAGAGAGCAACAAGCTGGACGTGAGCAGAAATAACCCCCACAGTCCTGTACCATGAGACCATGCTCCCAGAATCAACTTTGTACTCTTTATGTCACCCCGCCCACAGGCCTCTTTCATCTGCCCTAATGTAAAAGCCACCATCCCCAGTCCAAACACTAACCAGTCATCTTTCCATGCCCACAGCTGCTCAGTGCTCACGTCTCCCCCGGCCCCCACACATACATGCCTCACTTGCTCATGCCCACCCTCTGGAGTCCTAGGACCTGTGTGAACCAATGCACCCTACCTGCTATCCCGCTCTGGAATCTCCTTGATGGCTATTCGCACCCTCGTGTGCCTATCGCGGCCGGCGTACACCACTCCATACGTGCCTTTGCCTAGCACGAGCCGCTCACCAGTTTCCAAGTATTCATAATCAAACTGAGAAACACAGAGAGTAAGTGCCCGGCTCAGCTGGTGCCTTAGCTCTCTGCTCCCCTCCAGCCCCCGTTCCACAGCCTCACCTCCAGCACCTCCCTGGTGCCCTCTGTCTCCTCCATGGGTGCTGAGGAATCTGGATTCATTACCAAGACCTGAATAAGGCCACAGAACCTGAAGAAGGCGGAAGGGCGCTCTGGATAGGAACCACCCCCCAGAGCCCCAGGCTGACCTCCTCCCTTCCTTTCCCTCAGTCCCCTGGGCATCCCAGCCCTAACTCCAAAAGGCTGAGCGCACCACTGGCATCGCTCTACACTGGGGAAGCACAACTGCACATCCTGGGCCGGAGGGAGTGCATACAGGAAGCAGCAGCGCTGGTCCAACTTGGAGGCGCTAGGGAAGGAGAGAGGCCAGTGAGAGCCAGGCTTGGCAGTGCAGGGGCTTGTGGGAAGGTTCTGCCTCTCACCTGATCCCACAGATGGAGGGGACTGGGAGGGTCCAGCTGGAAGAATCCTCCTGCGAGAAGAAAAGGTGTGTGTTGTGGGGGGGGGTGTTGTGGAGGTGCCGGCTCTAGAGAGGGTAGGAGAAAGGAGTGCATAGCCTTGAGTGAGGAGGAGCAAAGGGAGTTCACCTGAGGCTCCAGCAAGCTTAGGGTCACTGCGCTCACTGGGTCTGTCCCCTGAATGGCGAGCCTGGCGGGCAGCAGCACTTTGTTTATCTCCAGCACCAGCACCTTTAGGCAATCGGGAAGGGCTTGTCAGAACTCCCATGGCCCTTTCCTGGGCCCCTGACTTCCACTGGCCTCACCAGGCACTGGTCCGCCTGAGGCGAGGCTGTCTTGAAAGGCTGGCAGGATTGTAACAGGAAGTGCAGCCAGAAGTGAGCTCGCAGCAGGGGTCCTCCCGAGGGCTCTGGTGTGGGTCTGAAGTGCTGATACAGCAGGAAGGTCTCCATCACTGACACCAAGTACCTGAAAGCACACAGCCTCAGCCTCAACTCAGCCCAGGCACCAGCTGGTGCCTCCCTGCTGCATGTGGTCAGAGCGTGAGCATAGGGTACCATGGGCAGTGGTATCTACACATTGGGGTCATGACGGGGGAGTGCCAACGGACATAGGTGCAGGAATGAAGAAGGTCACATACCATATGGGGGCATTGAGCTTGTACAGCTGCTCCGCAGCCAGAACCACCTGGATGGGGTCATTGGCAAGGATCTGGGCTCCCAGGTAGAATCCCACATCCCAGTAATACTGCATCTTCTCCACACAGCCTTTGCGGGCTAGCAGGCAGCCCAGCTTCATGCCTGAGGAAGGGGGGCATGGGCTCCGGTGAGTGTAGGTGCAGGAGTGGGTAAGGCCCAGGTACGGGCCACACTGCAGCCTATAATCGCCAGAGTGTGGACAGAACACCACAAGGTAGGTGTGGCAAGGTCTTGGGTAGGAAGGTCCCAGCACAGGTGAGGGCTTGGGCACAGGGAGATGTGGAATTCAGAATGACAAACGCAGGTGGAGTTTGGGAAGTGTGTGGGATTCAAAGGCTCCTGAGGCCCCCAGTGTGGTTCTGAGCACAGCAACCTCAAAGCCTGTGAGTCAGTGCTTCCTGCTGCCCACGATTCTTTCCTTGCCTTCTCCACAAGCCTCTCTGGGCCTGTTCTGGATAGTGGGTTAGCGGCAGGGCTTACCGATCAGCTGGAGCTCCTCAGAGTCTTCAAAATGCTGCCCAGCTGCGATGAGGAGTACGGCTGCATTGATGCCCGAATGCAGGCTGGGCTCCACATCAAAAGCCTTGCGGTACCTGGAGTCAGGTTGGGCAGGGGTGCAGGGCTGGCTGGATGCCCACAGCCTCCTCCCACATCCTCCCCCCCCCCACTAAGCCCTTACCCACTCTCCGTGTGCTTTACCAGTAATAGGCCTGCTCCAGGTGCCTAGCATTTTGGAAGCCAGAGCTGAAGAACATGTCCTTGTAGACGCGACCGCACATGCAGTACAGGTCGGGAGCCACGGGACCTTCATGCTGCACCAATGGCAACAGCACAGCCAGGGCGTTCTCACGGTCCCCAGGCCTGTTCCTTCTAAGGCAGAGGAAAACGGGCTGGGGATGTCTGATGACTCTGACCCACCCAGTTCTGGGACCCCCTAGACCATACATAGAAGGGACCCTTCTAGGGGCTTAGTATTCACAAGCCTCAAATGGTACTGGCCAGCACTGGTCTCCAGAGTTAGTGACCCTGGGTGGAAGTGATTTCTAGTTGCAAACAATTGTAAGGAGTAGGGCCTTGAGCAGCTATGGCCTTATCAAGGACATGCCACCTTTTCTGTCCCCACCATGCAGCGTTCACCCAGAACAACAGGAGCCTCTTGGTGTTAGTGCCCAGGTCAGCAAATCCCTGAGGAGCAGTGATTCTGCTCTTGCTGGGCAGAGAACAGGCCACACACACACACACACACACACACACACACACACACACACCAGTGATTCTGCCTCGAGCCACGCCCCTCCTCTCACCTGTTGAGGGCAAATGTGTAATGGAAGCAGACGTTATGCTGCTCAGTCACATCATAGGTGGGTAAGGCCTGCAGGGTCTCCACCAGCTCAATGATGGCAGAGTAGTCCTGTGGAAGGGGACAGGCATCACCATGATGAGCCCTTGACAAGGAGGAGAATCTTTTTTGTTGTTGGTTTTGTTTCTCAAGACATGGTTTCTCTGTGTAGCCCTGGCTGTCCTGGAACTTGCTCTGTAGACCAGGCTGGCCTTGAACTCACAGAGATCTGTCTGCTTCTGCTTCCCCAAGTGCTGGAACTAATAGGATGTGTAACTAACTACTCCTGGCCGAGGAAAATCTTGAGTCTGAACCTGTCCCATTCCTGATACTCTCCTCCCATACCCTGAAGACTGTGCAGACCTCTCTCAGGCCAGGAAAACTCACAGACCATACCTCCCACAGAGAACCCACTGCACACCCCATGTGGGCATTTTTAACCTCACCAATGCCCTATAAGGCAGTGACATCATCATCCCTCAAAAACAAGGAAATGTGGGCTGAAGCGATGGCTCAGCAGTTAAGAGTGCTTGCTGCTCTTCCAGAGGACCAGAGTTCAGTTCACACATTCACACAATTAAGACATAAAATACAGCCGTGGCGCACGCCTTTAGTCTCAGCACTCAGAGGCAGAGACAGTCGGATCACCGTGAGTTCAAGGCCAGCCTGATTTACAGAGTGAGTTCCAGGACAGGCCCTAAAGCTACACAGAGAAACCCTACCTCAAAAAATAAAAATAAAACACATCTTTAACAAATGAATAAAGCCAGGTATGGTGATACATACCCAGGAGTACCCAGGAGGCAAAAGCAGGTGGATATGTAGGCCAACCTGATCTACATATCAAGTTCCATGCCAGCCAGGGATACACAGTGATACTATATTTAAAAAAATAATGGTATTAACCAAAATAAATAAGGAAATGGAGATTCAGGGAACTTTGGCAGTTTACTTAAAGCCATCATCAAGGCTCAGCCTGAAGCTGAACTTGGATTTGTCAGGCAATAAATGCCGGTTATACATGATCTCTCTCTTTCCTATTCAGGTTTTGGCACCTGATCCCTTGTAGCTCAGGGCGGCCTCAAATTTTCTTGTAAATAGGACGACCTCAAACTACCACTCTTCCTGACTCTACCATTTCAGTGCTGGCTGGGGTTCTATCCTATGCCCTGCTCTTTCGGGTTGCCACACACCTGTACATCTCGGTATGACAGCAACAGATTCATGATGATGTCAGGGGTCAGCAGCTCTACACTGTCCAGTCTCCTCTGCAGGCGAGCCAGCTCCTGACTCAGCTGCTGCCCACTGAACCGCTCTCGAGCCTGCCGGATATCCTGCCGAATGGTCTCCCGGAAATAGCCGCTGATGCCCAAGGCCAGGGAAGGAAGGGTGAGAGAATGATAAGCTTGTCCCTCAGCCGCAGCCCACTTTACCCTCACCAGTCTCTTCCTGGTGCCCCCTCCTCGTGAGCCCCATTACCAAGAGTCTGTGGGTGTGGCCTCCAACAGGCGGGCAAGCCGGCCCACCAGGGGAGAAAGCAGGGCCTCAGTGCCTGCCCCAGCCTGAACTAGCCCATCAGCTATGCCCCTCAAGAGGCCTGCATCACCACATAACACCCGGCCAGAGGCTGTCACCACATAAGGGATCAGTGTGTAGCTGCCAACGCAATCCTGGTGGGAAGAAGGCAGAATCAGTGGAGCACACAGGTCAGCAGAGGGTTAGAGAATGACCAGAGATTAGTACCAGTGAAGATAGGAATAGCAGAAAAGGGCCACACTTTACAAGAGGAGGTGACATGGAACACAGGGTCACACTGATGTCAGAGGTAAATGAAGGGGCGGGAAGGTTAGTGGAGGTCAGAGGTCACAACAAAGCATGAATGGTAAATTCTGCTCACCGAGTTCTTCTGGAAAACATCCTCCTGCAGGAGGCAGACAATCAGATACTGGCATCCTAGGAAGGCTGAACCCCAACCCTACACCTGTCTCTACCACCCATCTGGCCGCTTACACGCAAGGCTTGCAGGTCAGGGAGCTCTGCTTGGGAACAGAGGAGCACGTTGTTGGTCATGCTGAAGCTCTCCCGCACTCCTAGGTGGTAGAACAAGGAGGGTTGTGCCAGGGAGTTGCTCACCTCCAACACCACCACATCTGTGGACACAGAGGCATAGATCTGAGTACTGATGCTCACCTCCAACACCACCACATCTGTGGACACAGAGGCATAGATCTGAGTACTGATGCTCACCTCCAACACCACCATCTATACATCTGTGGACACAGAGGCATAGATCTGAGTACTGATGCACAGCCCCGTGGGGAAGGAGCTTGGAGGTGTATGCTGCTTCAACTGCCTTGCCTGCACCTCCTGCCGGGCTCAGTTCTGCTGCAGGGAGCTTCCCAATGCTTTCCCAATACTTATGTTTCAGAAGATGCCCAAACACTCTCATCCCACTGACAGCCTGGAAGCCCCAGGAGACATCTGAGGGTGCTTCAGGTGGGCAGTTCCAGATAATGTGGGAGACAGGAGTTTTGTAAGCACAAGTCCCATATTCTGGCTCCTCAACTAGTCTCTGTCTGTCTGTCTGTCCCTGGTTTATTTCATTTACATGTGAGTCAGTGTGAGTGTATGATAGCAGAGGGCATTAGATCCCCCAGAGATGAAGTTACAGGTGGTTGTGAGCCTGCACACTAGGGACCCCATGTCCTCTGGAAGAGCGTGTGCTCTTAATTGCAGAGCCATCTCTCCGGCCTGGAAACCAGGGTGTGTGAAGACAATATGTGCTTTGAAGCATATTTGTGTAGCTTACTGAATCCAGCCATCTTTAAGTGACAATGTTTGCAAGGGAGGGACTGTATGAGTCAATACAGATGAGCCCATGACTGTATCTATGATCTGCTCAGGTCAGGCTTCATTTTAAACCTGCAATTTCACAGATGTCCAGGAAACACGGTTCCCTGAATCTGGGATGAGCAAACAGGGATGGGAGGAAGGAAGCATCGGGTAGGTGGGAAAGAAGAATAGCCTTCTTTTGACCTCACCTCTCGCTGCCCTGTCCTTCCCCCATAACCACCTCTGTCCCACCCTTTCTCCTTGACTCCCAAGTCTCCAAAGACAATCACTCTCCTAGAATCCAGTCCGGATGGGTTATCTAAGAACTTCCTTTCCCGCCTCTTCAGTCCGATTCTTGGACGGAGTAGTACTAGGACTGCTCAACCTCAACCTTGTAGAGATGGCCCCTTGTCCTAGACCAAGCACCCTCTCCAGATTCACTTAGGAGTACCAAGGGAGATCATCCTGAAAACGCGTTCTCCAGCCTACGCAGAGAACCACAACTCTGCCCCTCCCTCAGCCCCGCCCGTAGAGCTCGCCTGCGCCACCCCACCTGCTAGGCACCACGCTCACCTTAGAATACTTAAACTCCCGCCCAGGAGCTTGGCCTGGACTCCCGAGCCCCGCCACATTCATAGTCCATCAATTTCCCCTGCTGTCACAGTCCTGTCTCAAATCCTGCTTTAGCTTACCCTAGACGCCATAGCTCTGATACCAAGACCCACCCAATCAGGGGCCGCTGAGCCCCGCCCCTTGCCCCGCCCAAGCGAAGGCCCGCCCCCAGGGCTCACCGGCGTTGTAGAAGGAGTCCAGCGCCGCGGTGTCACCTAGAGCCAGCGTCGCGAAAGGCAGGCTGCGCAGCTGCGGGGGTGGCCGCGTGCCCTGGAGCTGAGCGCAGGCCTCGCGCAGGCATCGCAGCGGCAGCGGCTCCGCCTCGGTTCCCGCGCCGGGCTCCACCCCGGGCCCTGGCTCCCGGGTCAGCACGTAGACCACACTAAGCGGTCGGCTCCGCGCGCAACCCCGACCCGCGACCGCGGGGGACGAACGGCCCCGGCTGAGCGCCTCCGCCAAAGGGTCTTGCCAGCAGCTGCCCGCGCGTTCTAGAACCCCGGTCCCGGGACACGGCCCCGCCATGCGGTGGCGCTCGGGCGCCAGGCGCCGGGCGCGAGGGACCCGGGACAGGGCACGAGGCTGGGGATGTGGATCCAGCCGGGATCCGGAGATGAGCTGGACGTCCTGTTCCGGAAATCTGAAGTTCAGAGAGAAATCTTTGCTCAAACTTTCACGGTCCTTTCAGATCTGCAATACAGGACTGGGTTCTGGGAATCTCGGGTACCCAATCCTCGGCTCACAGGTCACAGAAGGAACTTAGGAATTCAACCGGCAGTGTGCGACACCCCGACTTCTCAAGGGAGTTCTGGCAGTCACTGTTCTGCCCTCACTTGTAGGCTGGGCCCAGCCCTTTCCCGACTGGGAAAGCTCCACCCTCGGCCCTGGGGCAATGAGGCTCCCCAGCGACTCTCCCTCCCTCCTCTCCCGCTAGAACCTCTGACACTGTCCACTTCCGGAACAGCCTGTGCCCCTATTCGGGCCAAACACTGTGGCGTGCTCCCTGCAGGCGCTCATAAGATGTATGACCCGGCTAGGGAGAGGGAACAGGAAGTCCCCCGTCCTGCAGGGATCTGGTGAATGAATGGATCTCGGCACATGGAGGTTTAAGGGGGGGAGGCAAAACACTGTGACTAATAGGTGTCCCATGTAATGTCCATGCTGGTCTTGAACTTTGACAGGCTGCTTTCCCCACAGCCTGCCTCACTTGCTGGGAAGCCATGCTGACTTTAGACGTCTGCCCAAAACTGTAAACTTCCTAGCTACTCTTTGTAGGAAACTCCAGAAGCTCGGTCTTTGGGGGCTACAAGACCTTCACATTCACCGAGAACCTTTAACTTTCTGGTATGAATTGGTGACTAAGGAATGAGTTGGTATAAACCTTACTAGACCTGAACTTGGAAACTGGGGACTTTGGGACTCTGAGGCTGGATCTAGATTTAGGACTAAGTGTCAGATTCTTAGAACCACGTTGCTGCCGTCATTTCTTTATGGTGGGGCTTGGGACTGGAGAGAGCTGTTCAAAGCATTTGTTGCTCTTTCAGAGAACCCTAGTTTGGTTCCCAGCACCCACATGGTGGCTCACAGCCTTATCTGTAACTGTAATTCCAGGGGATCCCATGCATTCTCCTGACCTGAGCAGGCACTGCACACACACAATGCAACACATACTTGCAGGCAAAATATTCATACACATAAAATAAATAAATCTAAAAATATTTTAAAATAATATGTTGTGACTTGTAGGGCTTGAGGGTCAGGGGTGTGAGCTGATGACTGAATCTGCAGTCTCACTGCTGGGTGCCCCTCTGTCATTGCCTTGCATCCTTCCAGAGACAGACATCCTGAGGAGGCTGTCCTTCCATGCTACTTATTAAAAGTTCTTCCAGCCGGCCAGTGGTGGCCCACACCTTTAATCCCAGCACTTGGGAGGTAGAGGCAGGCAGACACCTCTGAGTTCAAAGCCAGCCTGGTCTACAGAGTTCCAGGACAGCCAGGGCTACTCACTCAAAGAAACCCTGTCTTGAAAAAGAAAAGCAAAACAAAGCAGCAATAAAAATTCTTCCTCGCACAGCACTGAAGCTAAGGCCCCTGCTCTGTTTTCTATGGGTTTTGTCCCTAGTAAGAAAAAGACCAGAAAGCTGGGAAAGGGTTACAGTGTGGACCAGGAAGCAGAGGCGTTGGCAATGAGGTGGCTAAGGGAGGAAGCTGTAAGGAGTGATAAGGACTCTGACAATTGGAGAACTCTAGCAAAGCATCTTGTGAACCCTGCAGTAGGGCTACCAGCTCCTTTGCCTGAGGCCTAGTCATTGATGCTAAGCTTACAGGCAGTGTCCACAGATGCGGTGTAGTGCCAATACCATATCTGTGCCACCAGGAACCAGGGACAGTTGCCCTAACTTGAACCCTGATCTGCTTCTTAGGTAGTAAAAAGCTTCCCATTGTGGAAGCTCAGAGAGGCCTCTGCAGAGAGGAGCGGAAGGCACCTTGGCACCCTACAGTATGCCTGGTACCCTTAAAGATATTTCTCCAAGGCAGCCTCCAAGCAGAAATGAAGTGGATGTTCTCAGTCCTCAACAGCACCAAGGACCCGGTTTTATTTGTCTGTTTACCGATGGTCATTCAGCTAGTCAGGGGAAGTGGGACTTGAACTCAGGACTCTCTTGTCCCAAGGCCAAGCCATCAGTTTACTCCAAGTCTTACTCCTCCAGAGTTCCCAATTTCTCTCCAGCCTCTTTGTCTACTCTTAGCCCCAGTTAGCAGCCTGGGCAGCCATGCGCCAGGGAGAGCTGGGAGGAACCTCTTGGGCCTGGGCAGGAAAGGGGGCTCCCCAGAGGCACCTCCCATAACCACTTCCCCCTTTTAGACATCTCCCAGCACTCACTGCTTCTCTGCAAGAAGTCTCTCTGGTTCCTGGAGCACAGTGTTGATGCACAGCAAACCTCAGACAGCAGCCCTACCCCCACACTGTGTCCCCGCTCGTTTTGTGCATGGGGAAACTGAGGCTGTGACTGTAAAGGGCTTGCCCAGAGTCCCATAGGAAGTACCAGCTGCACTCTGATGCTCTTTCTCCCTAGGGGAGGACTGACTTCCTAATTCTTCCCCTCCAGCACCTCTTGTTTCAAGATTGCCATTTCCCAGATGAGGTGCACAAAAGGGAAGAGGTCACCTAGCCTTTATCATGTATGCAGGGACAAAGCTGAGAAACAGCCAGCCTCCCTGTAGGCCACTCACCGGCAGTGCCCTCTAAGAACTTGCCCAGCACCCACTGGTAGTTGTCCTCTACTGTTGCCACTGGAGTCCTCTAGCTCGATCTGCCCTTCCTGGGTCCCTGGCAGGAAGAGAAGGTTGGGACGATAGGGATTTGGGAACTCACTCTCCAGAGCAAGCTAGTGTAAATTCTCAGTCTCCAGCCAGAGCTCAGACTTCTGTCTCCCTAAACCTGCTTTGCAGGAGGACTGAGTGGGAGAAATCCACAGACCAGTCCTATGGCTTCCGGGATGCCTGTGTGCCTGCTATGGCTCCAAACTAGTCTGGGGCACTGGAAGCCAGGGGAGGTGGCAGCTGAGGCTGGGTGGATGTCAGGGCAGGATGGACACTTCTCTGCTCTTTGTACTAGAGGCTTATGGTTCAAATGTGTCTCCTCTGAGTGAGCTTGGCCTGTGAATAATGATAAACTTAATTCCTTCATTAACTTTTGTTGACACGCAACCCATGACAAAATCTTGTAAGCTCCTGGGGAGATTGAAATGATAAAAACACTGTCCTTTATCTCTGGGAGATGGCAGTCCTGCAAGAAGACAGGCCAAATAACCTGCTTAATTTGCTGTGATGAGAACTGAGTGTTTAAAGCATAGATGTTACCACAGATGCCTAAGCTGGATTCCTGGCCTTTTCCTGTTGCCATTTCTTTCTCCCCCAAGCCACTCAGCTCTCCAGCCCTTAGAGTTTCCTCTAAAGTATCTTTCAGATGTGTGTCCTGTTGCACTGATGCCACTTTCCACTGTCTTCTGCCTTGTCCGTAGTGTCTTCTAAGATACAGCCTGTTTTTTTTTTTTTTGTCTTGTTTTTAGGTTTAAAAAATTATGTGTATGGAGAGACAAACTCTCTCTCTCTCTCTCTCTCTCTCTCTCTCTCTCTCTCTCTCTCTCTGTGTGTGTGTGTGTGTGTGTGTGTGTGTGTGTGTGTGTGCAAGTATGTGTATGATCTGTGTACATGTGAGTTCGGTTGTTATGTGTTTAGAGGACAGAGTGTTGGTGTGTAGCATATGCATACGTGTGAGTGCAAGTGTTATGTGTTTAGGGGAGAGAGTGTGTAGTGTATGTATACGAGTAGAGCTGCCCAAGGAATCCAGAAGAGCATTCAGATCCCCTGGAGCTGGAGTTACGGGCAGATGAGCTGTCTGGTATAGGTACTCTGTATGGTCAGTGCTCTCTTTTAACCATGGAGCCTTCTCTCCAGCCCCATGCTGCCTGTTACTGAGACAGGGTCTCATTGTACCCACCA
Source organism: Cricetiscus sungorus (assembly GCA_030556225.1). Lineage (NCBI taxonomy): Eukaryota > Metazoa > Chordata > Mammalia > Rodentia > Cricetidae > Cricetiscus > Cricetiscus sungorus. The sequence goes on along the minus strand of JANBXA010000734.1, from coordinate 127,433,814 downwards.
TGGGCCCCTAACTCCAGATGCCCCAGTGTTAGGAATGCACTACCATACTTAAACGGAGTTTCCTTCCTTCCTTCCTTCCTTCCTTCCTTCCTTCCTTCCTTCCTTCCTTCCTTCCTTCCTTCCTTCCTTAGACAGGGTTTCTCTATGTAGCCCTAGCTGTCCTGGTACTCACTTTTTAGACCAAACTGACCTCAAACTCATAGAAATCCACCTGCCTCTGCCTCCTGAGTGCTGGGATTAAAGGTGTGTGCCACTGCCACTGGACCCTGACTTATTTTTCTAAAACTAAGTCTGACCTGACCTCTTTTCTGCCTAAAATTCTTGCATGACTCTCCCCTTGCCCTGTATATCAGCAATGCCATGTCCTCTATGAACCCGCCTTTACAAAAGTCCTGGGTGCATGTTTGTCTGCTGCTGAACACCTCCCCAACACCTCCCGTAACCCTTCCATTCTCCCGCCTTCCTGAGTTTGTCTTGCTCCTTCCTGTAAGGTGCTCCTGCGCCTCATGTGCCTAGAGAACTTCTACAGAGCCTTTAAGGTCCTTCTAAAGGACACCTCTTCCACGAAGCCTTTTCAGACTTCTTCAGGCCCTGCAGTGGCTGGGCAAGCACCTGTCCACGGAAGATATGCCTTGCCTCAATGGACTTTGGCTCCCCCTAGGGAGACAGGGAGAGAAGTGACCACTGGGCTTTGCCGCATCCTTGTTTTCTTTTTCTTTTTCTTTTTTCTTCTTACCTCCCTCCTCCCCCAACCCCCCTGGCTTCCAACCTGCTACTTCCTGAAGTGTCCTTGTCTCAAAAGACTGGGAGAGCTCTGTCCTCTGGTAGACACAGTGGTACCAACCATTCAAGGTGACACTGGGACTCAGCAGTTCCTGGCAGCTCTTGAGACCTGGAAAAAGGGAGGTGGATTGAGAAAGGCTCCAAGCTATTTCCCAAGCTCCTCCACCCAGATTCTGGAACAAGTAAGGGACCCAGCAGCCCTCTCCGATCCTGGGAGCTACTGAGGAGGGGTGCTATGAAGAGCTGTGAGGAGAGGCTCCCCCATGCCTGGAGCCTTCCCAACGCCCCAGCTTGGCCTGATTCCAGGCTCCTTGCTCCTATGAAGGCTTCCTTACCTCCTGGCACTGGAGCAGGCTTGCTGATGTTTTGCCCAGAGAAACAGAGCCAGTTGTCAAGTGTGAGGTCTGAGCACCCTAATTGAGGCTCTGTGAGCCCACAGTGGGGGAGCCAGCCCTACTCCAAATCCTCACCATTCCTCCAACACTCACCCCTCCAAGGGCACCTGCAGCCCTCAGTATCAGAGAGGGCCCAGCCCTAGTCTGTGAACAAAGTGAAGCCAGAGAGTAGCCTCGGGTCCCCAGGCTCCCCCTGGGATCCATCCTGCCTGGTGGTCTAGGTGGCCCCGAAATCCCAGAAGCAGATGTGCTATGTCCCATGCTCAGGACAAACGAAAAAGAAAAGAGAGAGAGAGAGACAGAGAGACAGAGAGACAGAGAGAGAGAGAGAGAGAGAGAGGAGAAACAGGATCTGGTGCCCCAATCAAATCATTGCCCTTTTCTGGCTCTCTAATCGGGGACAAGAAGTTGGTCCTCTCTGAGCTTCCCTGTCCCCCACATAGACAGTGCGGTCTGCCCGGCACATCCCAGGATACTGGGCACACACCCATTTGGAGCTTGGCACAGAGGAGGCTCCTGCTTCTCTGTTGTGGCTGCTCAATACAGACAACAACTGCTGCACCTCAGTGTCTGTCATGTTCTACTGCTGTGAGGGGACAACATGACCATGGCAGCTCTTATAGAGAAAGCAATTAACTAGGGCCTGGCTTACAATTTCAGAGGCTTAGTCCATTATCCATAGTAGGGAGGATGGTGGTACAGTCAGGCATAGTGTTGAAGAGGTAGTTGACAGCTATTTCCTGATCTGCAGGCAGGCAGGCAGGCAGGCAGGCAGGCAGGCAGGCAGGCAGGCAGGCAGGCAGGCAGGCAGGCAGGCAGACAGACAGACAGACACAGAAAGACTGAGCCTGGTTGGCAATGGCTTTAGAAACCTTAAAGCCTTCCCCCAGTGGCACACTTCTCCCAACAAGGCCACACCTTCTAATCCTTCTCAAATAGTACCACTTCCTAATAACTAAGCATTTACAAGGACCTTCCCTGCCAGGTCCTTAGCATCCCTTACCTTGCGTACCTTGAGTTCCCTTCTCCGAAAGACTTCCTGGGTTCTGCATGGAGACATTGGGCCAGTGGGCACAGGGTGAGCATGTCTCCTCCAGACTCCTCTGCAATTCCTTCTACTTCTCAGACTCTAGATGTCAGGGCATCTGCTTCCTGAGAGGACGAGGTTTGAAGTATTTATACCCTATTTACATGTATTTGCAAGAAAAGTCCAAATTATCAAACTCTTGCCCTTCTTGGGATGAGAAGAGAATGACTATTAGTTTACATAACTTTCTCACCAGCCTGGCCCACAGCCCTGTCAGCCCCAAATGAACACTCAGAGACTTATATTAAATATAATATTGTTGGCCAGTTACTAGGGCTTCTTATTGCCTAGCTCTGTCTCAATTATTAACCCATTTCTATTAATGTAAGTATTTCTACACGGTCTTCTCTCACCCGGGATACATGGCAACTGCTCTCTGCTTACACTTCCCAGAATCCTCCACATCTCCTAGACCCTCCTATCTTGCTGCCCTATTGGCCACAGTGTTTTATTCCTCAACCAATAAGAGAATCATTTACAGAATGACATCTCTTACCAAAGGAAGAGTGAGTTGATGTGAAGAGCATCTTAGCTACCTGGGCAGCTGGGGTGAGCTGGGTCCTCATATAGGCAGCCCTTCAAACAGGAGAGAGAGAACAGTATGGTAGGGCCCTTCAAACAGGAGAGAGAGAACAGTATGGTAGGGCCCCTCAAACAGGAGAGAGAACAGTATGGTAGGGCCCCTCAAACAGGAGAGAGAACAGTATGGTAGGGCCCCTCAAACAGGAGAGAGAACAGTATGGTAGGGCCCTTCAAACAGGAGAGAGAGAACAGTATGGTAGGGCCCACAGTAAGTCCGTGTTTTCAGGCCATCAGTGGGAGGGTTGCCAGCTTATGAGGCCCAGGCCACGAGGGTGGTAGCTTGACTTCTTCCTATTGTCCCCCAGGACACCCCATCCAGACTGGAGCCAGCAGGGTTTCCTCCCTCAGACCCCAGAAGATTGCCTCTCCCTGTCTGTGCTCACATTCAGGGCCCAGCAGCCATCTCCCCACTCATTCCTGTGGACCCCCCGTTACTCAGCTCATTCACCCTTTCTTTCTCGGTAGAATTTCCTCCTTCATTCTCTACCTCTATAGCTCTGCGTCTGTAAAGGTCCAGCCCTGTTGCTGTCTCCACCACATCGTCCTTGTCAACAATATTAATGGTGGCCATTGCCACCACGTATGGGTTACCTGTTACACCTATGTCACTCTTAGTCACCTGGGGGTGGGGCAGTGTTCAGTTGTGAATGTGGAGGCTAGAGGTCAGTGTTAGATGTCTCCCTCAGTCACTTTCTACCTTACCTATCTTTTATAGGGGCTGGAGAGATGGCTCAGAGGTTTCGAGCATTCACTGCTCTTCCAGAGGTCCTGAGTTCAATTCCCAGCAACCACATGGTGACTCACAACCATCTGTAATGAGATCTGATGTCCTCCCATTCTGGCATAAAGTTTCACATGCAGATAGGGCACTCATAGACATAAAAATAAACACATCTTTTACAAATATTTTACTCATTCATTTATCTGAGACAGGGTCTCTATTATGTAGCCCCGGCTGTCCTGGAACTTTCTCTTTAGACCAGGCTGGCCTTGAACTCACAGAGATCTGTCTGCTTCTGCCTCCCAAGTGCTGAGATTAAAGGTGTGTGCACTACACCAGTGATGGGAGATGTTATTCTGTAAATATGTTTCTCATACTGGTTAATGAATAAGGCACTGTTGGCCAATAGGAAGGCAAGATAGGCGGGGCTAGGAGACAAGGAGGAAAGAGGAAGGAATTAGGAGGAGTCAGCATGGAGAGTGGAAAGAGAATAAATAGCACACTAGCCGGGCCGCCCGGTAAGATGAGTCACGTGGAAATACTTAGATTACTAGAAATGGATTAATATTTAAGACAGAGCTAGCTGATAAGAAATGATAGTAACTGGCCATTGTATCAAATACAGGGTCTCTATGTGTTACTTGGGGGCTGGCGTGGCGGTGGGACTGACCGGCGGTGGGAAAGACCTACTCGTAACACACCAGGGCCAGGGCACACTTGCCTTTTGTGTGGGAGCAGAGGATCTAGACTTCACTCTTTAGGGTCACACAGCACAGCACTCAGTTTACTGCCTACTCATCTCCGCAGACTCCTTAGCATCCTGCCACAAACTGTGCTTAGTAAACCCTGGACAAAGGGGCACGGGCGTGGTTTATTATGGAGTGAGTGCTTGGCATTCATCCTGGGGTTTAATCCCAGCATTTGCAAACGCACACATGTGTACATACACATGGACAAGGGAGAGAGAGAAAAAAAGGGAGGCTCACACCAGGCGTGCTGGTGTAAGCCTTTAATGCTGGCACTGGTGAGGCAGAGGCTGGCAGACCTCTGTGAATTTGAGACCAGCCTGGTTTACCAAGTGGGTTCTAGGACAAGGCCAGCAGGGCTACACAGAGAAACCCTGCCTCAAAAACAAAACAAAACAAAACACAACGCTCAGAGATGAGCCATGATTCTGTGGTACCACCCACACAGGCCCAAAGCCACAGAGCTTTCTGCCAGTCCCTGTACAACAAACCCCACCCCACCCAGAGAAAGAAGCACCCTTAGGGAAGTGACTGCCTATTGCATTTTGAATCCCTTGGAGCCTTGGAAACAGCTGTTAGCATAGGCAAATCAGTGTGCGGTCAGGGTGCCCAGAGGCGGTAGGCCTGGGCCAGCTGTGAGAGATAAGGATGAAGCCCAGAGAAGAGCTTGAAGGGATGCAGAAGCAGGGAGGGAATGAGGTCAGTCACTCTGGGGGCCTGTCCGACGTCAGGCCAGTGTGGGTGGAGTGGGGATGGCTGAGGTGTCAGGAAAAGCTGAGGCTCTCAGCCTATGGGATGGATGGATCCCTGAGAGGGACGCCCTGAGATCCTCATATCCCATCTCTAGGGACTCTTCCCACGGCAGTGCCAAGCTTTGCACACAGGCCTGTACATGGCTACTTTTGAGTCAATATGGAAAGAGCCCAGCAGTCATTGATAGGATCCAGGCAAATAAATTATGACCATCTGGTCAAGCCACAGGATGCATCCAGCCTGTAAGGAAGCAGTGACTACAGAACAGCACGGACCCACTTTGTGCTATAAAAAAGCTACACACGCGTACATAAGCTGTAAATTCACAGAGAACTTCTAAAATGCACTGGTAACTGCAGTCAGTCCAGGGAGGGGCCCAGGGAAGGAGTGGCTGTCATTCTTTGTCTTTTCAATTGTGATAAATACTGTGACCAGAGAAACTTATAAAAGAAAGCATCTAACTCGGGGGTTCATGGTTGCAGAATCCACGGTCACCATACAGGGAGCATGGCAGCGAGCACACAGGCAAGGCCACAGCAGGAGCTGAGGGCTCATAACGACAGGAGCTAGCTGACAGCAGCTTGGGATTTTGCAACCTCAAAGCCCACTCCCAGTTACACACCTCCAAATCCTTCCCAAATAGTTCCAACAGCAGACCAAGCTTTCAAATATACAAGTCTAGGGGACCATTCTTTTTTCTTTCTTTCTTCCCCCCCTCTTCCCCAGACAGGGTTTCTCTGTGGCTTTGGAGCCTATCCTATACTCCTCACTTTGTAGACCAGGCTGGCTTCAAACTCACAGAGATAGATCCACCTGCCTCTGCCTCCCGAGTGCTGGGATTAAATGTTGCCACCGCCGCCCAGTTCTAGGGGAGCTTTCTTGAATAAACCTCCATGTTCACTCGTGTTTTGAGACAGTGTCACTCTGTAACTTGGGCTGGCCTTAAGCTCCTAGCATCTTCTTCCCCAGCCTCCTGAGAACTCTGATTATGAGCATGCACCACACCTGGCTTATTTTTACATTTATTTCTTTATTTGGGTGTGTGTGTGTGCCATGTAGGAATTAAACTCAGGCTTTTACCTTCTGAGTCATCTTACTGGTCCCTATTTATTTACTACTATTATTATTTTTACCTGTTTATGAGACAAAGTCTCATGTAGCCCAGGCTGGAGTTGAACTCCTGATCTTCAGCCTGTATTACAGTTGCAGACAACCACACCCAGACCTAACTCGCACCAAGGCATGCTATTTGGGATTCTCTTCACGGTTACCCTTCTTGCTTCTCCATGGTGACAGCCGAGGTTGTTGGTTCAATGGGATGGAATGGATGGATGGAAGCAGACTATTCTGTTTTCAAGGAGCTGCATCAGGTTTGGGGCTCACCCCTCCTTCCTGCCTAACCTACCCATATGATTGACAGCACTGTTCCCAGCTCTGTGGTCATCAGTGACTTCAAATTTGCCAAGGCAGCCATGCTCGTTAGTACAGTTAGAGATCAGATGGTGACTCCAGAGCACAGCTTCAAAAGGGGCTTCAGCTTTGTGGGTGACCTTAGGGCATTCATATGTGTCACCATGGCAGCTAAAGATGGAGGAAGGAGCCTGACTCCAACATTTGTTTTTCTTTAAGGTTTTATTTTGTTTGGTTTGTTTTTGGGTCTTTTTAGGGTTTTTTGTTTGTTTTTAAAGACTTATTTATTTATTATGTGTTCTGCCTGCGTGTATGCCTACAGGCCATAAATTCCTGTAGAGGAGGGCACCAGATCTCATTACAGATGGTTGTAAGCCACCATGTGGTTGCTGGGAATTGAACTCAGGACCTTTGGAAGAGCAGGCAGTGCTCTTAACCACTGAGCCATCTCTCTGGTCTGTGGCTTTTGGTTTTTAAGTCAGGGTTTCTCTGTATAACAGCTCTGGCTGCCTTGGAACTTGCACTGTAGACCAGGCTGACCTTGAACTCACAGCCTTCTTTGTGTTGGGATTAAAGGCATGTACCACCACTGCCCTATTGTCCCAGAACTCATTCACTTCTTTTAAAGAAACAGACAGATTTGGTACAGGAGTCAGACACAGGAAAGCAATCATACAGAGCAAGCTGCGGGAAGGGCAGTTATTAGGAGGACCCGCCGATTCAAAGGCTTAGAGAAAGAAGAAAGCAGGGTGACTGGAAACAGGGGGTTCTGGGAGGTAGAGGACTGGCAAAGGGGAGGCTGGTGCCTGAGTGCATAGATGTGAGCCGTGCATGGATGCTTAGGAAGGTGACCACTGAGGAGTGGACCCACATGTGGCTGGTGATGCCATATGTGAGCAGGTGAGCCCCAAGGTCGATGGTAGCTGGAACCACCTGTGGATCCCAGGTTCCTAAGAGGCTTTTCAGCTGCAGCCAGAGACCCCCGTGGGAGCATGGAGGGGGCCCAGGGCAAAGACTGCAGGGCCACATTCCTGAAGGGTGTTGGGTCACATCCGCCTGCTCGGAGCCTTTCCACATCCAACCAAGATGTCATCCCACTTTACAGATGAGGAACTGAGGCCCTGAGCCATGACAGCACTAGCTGAGCTTGCAAGCTCCTAGCACAGCTGGGACGGAATGTTCTAAGACCCAAAATACAGGCCTGGCAGCAAGAACAGTGCCAGGATTGTCAGTCGTCTGCCTGCCAGAGAGTCCCAAGAGTCTGCCTGTCGCCACCCCCTACCCCTGGCTTTGGGGCAGATGCTTAATTTTAGGGACTGAGAGCAGCAGAAGCTTCCAGAAAGAAATCCTGGTGTTCCGTTCGCCTTAGAGTCAGAAATCTGAGACTCCAACCCCAGCCCAGCCTCTCCAATGGTAGGTACCATCCATCAGTACTGACATCCAGGGGTGCCATCGTGAGTGAGCATACTTACCTGGCTGGTGTCCATACTCTTTCTAGAAGGGGGTCAGAGGTACCACAGAGGGCTGGGGAGGTACTCAGTGGTAAGAACCACTGCTGTGTAAACATTAGTTCCTGAATTTGAACCCCCAGCACTCATATAAGAAAGCAGGAGTGGCTGGGTTCTCCTAGCACGAGGGCAGGGGTGTATAGACAGAGACAGGCATGTTCCAGCTGTCAGACTGAGCAGCTAGTCAAAATGTCAAACTTCCAGTTCAGTGAGACACCCCACCTCACAGCAGCGAGAGGGACAACAACAAAGTGAGGCACCCAACCGCCTTCCCTGGCCTCTGCACACTCACACAAGGGTGCATGTTCCTGCTCACATGTACTACACACAGATAGACTACATACACACATATGCTACACACACACCACACATGGATACACTACACACACACCACATATGCTACACACACACACACACACACACACACACACACACACATACACAGATGCACTACACACACACCACATATGCTACACACACACTCCACAGTTATACTACACACACACCACATGTGCTATACACACACACCACATATGCTACACACACACCCCACACAGATACACTACACACACACCACATGTGCTATACACATACACCCCACAGATACACTACACACACACCACATATGCTACACACACACACACACACACACACACACAGATGCACTCCACACACACCATATGCTACACACACTCCACAGATGCACTACACACACACACACACACACACACCCCACACACAGATGCACTACACACACACCACATATGGTACACACACACCCCACACAGATACACTACACACACACCACATGTGCTATACACACACACCCCACAGATACACTACACACACACACACACCCCACACACAGATGCACTACATACACACCACATATGCTACACACACACCCCACACAGATACACTACACACACACACCACATGTGCTATACACACACACCCCACAGATACACTACACACACACACACACACACACCCACACACAGATGCACTACACACACACCACATATGCTACACACACACACCCCACACAGATGCACTACACACACACCACATGTGCTACACACACCCCACACACAGATACACTACACACACACACACATGTGCTATACACACACGCCCCATAGATACACTACACACATACCACATATGCTACACACACACACACACACACACAGATGCACAACACACACTACCATATGCTACACACACACACACACACACAGATACACACACACAGTCACAACACACACACCATATGCTACACACACACCCACAGATGCACTACACACACACACACACCACACCCACCACAGATACACTACACACACACCACATATGCTACACACACACCCCCCACACAGATACACTACACACACACCACATGTGCTATACACACACACCCCACAGATACACTACACACACACACACACCCCACACACAGATGCACTACACACACACACACACACACACAGATACACACACACACACCACATGATGCCTACACACACACCACACACAGATACACTACACACACACCACATATGCTACACACACACCACACAGATACTACACACACACATGTGCTACACACACACCCCACAGATACACTACACACACACACCCCACACACAGATGCACTACACACACACCACATATGCTACACACACACCCCACACAGATACACTACACACACACCACATGATACACACACACCCACAGATACACTACACACACACACCCCCACACAGATGCACTACACACACACCATATGCTACACACACACCCCACAGAACACACACACACACACACACACACACACACCCACACACAGATGCACTACACACACACCACATATGCTACACACACACACCCCACACAGATGCACTACACACACACCACATGTGCTACACACACCCCCCACACAGATACACTACACACACACACACCACATGTGCTATACACACACGCCCCATAGATACACTACACACATACCACATATGCTACACACACACACACACACACACAGATGCACAACACACACACCATATGCTACACACACTCCACAGATACACTACACACACACCACATATGCTACACACACACACACACCCCACACAGATGCACTACATACACACCACATATGCTACACACACACTCCACAGATACACTACACACACACCACATATGCTACACACACACCCCACACACAGATGCACTACACACATACCACATGTGCTATACACACACTCCACAGATACACTACACACACACCACATATGCTATACACACACACTCCACAGTTACACTACACACATACCACATATGCTACACACACACACACACACACACACAGATGCACTACATACACACCACATGCGCTATATACACACTCCACAGATACAATACACACACACCACATATGCTACACACACACACACCCCACACAGATGCACTACACACACACCACATGTGCTACACACACACACACAACACATACACATATTTGCTACACACACATCCATCACAACATATACATACACCACACAAACATTACATACACACCACACACACCACACACACACATCACAAACACACCACACACAGATACACTATACACATACACACACACACACACCAAACATACACATATAAAGATAAAATTAACCTGAGAAAAGACATCCCAGATGCAATTCCTTGTTGTGATGATTTTGATTTTGTGAGATGGGATGTTATGTGATCGAGACTGGCCTTGCACTCAGTTGCTTACATCCTCACTGCAATTGATGATGACCATGAACTCCTAACCTACCAAATGCTGAGGTGACAGGTATGTGTCGTAATGCCTGGCTTGAAAATAAAAAAATATCTGAGGCCTTATATAGCCAAAGCTATCCTAGAACTTACTATGTAGCTGTGGCTGGCCTTGAACTCCTGATCCTGAGTGTTAGACCCAGACCACCACACCTGACTCCCAGTTCCTAGCTTGGAAGTGTCTTTTTAAAAAGTTTGTCTTTATTTTTACTGATGTGCATGTGTGTGTCCAGGTAGATACAGATGAACGCAGGTGCTAGCTAAGACCAAAACTCGAGCAGGAGTTACACATGGCTGTGAGCTGTTCAACACGAGTGCTGGACATTCAACTAGGGTCCTCTTCAAGAGCAGTGCAGGGTAGTGGTGGCATACGCCTTTAACCCCAGCACTCAGGAGGCAGAGGCTGAGACAGAAGCAGGTGGATCTCTGCGAGTTCCAGGGCAGTCAGGGACACACAAAGAAACTGTCTCAAAAAACCAAACCCAAAATGAAACAAAACGAAAAAGAGCAATGCATGATCTTAACTGCAGAGCCATCTTCCCAATCCCTAAAATATTTTTTAAAAATTTAAACATTTTAAATATTCATTTGGGGGGCAGAGGCCAGAGGACAACTTCTATCGGGTGGGATCCGGGGACTGACCTCAGGTTGTCAGGATCACATAATAAGCCTCTTTACCCTCTGGGCCGTCTTACTGCCCTCCCACAGCTTGAAAACATCTTAAAGGGAGACAATGGTACTAAACAGAAGTTCCTCTCTCCCCCCATCCAATTCACATACAGCCCAAGACATGGCCAGGAATCATGGGTGGAAACAGCTCTTTATTTGGGAGTGGACCCCCACACTGGGTTGGTAAGAAGAAACAGCAGACATCAAGTATCGGGCTGGGGGCCCAGCTGACTGAATAAGCCATGGATGATTCAAGGATGCTCCCAGTTACAGGTCCCAGGCCCAGGACAGGAAAGAATGTCAGCCATCAGCTCAGAGCCCTGTGTCTACTGGGACCAGAAACTGGTGGCCAAAGTGTGTCCCACCCACCCACTCCCATTGCCCATAAGGCAATCAAGAGGGTGGCCTCTGAGTCCTCTGTCCTTTCAAGGTGGAGCCAGGACCACTGGGTCAGATTCTGTGAGGCCAGACAGAGAGAACACTCAGGGGAGAGGGTCCCCCACCCCACATCCCAGAGCGCAGACATAGCTGGAAGAATGGACATATTAATGCAGGACGCACGACTGGCCCCACAGCACACACGGCAGGCACACAGAAACCCCGCCCAGCCCCTTCCTCAGAGAAAACCACACAGCACACACAGCCCCAGCTGCTGCCCATGGCTGCGGTGGACTGAGGACTGGCCTGGGGATGTGACCTACTGGTTCTCTTCCCTGCTGGCAGCATGAGGAGACAAAGATACAAAGGCTCAGCTGGACCCTCGGACGCTGAACTCTGAAGACTGAGTCCAGGTCCCACCCAGCATCTGGTAAGGGATAACCTCAGCTAGAGAAAAAAGGGGTATTGCATCCCACGGGGGATGCTGGGAGGGAAGTCATTGTCTTTAGGACCACCCCATAGAGAAACGTTGCCAGGTTGCCAGGCAGGAGGGAATAGGGAAGGCAGCTGGACCCTGCTGCTGGCCATGTACTCACAGTGTCTGGTAAGTGCTGTCCTTGGCCTTGAAAAAGCGCATCACAAAGAAGGCTGATGCTTGCAGGCTCAGCACCAGCACAATGCCCCCGATGAAGCTGGCTCCATCAAAACCTGGGCTGTGGGCTTCAGGGGCTGGGGGATTCCCTGGAGGATAAGGCAAGGTAGAGGTTACAACAGTCCTCCATGGATCCAGATCCCACAGCTGACACCCTGAGGCTTCCTTCAGTCCCCAAGAGGGGGTCCACACTACCAGGGCCCACACCACCACGGTCCACACCAGGGTCCAAAGTCCAGTTGAGGGCTTGGAGTGCAGCTCAGTGGTGGAACCCTTGCTTAGCTTGTCTAGCAAGGCCTTGGGTTGGACACACACACACACACACACACACACACACACACACACACACACACACAGAGAGAGAGAGAGAGAGAGAGAGAGAGAGAGAGAGAGAGAGAGAGAGAGAGAGAGAGAGAGAGAGAGAGGTGAGGAAGGTCCATCTCAGGCTTTTCGAACCCTGCAAGCTGGTGGAAGGGATAGTTGAGGCTGGGGAGGGTGGACCTTGTCCAGCCCTGTTCCTGAGTTGCTCCATAGCTTTATGTCGCCCACACCCTCTCTGGGCCTCCTGGTCACATGAAACAGTGACCAAGTGCCCCTGCACCGTTCCTGTCCCTCCCTAACCCAGTAGAGGGAGGATGGGCCTGGAGCTCTGCCACCAGACCTCCTTTCAGCTAAGGGCACCGGGCTTGGAGCACAGATAAAATGGCACACAGCTCTTCATGACTTCTAGCCTGGAGTCCCCACCCAGAGAAGAAGGAACAGAGGAGAGGTGGGGGCCCAGAACCAGCACCCGACAGAGGAGGCAAGTGAAGACTAAACAATGGGCCAGACCTGGCCTGTCCCCTCCCAGGACAGGGAAGCCTTAGCACTGAGTTACTAGTCCAGGCCTCGGTAGCTACCAGCTGGACCATATTATCCGTCAGTTCCGACCAGGGATTTGATTTCAGGCCCTGGGCCAGCTGCCCAGGGCAGGAAAACACTGCTAAGTTGAAGATCATTCTGGGACAATGGACAAGGGGCCCAACTGGGAGCAGGGTCTTCTTCCCAGAGCACATGGGCAGTGCAGTCTAGGGACACAACACGGGAAGGACGGCTCTGCTGAGGCTGACGCTGGGAGCGGAGAGGATGCTGGGGAAGACGATAGAAAGGGAAGAAGTGAGCTGGGCACAGCAGATCTGGGGCTCAAGCCGAGGGAGCCGAGCCATCAATAATTTACTCTTTAAGATCAGTTTCCGGCTTTAATTAACCAAGAGCCTCTTCAGCCCATCCTGGCTAAGTGTAGTGACCTCTAGGCTCAGAGGGGGAGTGGGGACCGCCCCTACTTTGCTGGGAACCCACTTTGGGGCCCGCGGCTTGTAGCAGGTGGTCAGGAGGGCATCTCTTAGCACCTCCTCGGCTCCAAGCACGGATCTGCAGTTCCCAGAACCGGCGACGAAGCTGCCATTTTCTGACTGCTTTGGGTGCTGACGCATCAGACAGTGAAGTGAGCCTTACACAGCCTCATAAATCCTCGCTGCACTGTGAGGCAGGGGTCCACCCAACCCATCTTACGGGTGTAGAGAACTCGGAGGACTGTGGTCACGGAGCATGTCAGTGCCTGTCCTACCCCCATTCCCGGGAGAGGGCCCTACCTGTTGTGCTTGTCTCTGGTTCATGGGTGGGATGGTGGTGGGAAGCTGAGGAGACAGGGGATCCATGGTGAAGCAGATCTCTCTCCTATCAGGAACATTAGCCTGGGACCCACCTCCCACTGGGAACACATCCCTGCCTCGTTCATAGAGTCACCCAGCTGTGTGCCCCCCCGCACCCCCTCTTCCCGTGCCCCATCTTTGGCTGATGCCACTTGCTTCAGGGAGACCCCAGCCCTTGGACACACCTAGACCAATTTATAGGCTAGGATACCAGCCAAGGCAAGGTACAACTGTTCTCGGACAAGGACCCAGCTATTCACGGGTGCAGTCCACTCCCTGGGAGAAGTTAGTACCTCCTGGAAGCAGGCTGTGGCCGGGGACACCTCACTCCCCTCCCTTGGTGCCAGCTTAGAGTTATCTCCCTTACCTGGGCATGACTCTGAACGGTTGTAGAGAGAGCAACCCTCCTTGAGCACCTCGGCTTGGGCCACACAGTGTCCTGGTGGGAGAAGGAGCAGGGAAGAGTCTGAAGAGAACGCTGGGGGTGGTATAGACAGGAGGACTCGGGGTGGGCCCAACTACAGACCTGGCTCCTCCGGCCCACATTGTTGCCAGACGCAGATGGAGAGGTTGTGGGCTCTGTCGACACAGCGTTCACAGTGTCCCAGGTGTTTGCAGCCCCCTTGGGCAGTAGGCCAGATGTTCAGGCGGATCAAGGCTCCCCGCCCAAAGCCTCGTGCTCCTTTCCCTGGGAGTGGGGGTGTGCATGGGAAGAAAACAGCAGAGTGCCAGGAACTAAGCTGCCGCACCTCCCCCACTACAGTGGCTCCCACCCCTCTACACAGGCCTGGAGCTTCCCTAGCCTTACCCTCTCCCCATGCCCAGAACTTCTTTTACCTACTCCCGAAGCTCCCAGGGGCATTTGGAGTCACCTCCTCCAAACATCCACCTAAGTCTCCTAGAACCTATAAATATGCACTTTGGTCTTAACCCACTCCTGGAGCCCTGCAGACGTCCAAGCCTATACGTGCAGGAACAGGAAACTAAAGTGAAGTTCATGCTCCACCTGGCCCTGCCTTGCCCCCTAATCAGATTCTGCCAGCGTTACCAGCTATAACCAGCTGGGCACACAGGAGGAGGCAACAACAACCGCCGCAGAGAGCAGCACGCAAGGCGCGGGGTCCGGGTGCGGCCATGGGCGCGGGGCCGGGAACGGGGACAGCTGGTGTGGCGCGTCCTTTCCTGACTCCTCTCGGAGCGTGCCAGAGAAAGACCTGAGCAACGGGGGCGTGGTCACACCTGGGCGTGGCTAGTGGGTGTGACCGGTAGGAGGGTCCAGGGAGAGCTTGGCTCTGTTGTAGGCAGAGCCAGAAAAGACCCAGACAGAGAAGACTGGCGATTTGGGGCGGGGCTGAACAAAAGGGGTGGGGCTCCGCCGGGTCATGGAGGGCAGCCTGGAGATGGTGATACACGAATTTAATTCCCCAGCACTTGGGAGGCAGAGGCAGGGGGATCTCTTGAGTTCGAAGCCAGCCTGGTCTACAGAGTGAGTTCCAGGACAGGCTCCAAAACTATAGAGAAACCTTGTCTCGAAAAACAAACAACAAAAGAAAGGCATAGAGATGCTCAACTATTGTGGTGCACTCCTTAATCCCAGCACTTGAGAGGCAGAGGCAGGTGGATCTCTGAGAAGGAGTCCAGGGTTGTCAACATACCAGCGAGTTTTTAGGGAATCGCTGTGTAGCTAGCCCTGGCTGTCCTGGAACTCACTATTGTAGACCAGGCATGGATTAACGGTGTATGCCACTGTCTAGAAACTGTTGTTAACCTTGCTTCACAGGTGAGGTTTGGGATAGGTGAGTGGCCTGTCTGAACCCACGGTGGGTACCTTGGGCTGCCCATTCTCAGTTACTATGTTGTGTTCTGCCTCCTGGGTCATAGGTAATGATATTACTAGGTCACTGGGCCTTTGGGGATCTTCCTCATGGCTGTCTCCTGTTCTGGAACACTTCTCTCAGTTCCTTATCAGGGAGCACCTCTTCCTCCCCTACTCCTCCTTAATCAGTTGTGGCTGTCTTAGCCCAGGGCCTGTGTCTGTCCTCTCCTGGGATAATCTTGGTTGTTCTTCTGCAGTCAGGCTCCCCTTAAAAGCCAGCAAGTAGGGCTAGGATTGTGGCTCACTTTGTAGAATGCTTGGCTTGTGTGCATGAAGTCCTAGGCTGGACTGCGTAAACCAGACCGTAGCCCAAGAGTATAATCCCAGCGCATGGGTTGTGACATCAGAAGGATCCTTTGCTACAAAGGGAATTAGAGGCCAGCCTAACTAAAGACCCCTGCCTTAAAAAGGATGGGGTTGACCCTGCATAGTTCACTTGCCTTTAATCCCAGTACTCTGGAGGCAGAGGTAGTCAGATCTCTGTGAGTCTGGGAACAGCCTGATAACTACATAAAAAGTTCCAGGACAGCCAGGGTGGCATAAAGAGACCCTGTCTCAAAACAGAACAACACTAACACAAGGGGTGGAGGTACTGGAGAGACGGTGCGGTAATTAAGAGCACGGACTGTTCTTCCGGAGGACCTGGCTTTGATTCCCAGCACCACATGGTGGCTCACAACAACAATCACAACAACAATAGCCAACAAATCTCTAGTCTCCACCTTCATACCAATCCTGGCTCTCCAGCTCTACCACACCTATAACTGTGAAGCAGCTTGAACAATCGGTGACCCTCTTTTTTAATTAAAAAATAATTAGTTTTGTTTCAGGGGCACAAGGGTTAAATCTGCATTTCTGTCTGTGTGTGCCTGGTGCCCTCAGAGGGCAGAAGAAGGTATTGGATCCTCTGGAACTAGAGCTTAAAAAAAGGTTCACCAGGCCAGGTGGTCGTAGTGCACTCCTTTAATCCCAGCATTCGGAAGGCAGAGGCAGGTGGATCTCTGAGTTCGAGGCCAGCCTGGTCTATAGAGTGAGTTCCAGGAAAGCCAGAGCTACATAAAGCGACTCTGCTCAAAACCAAACAACAATAAGATTTAATGAAAGGTTGTGTGCTTCCATGTGGGTCTGGGGATCAAACCTGGATCCTCCTCAGGAAAGACAACCACAGCTCTAAACCACCCAGCCATCTCTCCAGCCCTGGCAACCCTTTCTTATCAACAAGATATAAAATATAATCTAATCAGAGCTGCTCAGCTAATGCCCCATGGCATGGACGGCATCATCTTCAATTGGTAGCCTCTCAGGGGAGGTTACAACTCAGCTGAGCCTCCTCCGGGAGGGGAGAGGAGCTGTTTCCTGTGCACCCCCACCGGAGTGTCATTAGGCCTGTTTCCTGTCCTCCACACAGGAAAGCCCTAGTTCTCTGCCCTTCTTACTGCCCTCAATCTCCTAGGTTGGATCTCACGGCTGCTTTATCCCCACCCTTGCCCCCAGCTGAAATTCTTAGGCCCCATCTCCCCTTGTCTCCAGGGCCCTGACCTATGGTCCCTCCCTGAGCTGGCCCTCACACAGATGTCTGCATCTCTCTCAGTCCGCAGCTTGTCAGCATGACTTGTCCTCCATAGGGAAGCCCTTGAACTCCTGACTCCCTCATCTTGCTTGTCCCAAGCTTTCCCCTTCAGATCTCACTTCCTTGATGGCGAGGCATTCTCGCCTTTATCTCAACTCTCCGCCCTTGGTTCCGTCTGTCTAGCTAAGTAAGCTGCCACTGAGAATGGTCCTCAGAAAAGAGCTGCCCAGGTCCTACGGCCCCCTCAAGCCCACCAGCAGCTCATGGCTCTCCATCACCCACCGGAGTCTCTCCTGATGCCTTCTGGGCTCAGCCCTGTGCTCACTTGGCTCCTCTGCTGGTCCGGCCTCCTTCCTGATCCTCATACTCTTCCCCTCCTCGGGGACTGGCCGGCCACTTGCTGTACTCTGTCCTGAAAAGTCAACCTCTGTTCCCTCTTCAAATGACTCATTTCCTAACCTCTCTACTGAAAAGACCGCTTCTAATTATTCTACATGCCAGCACCTGCTTTCCTTTGGAACGTGTATCCAATGCATAATTAACTGCCCATTTGTCTCCTGGTCTACATGCTGCACAATGACAGAGCCACGACTTTCTTCTTCCCGGGTGAACCCTGCGCACAGGATGAAGTAGATGCCCTTCTGTCCCATTGTTTGTGTGCATGTGTGTCCAGCCCACTGCTCTATGACACCCTCAAGGAATCCTCATGACCTTGATATCATATTTGGCCTCTTTGTACACTGTTTCTTTCTTATTCTTGGAATAAGGCAATGGTCTTTGTTCACTGCAGCATTTTCTCTGCGCTTGGCAAATAGCAGATACTCAATATAAATGAAGATGGAAAATGCAGGAGTGTGGCCCGAGTATTGCTCTGTCCCCCACCCCACCCCAGACCAAAACACTGTTAATGGAAATTGTTTGGATGAGGGCTGGAGAGATGGTTCAGAAGTTAAGTGCACGTGTTGCTTTGTCAAAGGACCTGGGTTCAATTCCTAACACCTATAGCTCACAACCTTCAACAGCTCCCGTTCCAGAGGATCTGATGCCCTCTTAATGCCTCAGAGGGTACCAGACTACATCTCTCTATCTATCTATCTATCTATCTATCTATCTATCTATCTATCTATCTCTCTGTCTCTCTCTCTCTGTCTCTGTCTCTGTCTCTCTCTCTCTGTGTGTGTGTGTGTGTGTGTGTGTGTGTGTGTGTGTGCTGGCGCACACACGTGCGCGCATGCTCTAACTGTCCAGTGCTTTTCATACATGCACGAGAAGACATGTACATGTACCTCTTTTGGATTTAAGCCAAAGGTTCCCAGGCTGGTGGAGAAGACAGAAGTAAGGAACGTTTTATCTGGGGTCTACATGTGTCAGCTCACATGGTGGAGTGCTTGTTTAGCATGTAAGAAACCTGGGTTTGGTCCCCTGCACCACATAAAACAATGTGATGGTGCCTACCTGTAATACCAGAACTCTGGAGGAGGAGTATTAAGAGTTCAAGTCCCAGGTAAGCCGTAGCTGCCTCAAAAAAATAAAATCAAACAAAACAGTTTCACCTGGACAGGAAAGCGCATAGCCATCTGGTGGCCATCTGAGGAACTGCAGGTTTGTCAGTGAGATGACTTCACTCAGCTCCTTTTTGGGAGAGGGTGAGTGGAAAGCACCCCGGGCTTGGTCACTGCTACACAGCCCAGTCCTACCACTCACATTGTGATTTTGAGTGAGTTTCTTAGCTTCTATGAAATGTGGTCTCTGTCCCTTAACTTTGTAGGGTTGTTGGTGGGAAAGATGGGCACATGAGTTGGTGGTGGGGATTAAATAGGAAGATTGGAGCAAAAATGGGCTGCCCTTCCCCTGGAGAGAAGGTCTCAGGGAGGAGAGAGAACTTAAGAGTGACCTTAGCTGGGTATGGTGGCTCAGCTATAACTCCAGCTGAGGAGGATTTCCACAAGTCTGAGGCCAGTCTTTCCTACAGGATGAGACGCACGCACGCACAGGCACAGGCACATGCACACACATGTGCACGGACAGACACACACACACACACACACACACACACACACACACACACATGCTGTCTCTCCAGAATGAGACACACACACACACACACACACACACACACACACACACACACACCTGGTGCCTGAGAGCACACCCATATGAAAATCAATTGCATCACTCAATCTTGGAGTCTCCAAGTGTTCTCATGCTAGAAATGCCCTCTCACTTTCCCTCCCTGGCAGCCAGGAAGGCGACTTTCACCATCAGTCCTCAGTGACATGCAAATGAGGTTCATGGCCATCTTTAGCAGAAACAAATGCCCCTTCATGTCTCTCTTTGCCCTGGGATAACTGTCACTACCACAGAAATTCGAAGAAGACCAGCCCAAACGTTCAAGATCACACAGGATGTCTTCTTCATATGTAGATTCAAAACTGATTTTGGTGGTGGGATTTTGGGGACACTGTGGGAGACACAGCTTGCTTGGGTGAAGGTCATGATTATTCTATAAAGAAAGATGAATTCAAACACAGATTGCAGGATATGGCCTGTATGAACCACAGATCTCAAGAAAACAGCTGGGGTTTGGGATAGGATGGGGATGGGGATAGGGATGGAGAGACGAGCGCTGAAGAAACAGCTCCGCAGTTATAAATAAGCACTTGTTGCTCTTCTACAGGACCCAAAGCCCACTCTGGGCAGCTCACAACCACCTGACTCCAGCTCCAATGGATTTGATACTATCTTCTGGTCTCTTGAATACCTATGCATACACTCAGCCTACAAACCACCCATACACATAAATAAAAACAACAATCTTTTTGAGACAAGTTTCTCTGTGTAGCCCTGGCTGTCCTAAAACTCTCTCTGTAGACCAGGCTGGCCTCGAACTCAGAGATCCACCTGCCTCTGCCTCCCAAGTGCTGGGATTAAAGCTATGTGCCACCATTGCCCAGCAGTAAAAACTTAAACCTTAAAAAGAAGAAGAAGAAGGAGAAGGAGAGGAGGAGGAGGAGAAGGAGGAGGAGGAGGAGGAAGAGGAAGAGGGCTGGAGAGATGGCTCAGCAGTTAAGCGTACTGACTGCTCTTCCAGAGGTCCTGAGTTCAGTTCCCAGCAACCACATGATGGCTCACAACTATCTATAATGAGATCTGGTGTCCTCTTCTGGCGGTCAGGCAAACATGCAGACAGAATACTGTATTCATAGTAAATAAATCTTAAAAGGAAGAGGAGGAGGAGGAGGAGGAGGAGGGGGAGGAGGAGGAGGAGGAGGAGGAGGAGGAGGAGGAGGAGGAGGAGGAGGAGGAGGAGAAAATACTGGACTGGAGAGATGGCTCAGTGGTTAAGAGCACTGGCTGCTTTTGCAGAGGACCTGGGATCAATTCCCAGCACCCATACCACAGCTCAGCTCATGAGCTGCCATGTGGAACTCCAGTTCCAGAGGATCTGACAGCCACACACTGACATACATGTAAGCAAAATGCCAATGCACATGAAATAAAAGTAAATTAAAGTAGTCCAGGCTGGCTTTGTAGCTCAGGATGACCTCAAAGTCCTGACTGATCCTTTGCCTCTCACATGGGAGATTACGGGTGTGTGGCCATACCTGGTAACTAGTTCTCACCAGAGCATCACTGAACTTCGACACAGCCGTTCAGAAGGGCAGGTGTCTCACATATGCCACTTCCATCACAGTGCTTGTTCCTGCCCCCTTTGACACCAGGGCAGAAGTGGATATCCAAGTCTTGGGGTGCTCTCTTCTCTCTGGACACACCTCCACAGGACTACTATCAACTCCCTGTGTTTCTCTCTCTGTTTCTTTGTAATTTGTTTAGATATATATTAGTTTATTTATATATGAGTGGGGGGGTTGTTTGGTTTTGGTTTCTCTGTGTAGCCCTGGCTGTCCTAGAACTTGATCTGTAGACCAGGCTGGCCTTGAACTCACAGAGATCTATCTGCCTCTGCCTCTCGAGTGCTGTGATTAAAGGTGTGCACCACCACTACCTGGAAAATTATTTTTTGGTGTTGCTGTTGTTTGTTTGTTTGGTTTTTTGAAGCAGGGTTTCTCTGTAGCTCGGGAACTTCTCCTGGAACTAGCTTTGTAGACCTGACTGGTCTCAAACTCACAGAGATCCACCTGCCTCTGCCTCCCAAGTGCTGGGATTAAAGGTGTGTATCACCACCGCCCAGCTACTTTTTGTGGCTACTTTTTGTGGATTTGAGTGTTTTGTTTTAAGACTCCTGCACACCCAAAAGCCTAACAGAGGAGAGGAGGGACAGGGACAGGATTAGCTGGCCATCTGTGACAGGGGTCAGGAAGCCCATTTGGGAAGAAGTGGCTAAAAGTTGCATTCTGGAAAAAGCAAAGTGTTTATGAAGGAAAGGTCATGCAAAGAGCCTGCAACAGGAGAGTCTCATCTAGCTGGTCCCTCAAAGCAGAGCTTCCTATCACCACTCTTTATTTTCTTTCTTTCTTCCTTTTTTTTTATAAATTAATTTTAACACTTTTCATTTTCTTTTCTTTCTTTTTTCTTTTTCTGTTTTTCTTTTAGACAGGGTTTCTCTGTGTAGCCTTATATACCAAGCTGTTGCCAAGCTCAGATCTGCTTGCCTCTGCCTCCCCAGTGCTGGGATCAAAGGCGTGCACCATCACCTGCCCAGCTACTTTTCATTTTCTTATTGCCCATCTATGTTTCCCTTGTGTCCTCCACTGGCCAAATACACCACTGACAGCCAATACATAGCCAGTGCTGACAATGGGCCAAGGCTTCCTAACAGTCCCCAGTAAGCACTAAGGTCACTATTTTAGAAGTGAAAAAACAGGCTCAGAGAGCCTGAGAGACTCACTCCTCAGTCACACAGCTTGTAAATGGAGGGATTGGGGCTCAAAACTGGTCTGTCTACTCCTGAACTCACCATATCCGACCCAAAATGTGCCTTTCTCTTGTCCCTGGTTCTGCAAGGGTGGGATGTTATTCCCTGCCTTCCTTTCCTCAGCCTCATACCCTAACCTGACTCCTAACACCCTTCTACAGTCTTGAATGTTCCAAAGAGGATCAAAGGGAGAGGGGGCAGGACTGGTCACTGGGGTCACAGGGGTCACTGATGGGGCATTTCCCTAGAGATCGGGCAGGCAGGACTGGGGAAAAAGTCCCCCCCCCCCCCCCCCCCCCCGCCCAACCCCTGGAGTGCCTAAGCTGGGCGCTCTGAGAGCCTGCTCTGGACATGGAGCTGCACTGTCCTTCTGTTTCCAAGTTCTTCCCGGCTCCCTATCTCCCGCTGCTTCGGGGAAGTGACCCCCACCTCAACCTCCCCGAGCTGGCTTTCCAGATCTTTGAATAAATAATTCAGGTTTTGAAATCTTGCCATGCGCACCCTCCTTGCTGCGAGGACGCTATTGGGCCCACATAAGTGACGTCACACAGCTCCTTATCCCAACCCCAGCATCACGGGACCTGTCCTGGCAGCAACTTACCTGCTGGGTCACTGTCCAGTCAGACCTCCTACCCTGTTCCCTCACTCTGGGGCCCACTCACAAGTCGTTTGATCTTCTTTCCGGGACCCCACAGTCCTCATTCAGCTTTGTCGCCTCAGTCCTTTATCACCTGACAGGGTCACAGTGACCTGAAGTTTCTTCACCTGAATACTCATCTCCAAAGCCTTGTCCCCACCACTGAGACCCTGGGGTCCCCGGGCTTCATCACGCTGCAGTCAGTCCGACACTGTTCTGGCTGTCCTAGGAGCCCCAACCCTCCCCGCACCGTCAAAGTCCCACAACCCCCGTCCTCCAAGATCCTGTCACCACGCTCATATCGTCACAGCCTCCCACCTCCCTACTCCCTCGTGCTCCTGTCACTGTCACCCCAGGGCCCTATCAGAGGCAAAGCCTGTCATCCTCACCGGGGACGCCCATTCAGCCCATCACCTGTCTTGTGTCAGCTCATTTCTGACACCCGAGGATGCTGGTCACCCCCGCAGACCATCCCGGTTTCTTGTCCTCTTCCTACATCCTCTGTGACCTCCCTGAGTCTTTTCTGAGGTTCTCCTACAAGCGCCCCGAAGCCCCCGACCCGCAGAGGGCGCCGCGTCAAGGACAGCGCGGGCCGACTCCAGAGGGGGCGGGGCCGCGGCCACGGTCACTTTTTATGAATGGGGGAGCAGGCGGCGCAAGGCCTCATTACTATGCCGCGCATCGCGCGCTGCGCTCCAGCGCGCCGCGTCCATTGGCCGACCCGGCTTCTGACGTCACCAAGCCGGTGGCCGGGGGCGGGGCGGGGGTGACTCACGCCGCGTCTCCCGCGGCCGCGGGGGCTTCTTGGGGTCCGCGTACACCTTGTTCTGCCAGGACCTGAGTGGAGGCTCCCCGCGGCCCGGCCGTGCGCGGTCCTGAGCGGTGAGTAGTGGGCCCTGCCACGGGTACCCAGAGTCTGGGAGGACACGAGGGTGCAGGGGCGCTGGGCCGGCGGAAGGCTGCTTGCGGCTGCTCAGGGTCCGGGGGTCGTAGCTGGGATTCTGGACTAGCAGATTCTGCATTAGCGTGCGGCTCTCCAAGTGTTAGGATGCTCGAGTGCTGTGATTGGGTGACCCGGCAAAGGGCGAGCATTCCTGCGGGACCCGAGGCCCTGGAGGGTCAAGCTGGTATCTGAGGCTGAAAGAGCAGGAGGCATCTGGGGCGGGCACCTGGGCGTCCGGGAGCGGGAGGTGTCTTATTTAGGGATTCAGCTATGCAAGGCAGGAGGAGGAGTCAGGCCCAAGATCCAGGTGTCCCAGCAGAAAGCGGGGTCTGACTCAGGAATCCAGGCTTCCACCAGGGGGTGTCTGCCACAGAGACCCAGGGGTTAGGTGGAGAAAGGGGGTCTGTCCGGAGACAGAAGTCTAGAAGAGAGTGAAGGGAAAATGAGTTCCCAGGTGTTACCCTAGGAATGTCGATTGGGGGCTGGCAAAAAGCTGAACCGGCTTTGCCTGGGGGCGGAGCCTGAAGCTGGCAGAGCTGCGAATCGTGAGGGGTCTGTCTGGGAGCTTCAGGAACCGAGTCATCATCATCATCCCGATGGGAGAGAGCTGAAATGTTTCCCTCCCCTAGTCGTGAGCTTCTTTAAGGCTCACCTTGAATCTTGTGGTTCCCCACTCACTTATGGAACGCTTAATCTACTTCTCTGGCCACACGTGGCAAAGAGGTCTCTAAGACTAACAGGAACGGAAAGGAGGGTGAAGAGACACGGGGACGAGATGGGTAGAAAAGGGATCCCTGTTCAGAGGCCTGGAGGCCTCAAAGGACAAAGCATGGGGCAAGAGCCTCAGGACATGAATTGAGGGACGGCATTGGTACCCTACCTGTCCTCCTGGGAGGCATCTCTCCTCCAAGGGCCTCCTGTGAGGATGCAGACCTGCCAGTATCTCATAGGGCCTTTCTTCTGCAGGTACCGTGATGTGGGGTACAGGCAGCTCCATGGCCTGGCTCTCAGCTGGCTCAGGCAGTGTCAATGTGAGCGGTGTGGACCCAGCAGAGGAACCCACAGGCCCAGCTACCCTGCTTCCCTCTCCCAAGGCCTGGGATGTGGTGCTGTGCATCTCAGGCACCCTGGTGTCCTGTGAGAATGCACTGGTGGTGGCCATCATCGTGGGCACTCCCGCCTTCCGTGCCCCCATGTTCCTGCTGGTGGGTAGCTTGGCCATAGCAGACCTGCTGGCAGGCCTGGGCCTGGTCCTATACTTTGCGGCTGTCTTCTGCATTGGCTCACAGGAGATGAGCCTGGTGCTGGTTGGCGTGCTAGCAATGGCCTTTACCGCCAGCATTGGCAGCCTGCTGGCCATCACTGTTGACCGCTACCTTTCCCTGTACAACGCCCTCACCTATTACTCAGAGACAACAGTAACTCGGACCTATGTGATGCTAGCCTTGGTGTGGGTGGGTGCTCTGGGCCTGGGGCTGGTTCCTGTGCTGGCCTGGAACTGCCAGGATGGCCTGACCACCTGTGGTGTGGTATATCCACTCTCCAAGAACCATCTGGTGGTCCTGGCCATCGCCTTCTTCATGGTGTTTGGCATCATGCTACAGCTCTACGCCCAGATCTGCCGCATCGTCTGCCGCCATGCCCAGCAGATTGCCCTCCAGCGACACCTGCTGCCCGCCTCTCACTACGTGGCCACCCGCAAGGGCATCGCCACACTGGCCGTGGTGCTTGGCGCCTTTGCTGCCTGCTGGTTGCCCTTCACTGTCTACTGCCTCCTGGGAGATGCCAACTCTCCATATCTCTACACCTATCTCACCCTGCTCCCTGCCACCTACAACTCCATGATCAACCCAGTCATCTACGCCTTCCGCAACCAAGACGTGCAGAAGGTGCTGTGGGCCATCTGCTGCTGCTCAACTTCCAAGATTCCATTCCGGTCCCGGTCCCCTAGTGACGTCTAGTTTCACCCTGGTGGTGGGTGGCTTGACAAGCACTTCAGAATGTTAGGCCCAGCAAGGCTTAGTTCCAGCCCCCCAGCTCCACACCCTCACGACCCAGCTGGTTCTGGAGTTCTAAGACATTGGGTGTTTTAGGATCTCGTTCGTTCAAGCCTCCTTCAGGGGCCTGGCTGGCCCAGCTGGCTGCATGGTTCTAGAATGTTCCAGATGGTGGTTCCAAGTGGTTTGCAATTCCAGAATTCTGGGAATTTTACAGCACCATTCCAAGTCCTTGATCTTCCTTCCCTGAAACTTGACCTTGACCATGCCACTTTAGTTTTGAATTTGGAAAGTCCAGAGTCAGAGAGGTTAATCACTCAGTTGCCTACATGAAAGATTTATCACTCTATATGTGAACATACAAAAAATATATTTATTTATTTATTATGTATTTATTTATAAATTTACTTATGGGTGATAAGGGAAAAAAAAGAGACCCACACTTTGAAATCTAGTCTGTACCAGGGTATCCCCAGCCCCCTTGTCCCGTTTCTGACCTCAGTTCCCAGAGTGGGGATAGAGAAAGAAAAATAATGTATTTTGTTATTTTTGCTTATTTTTTATCAGAGATATCATAGAAACCAGAGCCTCCTCCCCAGGCCCGCATTGCTCGGGTTTGCAGGAGGAACACACCAGCCTCTGGTTTTTTTATTTTTTTAAGAAGCCATCACCTGAGTAACCGAGAATTCCTCTGCACTGAGGCCCGGCTTCCCTCTGGTGGCCATTTGGGGGAATTGCAACCGGCGAGGTAGTCGGGACTGTAAAACGCACCCCCATCTCTTCTCCAGCCTGGCTTTCAGCGCCACAGCCATGGCCTGGGGGCCAGGCCTTACCCTGAGGTGCCCTAGAGGAGAGGGACAAGAGCCAATACCTTACCCCTCTGCCAATAGGGGTATGGTCCCCAGTGCATTCCTTCCAGTCCCTAACCCTACTCAATAAAAAACGATTTTTTGGATAAGTATTTGTGTTTGTGCATATGCATGGCTTGGCATTGAGCCAGGATAGCAGGACTCCCCAAGAAGTCTGGGAAAGTGGAGACCCACAGTAGAGTGTGGCAGACACTGCAAGATGTCAGTGCTCCTCCGACCAGACCCTGGGTACTAACTTGCAAGAACCTCAGTACCCAGGGACAGGGACCGGGATATTAGACTCCTCATATTGAGGATACCCACAGTCTGTCCACAGTAACTAGTTCAGGGCTCAGGCCTGTTTCTAGCATGCAAGTTCTCTTCACAGCAATAGCTTACTTCCAACAGTGTTTCCTCTGGGTAGGCATTGTGATAAGGGCATCTGCCTTATCCAAGCACAGATAATATTGTCTTCATTTGACCTCCATGAGAAAACTGAGGCTGAGGTCACATAGCTAGGAAACACAAGGCCAATACTCAAACCTGGAACATCTGTTTCCCAAATCTGTGTCAGTCCCCTGGGCAACGACTTCTCCTCTCTCTCTCTCTCTCTCTCTCTCTCTCTCTCTCTCTCTCTCTCTCTCTCTCTCTCTCCTTCCTTCCTTCCTTCCTTTCTTTTAAACTGACCTGGTACTTAGAACCTTCTGGACCTTTCCTTGTATCCTTAGGGGCCAGTGGTCCACATTTGGGAGGTGATCACATGGGGTCTGGTACATGGGGTCTGGTCACTGTGGAGCTGGTCACAGTGTAACTTTTCCATGTAACAGTGTGTGCAACTGGAGACTTGAACTTGGAGCTTAGGAAGGGAGAAAGGCCCTGTGCTCACCACAAGGGCAGAGGCAGCCTAAGGGGAAGCTCGGGCTAGTGTGGCACATACCTATAATCCCTGTGTTGGAGATGCAGAGGCCAGAGGATGGTGGATACTAGGCTAGCCTCAGCTACACACTGAGTTCAATACCAGCTTGAGTTGTGTAGTGAGACCCTGTCTCAAAACACTAAGAGCTGGAGCTACAGCTCAGGGGTAGAGTGCAGTCAAGGCTCTGGATTAAAAGGCTCTGGATTTAATCCCTAACAACACACACAGCAATAAAGGGAAGGATGGAGAGACAGCTCAGTGGCTAAGAGCATTAGCGGCTTCTACAGAGGGCCTGGGTTCAATTCCCAACACCCACAGGGTGGCTCCCAACCATCTGTGACTCCAGTTGCAGGGAACATGGCTCCCTCTACTGGTCTCCGTGGGCACCAGGCCCAAACACACATGCACACAAAGCATCCATTCACATAAAATGGAAAAACAAACAAACAGCAGCCAAGGGTGGCAGTACATTTCTGTAATCCCAACACCTGGGGAGGGAGGGCAGGCAAGTCGGGAGTTAATGCCACCCTCAGCTCATAACCATAAGGCCCTAATTCAAAAATCTAAATACATAAATAAGGAAGCTCTGACTAGTTCAGCCCGGCAGGCTATACTGTTGGCCAAAGCCAGAAGGAGCCACCAGAGCATTTCTGACCCACTCTACGTTTCTCCATCACACAGATAACAAAAAAATAGGCCCCAAGCTGTCAGTGGTGGTGCACATCTTTAGTCCCAGCACCCAGGAGGCAGAGACAGGAGGATCTCTGTGAGTTTCGAGGCCAGTCTGGCCTACAGAGTGAGTTCCAGGGCAGCCAGAACAGTAACACAGAGAAAACCTATTTTAAAAAAAAAATCAAAACAACCCCCACCCCCAAAAAGAGTAAGTTGAGCACGGTGGCACGTACCTGTAAATCCCAAAGTGCTATGTAATCCCTGTTACTGAGGTAGGAGGGCTGCAATTCCAAGGCTTCCCTGGGCTACAGAAACTCTGAGAGCAATGAGCCATCACTCCGATGGCTCTGATGCTCTTGTAGCTAGCTTAATGTCTAGTAGGGAAACAGCAATAACAGAAAAGGTTTTCAGTAGTTACAATTAGAGCTGAAGGGATGGCTTAAGCAGTTGAGAACACGTGCTGCTCTTACAAAGGAACTGAACTACCTGGGCATGGGGATGCACACCTTTAATCCCAGCACCGGCTCAAAAGACCAACCAACCAACAAAAGGGACCAAGTGTGTTTCTGAGGACCTACAATGGGCAGCTCTCAAGAGTGCCCTCTTCTGGTCTCCACAGACACCTACACTCATACATGCATATACCCACACACAGATACACATATAAAAATAATATAAAGTTACTAAAAAAAAAAACCCTGCATTGTTAATGACCACACCCTCAACTAAAAATAAAAGAGTAATATATGAATAATAGTAAAATGAAAGCGGACAAAAGAAAGGCCTTCCAGGAGGCTGGGATACATTCCAGTTGGTAAAGTGCTTGCCCAGCATACACAAAGAAGCCCTAGGTTCGATCCCAGTGTGTGTGTGTTCATGCTTGCGTATGTCTGGTGAGGGGTAGTAAGCCTCGTAGCCATGCTGTCTCTGCCAGCTTTCTTACCCCATGCTTGATTCTGTCATCACACTACATGGTATGGTGACATACCTGTAAGAGTAGGACCTGAAAGGTGGAGGTCAGAGGGGACCACCAAGCCATCCCCAGCTACAAGAGGGGATGAGCTATATGAAACTTTTTCTCAAACAATTTAAAAGAGAAAAGGAAGGCCTCACAGACCAGTCACATTTATTGGCAGTTGAGCTGGGATTTGAACCCAGGTCATTTCTGCCTCCAAATCTGTCGGGGTTTTTTGTTTGTTTGTTTTTTTGTTTTGTTTTTTTGTTTTCACTAGTTTGGGGACTGAGTTTTGGGAAGAGGTCAAATAAATGAACCTGGCCAGGAATGTGGAGCAGTTAGGCCTATGCACATACTAGGGTGAAGCTTGGGTATCCAGGCTATTACTCACCCCCTGGAGAGGCATGGTGGGAAGCGGCTCCTTCCTTGCCTATTCCTGAGTATCCCTAGGGAGCCCCAACCCAGGTAGCTTCCCATTCTAACTGGGTGAGGCTGGATCCTTTTCGCCCTCACTCCAGCTTCCTGTTCTGGGGCCCACACAGGAGCTTGCCAACTGCCATCCTGTGTCTAGGAGTCTGCGTTGGACTCAGCCGAGGTTCTTGCTGTCCGGGCAGTGTACCATGCTCTGTGGCGTTCAGAGCTTGTGCTGGGCTAGCAGGGTCTTCTTTCTGTGGTTTTTGTGTTTTGTTTTGTTTTGTTTTGAATCTTTTGCAGACAGGTCAGTCCCCCTACAGTCCAGCAATTCTTCCCCAGGGAACCCCTTACTGAGTATTGCTGGGCTTAGAAGAAGGTTTATACAACAAACCCTCCTCTTCCCCTGAGCAGAAAGGTAAAAGTCAGATCTGGGCTCTTGAAGGCAGTACTATGTCCAGTCTCCAACTGAGGGTCCATGTGAGAAGGGGCATGTCCCTCAAATTGAAAGCTCGTCAGAGAAGATTTGTTTTCTCCTCCTCAGAGCTGGAGGCTCCTGAAGACAAGGTCATGATTCTCCTCAGACCAGGAACTCAGCAAGCTGAGCCTCCCCTTAGGCAGAGGGCCTCTAAGAGCCCTTGAGAGCAGGGCTGAATCTCCCCATGAGCCTCCTGTCTCTCTCAGCCCTTCACTGCTCAGCTTGTGTGTCTGAGGAGGGGCAGTAAACCTCCCAGCCACTCTGTCTTGGCCAGCTTTCCTACACTCATGCCTGTGTCTACCACCATGTAAACGAAGAGAGAGGGTGCTGGGCAGTGGGCTCCCTGAACTGGAGGAGTCAGGGCACTCTTCTTGCTGGTCCTTGTGGGAGGTGAGGCAGCCCTGAGTGCTGCACCCCGCAGGGGCCATGACCGTCTCTCCCTGCAATAAGTGAAGAGACAGCAGCTATTAATATAAGATGAGTTCACGGGCTCACAGCTTCCGCAGGCTGGAAACAGGCTCCGGGGGCCGGGGGCTGCGGCAAAGCTCGTCTGTCAGATTCCCTTCTGCATGCAGCCTGGAGCCCACCATCCCCCAGCTCTTTCCATGCCAAGACACACACACTCCGGCACACCCAGGCACACATGTGGGAAGCAGGCACCTTATTGTTCACAGGCACATGCAAGCATGTATGCATCCATCCCGGCATGCATCTATCTGCACACCCGTGCAGGCACACTTGATCTGCATACACCATTATACACATGAGCTTTATGTACATGGGTACCTTCGGGAACACCTACCAAATGTACACATTCCTGCACACGTGTCTACAGACTTAACCTTGTATGTACGTACATACATGTAGGTCTAGATATGTTTGTATAAACAGCCCATTTATATATGTATAAATACACATATAAAAGCCCACACAAATGTATACAGGTGGCATTCACAGTCATGTAAACACAATTGCATGCAGGACCACATTCAGGGACTTGAACGCATCTACACACTATTTCACAGAGCTCTCTGCTGTTAGTGCTCAGCAGTGATGAACCCATGCGCCCACCTCTGGTTCTGCGACACCTACAGCCTCACCTTCCTCATCTTCCCCTCCCCGGGCCTTATGACAGGCAGCTCCTGCTCCTGTCAACCCCACGGCTGCCTTCAGCTTCCCACCCCCCTAGGGGTCCCCAGATCCTTGATTAACCCCCTCACTAATTGGCCACCAGCCCCTTAACTTTGCTGCAGGGCCTTCCTGAGAGCTCAGAGCAAGGCTGCAAATTGGCTGAGCAGGATAGGTCCAGGGAATTGTGTGTGTGTTGTGGGGAGGGAGCTAAGAGCCAGGGATCTGGCTGGAGCCCATCAGGGCACCCCACTATCATAGCTGGGGGAGTACTGGCATGACACTTTATTCACAAGGGAATACCTATATTACATGGGCTCTCCTTTGTCATACACAAAGCCATTCTTGTACACACACACACACACACACACACACACGCACACACGCACGCACGCACGCACGCACGCACGCACGCACACACACACACCACTGGTAAGTATATGTAGGAATGTCCCATCCAGCTCAACACACCAAAGCAGGTGCGCACTTGCATACTCTCAAATGTATTCATTGCACATACTGAGCACACACCTAAGCAATATCTTACCTGTGCACAAAGACAGGCAGAAATCCCTTATTAAAGATTTATTTTAGACATGCTTTCAGGTAGCCCAAGCTGTCCTTGAACTCACTACGCAGCCAAGGATGACACGAAATTTCTGATCCTCTTGCCTCCACCTAGCAAGGGCTGGGACTGCAGGCATGTATCACCAAAGCTGGTTTGATGTGCTTCTAGGGATTAAACTCACGGATTGGTGCCCTCGGGGCAAGCACTTTACGGGAACGGAGTGCCCTTAGCGGCCCTGCAGCTGGAATTGCAGGTGAGTGTGAGCTGCCTAACCTGGGTGCTAGAAATCAAACTCTGGTCCTCTCTGCAAGAACAGCAAGTGTTCTTCCCTGCTGGGCCATCCTTCCATTTATACATGTAAACTCATACACAGGGCCTGAGGCTATGGCAAGGCCTTGGGTTCAATCCCCATTAAAAAAGGTGCCAGACATTGTGCCACAGGGCTCACACCTAGAATTTTAACTCAGGAGGCCGAGGCAGAAGGATCCCCAATGAGTCTGAGGCCAGCCTGGGCATTAGAGTGACCCTGGCTCAACATAAATAATAGCCCCATAACCACAACTCATCACCGTCATGTGTAGTATGTGTGTTAGCTTATAGGCACTACTTATTGGCATGGGTAAACTAACTCAGGGAGAACACTATATTCCAGGCCTGTACGTACCAAGCAAGCAGCCATGGGCTAGGGAGAGGCTGGCTCTTTTAGCTGGTTTCCTGCCTCTGCATAAAAGCAAGCCAGAGGTTTACCCTATGCAGTAGGAAACAGTGGAATTTACAGATTCCAAGTTGCATTTTCCCAACCTCCCCGCTGGATGCCTAAGTATAGAACTTCCTCTGGGCTTCCCCTAAGTCTTCAGCTAGCTGTAAGGACCCAGTTGGTGTTTTCTGGCTTGACCCCTCAGCTCCAATCTCCTTAGCTCTGGGCCCAAGCTCACAAAGTACTTTGTTCTCTGGAGCATCAATAAGGTTTCTATTCCAACATCTGATGCCAGTGTGCTGTGTGATTCTGTGCAAGTTGCTATACCTTTCTGTGCCTTTCCACATCTGTACACTAAGAATCAAAGACTTTACATGGGCAGTCCTGTCCGATGAATCCTTAGCAGATGTGCTCTACCCAGGCACACATCTGGTAGTGTTACTGTTTGCAAAGCGGGTGAAACACCATAGAGGAGCAACTGCATCCAGTATCAGGTTCAACTCCTTGCTGAGCAGAGAAGTGCAGGCCCAGACAGAAAACAGAGCTCTGAGCTGGAGGAGCTCTGCATGGTCAGCAAGGAAGTCTGCACCTCTGCACTGCCTGTGAGAGCATGAGCATGTGTGCAGTTCCCTAGGGCAGGGCGGGTGGGGTGCCTGCCCGCCTGCCTACGTGGGAGGGTGTCTGCCCTCTTGTCACACAGGACTGCAATTCTACTTTTGATCCCTCAGGACATTCTGGCTGTTTGCATCCTTAAGATACAAGAGCCTCCTCTGGTGCCACCCCCCAAGGACTTGGGAGGTGGGCAGAAATTGTTCCTGACCCCGTGATCTAGGTGGGACCCAGCTGCCAATCATCCTGAGCAGAACTTCAGGAAATGATGCCAGGTTGCCTGGGTGAAAAGGTGGCCAGGAGGGGGCAGTGAGCAACTGGCCGAGGCAGCCAGCCAGCCAGCACCGCAGCTCTTGAGGGCTGAGATGTGCCTGCAATTATGCCAGTTCCTGTGGCTGTGTGCTGACTTGTGTCCTTGTTTTGCACAAGAGCAGAGCTCTGAACACAATATGTGCATGTGTTCCTGGGCCCGGATTGTGTGCCACTCACGGATAATGTGTATAAATGAACGTGTGCATGTGTGAACAGGGCAGGCCACACCCACATGGAGCCCACGCCTAGGGAACCCACGTTGTTTCCAAGTAGCCAAGGGCACAGGCTACTTCCCCTCCAAAGGTCGAAGATGGTTGGGCCCTCGGTGAAGCTTGCTTGACTTCAAAGAGCAAAAATAACCCCCACCTGCTATCGCACCTGTAAAACAGCCCTGGAAGAGTGGGCGAGGCCGATAAGAGCTAAGACCTTAGACACGGGCACTCAAGTGTAAATGGCATGGCAGGCAGGGTAGGCAACTCAACGGGAGACTCCTGCCTTTAAAGTTCAAAACTAAGCATGTGCTGCCTATGGCAGGTAGTGGGTGCCCAGTAAATGCCCATTTCCCCCGAGATGAGTAGTTCCAGGAGGTGAAACGATTCGCACAGGGTCAGGGCTTCCAAGCAGCAGCAGTGGAGCCGGCATCCAGGCGCGGGCCTCCAGCTTCCCAGAACACTCCTTCCCTCCCGTCCCTCCAAGGGCGGCTCCGACACCATTTTGTCTTCTGCCAGGGCGGGCGGCTGGCTGCCTGTCAGTCACCAGCTCCAGCAGCCAAGTGCTGACTAAACAGGCCGCACGGGAGGGGAGCGAGGGGCTCCGCGCCCCCTCCCCGGCACCCCACCTCCAGCGATGAGCTCAGAGCGGCTGGCGCAGCACTTTGCTGACAATTCAAAACTTCTGCCCCCTCTCCCGGGACGCCTGTGGGTGACTCTCTGAGAACAGCAGGCGTGGTGACCCACTGTGCCTGCGACCCTGGTGCCTCTCTTCTTCCCGAGGCCACCCAACTGTGTCTGCTGGGCCAGGAATTGGGTGTCTGCTCATAAATTAACCCCAGGGACAGTAACCTACAGCAGCTGTGCTCCAAACAACCCTTGCTTCCTGGGCAGGTCATTGTGTGTGTGTGTGTGTGTGTGTGTGTGTGTGTGTGGTGTGTGTGTGTGGTGTGTGTGTGAGTGTGTGTGTGTGTGAGTGTGTGTGTGTGTGTGTGTGTGTGTGTGTGTGTGTGTGTGTCAGAATGCAAACCCAGCCCCCTCATTCTTCCTCAGGCAAGCAAGAGGGCGTGGTACAGCCTAAACCTTTTTTTTATCGGATTCCATTGTAAACCGTTCTATTTAAGGTAAGTTGCTTGGGTCTGAGAGGCAGACAAGATGCCCGCCAGATGTTGGGAGGCAGCATCAGCATTCAGTGTACACTTCTCCTGCTTGATGTAAGGAGCTGTGGGCAGCCCGCTCCAGGGACAGGGCTGTCCTAACGGAAGGGCCCTGTGCCTACAAACGAGCTAGAAGCCTCCTGCTCCTGGGGCCCACCCCGGCTGCACCTCTTATAGTGCTCCCTCACCCACCTGTGGCCCCCAGGGCTGCTCTTCTGACCCCTTCTCCACATACAAAAACACACACCACAGGTGACTGAGTGGCTATGAAGATTTTATCAAATTATTGAAAATGTTGGCATTTAAACTATTCATGTGTATACATAAAAGTTACATGGAAACTTCAGGTCACTGGAGTACAAATATGATACACACAATGAACCTGGCGGAGAAGCAAATAAATCCAGACTTGAAACAACAACAAAAAATTTGGTTGCCCTAGCCAGGTGCAAAATGCCTTGTAATTCCTGCACTCAGGAGGCTGAGGCAGGGCGATCAGCAGTTGGAGGCCAGTGTCACTTATGTAGCAAGGTCAAGGACAGCCTGGTCTGCCTCAAACATGCTAAAAAAAATGTGGCTGTTATTTTTATTTGTTTAGACACAGAGCTTCCCTGTGTAACAGCCCTAGCTGTCCTGAACTTGCTTTGTAGACCACACTGGCCTCAAACTCCCAGACCTGCCTGCCTCTGCCTCCCAAGGGCTGGGATTAAAGGAGGGTGACGACACCACCGGGCCTGAGGGTGTTCTTTTACTGTTATGAAAGGGGCAGAAAAAAGGGCCACTGTGAAGGTGGCTTCATTTCACTGCTCTGATGCCCCTTCCCAATCTTTAGGAGAAAGGAGTCTATTTTCAGACAGTAACCCCACTATATAATAGCTCACAAAATCTTGATGTGGGAAACACATCCAAGAACCTATCGGAATATGTCTTTATAAATATATTTATATCAGAAAAACAAGGCACTTGGGAGCATGATAGCTTTCTCTCCTATGTGTACATCATTCTAGGCAGAAAGTAAAACCTGGTTAGTTTCTCAAGTGAATTAACTGAATAAAGTTAATAGGGTAACTGAGTTGTTCCCGGCCTTCACCGAGGCCCTATTAAAGTGAGTGTGGTACGAAGCTCAGGACACCTCCCTCTGCAAAACCTGGTCCCGGGTGGGATGGGCACCGGCCAAGTCCAAAACTTGATGCCCCCAAGGAGGCTGACATACCTCCTGAATCGGAGCGCCTGGCCCTTGGTACACTGCCTCCCTCCCCAGCCCTGAGGTCAAGTAAGGGGCTGCAGCAGAGGCGGCCCTAATACAGAACAGGGACACGGTGGGAATGTTTAAGCAGGGTCACCAAAGCCACAGAGACCTCAATCTGTCCAGGCTGGCGCTGTGGAGTCGGAGGATCGGCGCCACGGGAAGAGATTTCACATTAGCCCTGACAACACTGCCTCAGCTCTGCGGTGACATTGGCCAGGGTCGTTTCTGAGGGCGCTCGAGCGTCCACTGGAGGCGAGCTGGAGCTTGGGCCAGCTGCTCTGAGCCTCCAAGGGATCCCCTACCCCCACCCTTGGAATGAAATCATCTCACGACCAAGGCAAAGCCACAAGTCACTTCTGACACTACCGACTGCAAGCTGGGCCCCTGAGCCACAGGAATGGGGGCAGGTCCCCTGGGCCAGGCAGACCAGGAGGGGAAGGGAGGTGGCTCCGTGGCTTCAGCACTTAAGAGGCCTTATGGGACACTGCTTTATACTCTTACAGCCTTGGCCCAGCTTAAATAATCACTAAACTTTGTATTCTACAATTACAGGGTTCTATAAACACACCTATCTGCACTGGGTCCTTTCTTATTTTAAAGGACTCTAGGTTTAAAGAAGCATGTTTTGATTTTTCTGTACACATGCGCCTAGGTAGAGCGCAGAGGCCCTCTCGGCTGGCTGGGTCCCCAGCCCCCAGCTGAGGAGGCTCGGCAAGGCCGCCTGCTACAAAGCAGCACAGAGCTTGGCTGCATGGATTTTAATGAGAGCGCCAGGCAGAGCTGTGCTGTTGCTCTCCGGGACTTGCAGATCATTACCAAACCAGCTGTAGGATGAGAACACAGCACATCGAAACCCTAGGAGGTCACTGAGCTAATGATCTAATCCTACCTTCCGCAGACAGGGCCCCTCCCCATCTCCTCCCGCCCCCAGTCTTTCCTCGTGGACTCTGTCCATTCCAGAAGCCAGGCCAATACCACCCCTTCAAGGTCAGAACAGAACCACAGTGAGTGGCTCTGGCTCCCCTTTCCCGGAGAGCAGGAGGAAGGGAGTAATCTAGTCAAACCATTAGGCACAAACCCTGGCCTGGCCAGGCCCCAGGACTTCTATTTGGAAGGACCACTGCCCTCCCCTGCCTCTCCAGCCCC
Organism: Cricetiscus sungorus; assembly: GCA_030556225.1. Taxonomy (NCBI): domain Eukaryota; kingdom Metazoa; phylum Chordata; class Mammalia; order Rodentia; family Cricetidae; genus Cricetiscus; species Cricetiscus sungorus. The sequence continues at coordinate 127,396,356 of JANBXA010000734.1, read as the reverse complement.
TGCCGGGCTGCAGTCGGGGTTAACAGCCATTTTAAGGTTCTGATGAAAGCACCTTCAGCTTCTAAGACACAGGGTGGGAATCATGCACAGCATGGAGTGCCAAGCCCTGTGCCAGGCCTGGGGCGGGGGAGGGGAGGGACACACAGCACACTCTGGAGTGCCCACAGCAGGGGGCCTGCTGGCACCTGCTAGAGCTCACTACCTCCAGTTGAAGGAGGGAGGCAGAAGGGAGGTGCTGAGCCAGTGCAGGCGGTAGTGCCCGTGATTGCACTCTCCTCAAGCCGGAGGGCTTTATGAGGGCTTTGGCAATTACTACAGCCATTTGCTGTGTTGGGTAGAGACAGATCCTGTTTTTCTTTGTTTCAGGCTCTGAAGCCAGAGAAGCCGATTTCAGCCCAACAGGCCACACAATAGTTGGGGCAGAGAGAAGAAACCTTGCTGTTGGCCAGAGCTGACCAGTTTTTCCCTGAATAATAGCACCTGTGTATTAGTTCTGGGAAGGGAGGGTAAAGGAGTCTACATCACCATGCACAGTGAGTCTGGGAGTCAGGAAGAAGACCCCATGTCCTCCTGCCTTTCAGCCTTCTTCAAGGCTGCCAGCCCCACCCCCCCAGGCAGTTACCTGCTGAGACTGCCAGCCTGAGGGACTGAAGTTTCTGCAGCTGGCAGAACCTACACTTAAATTGGGGAAATGAAACGGGAAGGAGCTGCAGTGAGCTGCAAACTGCACCTGCCAAGGCTGCCTGCCCCACTCCTCCTCTCTACCCTGGTCCCCAGCACAGCTCCCATGCCACATGACTGCCTGGAGATAGAAAGGGAAATAAACGGTTACACAGGAGGCTGGCAGTGTCAGAGCTGTACTAGTGGGGCTGGCGCAGACTGCAAGCCCTCCAAACGAGACCCCTGCAATCGGGAGCTCTGGGGCAGAATGCAGCCAGAATGCTTTGCCCAGACTCCAGCAGGTCTCATTATTTGGTCCCAGGAAACACAGGTAACTTGGAACAGGAGGCCGGGGCTCTTGCTCTATCACTATCTGTGTGACCTTGAGAGAGTCACTTCTCATCTTGGCCTCAGCATCCTGAAAGTGCAGGACCCAAGGGATTCCATTCTTTTCCAGTCCTGCCATGTCACACCTTCAAGTTTCGCTCCTGACAAGTCAGCAGAGGCCCAGGTCCCTGTGTGTCAGGGCTAGTTTGGTCATGAATATCAGAGGTTAAAACTGGGCTGTGCAGTCTAAAGGCACATGGGTGAGGGAGGGACAGACAAAGGACACCTGAACACCACACTCACTAAGAAGAAGCATGGGAGGAAGGCAACAGGCCCAGCATCACTTCTAGGCAAAGGAGTGAGACATTTGGGGCTTATTGACTTCTGGAACAAAGACATCCAGACAGGGCTGAGCAGAAGCAGCCTTACCTGCTACAGAGGGCTGAGTGTGGGACAGAGGTGTGGCAGTCTAGTTGCCAGGGCACTTGGCCTACGCTATACTCTCAGGGTATAGAAAAGGGGCCACTTTTGTCCACACAGACCACACCCGTTGCTTTAAGACCAGGAGATGGATAGAAGTAGCCGAATGTAAGGCAGGCATGGGTTAAAAGGGTTATTAGGGGAAAGGCACTATCTCCAGTTGAAACCCAACCAAAGGGATCTGCTGTAGGGTTTTTCCTTCCTTTCAACAGTTAACAGTCACTTGAGGAGAAGAGGGATCAGCTCAGCTATGGACTCTCCAGAGTTCACAGTCAGGGAAAGGGAGAGAGATACACGGTGATCTGGAGGAAGCACTCAGCTAGATCTTTGGTTGTTTGTCCCCCCTTCCTCCCCCCCATGAGAATGTTACAGTTGGTATCAAAGAAGGCAGGTAGGAAGGACAGGAAAAGGAATGTGGGCAGCAGGAAGAAAGTTAATCCGACCAGTCGTCTTCATCGAATTCAGAGGAGTCATCTTCCGAGTCGCTGTACTCAACAGCAATTCGACGCGACAGGATGGTGGCCACATCGTTGCCCACGACATCACGCTTCTCTTGCTCCCGTTGCTCTTCAACCTTTCGAAGCTGAAACCCTGATGGGAGAGGGAGCAGAGTTAAAAGGCACAGCCCTAGCCTAGGAGCCCTCAAGAATGAATATGAGTAATGGCCGATGACCAGGACAGGGTTGCAAAGGACAGAAAGAACTCTTACAGAAGCAAGAAAAGAAGGAAAGACAGACCTATGGAGTCTACATCCCTGGGCTATGGGCATCTCTGCGCCCCTTTTCTCACCAGGCTTCTGAAGGTGGACTACCACCTGTTAGGCAAGCACTGAGACTGCTCAAAGTCCCTGGCTGTGGTTGGGCTCAGAAAGTCACCAACAGGACAAACACCAAACCCTTGGGACCAATGAAAAAGCAGGAGACAGAGACAGAGAGACAGACTGGGGGGGGGTTGGTTGGAGAAGGGGGAGTTGATGGCTGAGAGAGAGGGGAAGGGGGGATGAGTAGAGAAGAGAGTTGCAACAGAGTCCGGCTGAAAAGCTGCCACTGAGACAGATTCATTTCTGCCGGGGATCGCTCCTCAAGAAAAAGTATGTATGTAAGCATACACAACAGGCTCATTTCAAGGAATTCCAGGATCCCATGGTAAAAATAAACGAAAGAACTCCTCATCTCAGTGCCCCACTCTGAGGTCCTAATTTCTTAGTTGTCCAGGAAAACTATCCCCTAGAAAGAGTGAAGAACCTGACCCCACCCCAGCTTCAGAAAGGGTGAGCGTCCTTGGTTCCCCACTGGGACTTACCTTGGCGGATGGCAGAAAGCAGGTCACTACGGGCATCACTCACAGCAGGCAAGGAGGACTTGGGCTTGGTGGCATCAGAAAGAGGTGGTGGTGGTGGTGCGGCAGGCTGGGCATCAGCACTACTGAAGGGGGGAGGCGGGGGCCCTGGAGGGGGAGGAGGTGGGGGAGGGGGAGGAGCACCTCCAGATGGTTGGGACAAGGGAGGTGGTGGCATCGGGTAGTCAGTTGCTGGTGGTGGGGAGGTGGGGGAGGGGCAGCAAAATCAGGATGAGGTGGAAAGGATGGAGGTGATGGTGGTGGAGGGGTCCCCGGGGACCCAAACCCTATAGGTGGAAGTGGAGGTGGCACACCCATCGGAGGGGGAGGGGGAGGGGCAGGTGGTGGAGCAAAGCCAGGTTTGGGGCCTGGTGGAGAGCCCAGAGGAGGAGCTGGGGGTGGATGGCTTGGGCTGACCACGCTGGTTCTTTTGGGTCCAGCCAAGACAGATCCTCTTTGGTTGTCTGCAGGGTAGCTAAAAGTCCAAAAAGACAAGATTCACCATCATTTTCGCGATGCCAACTTGCCCAGAGGCAGGCTTATCTATAAGCTCAGGCCCTTCTTAGTTGACTCTCATTTCACTGTGGCTCAGGCAGATGGAAATGAGCAGCACTGTGGGGAAAGAACTTTCCAGCACAGGAGGGATCCAGCTAGAAACTGAAGGAAATATCAGAGGAGTGTCCTGGCAGGCAAGGCTGCAGAGACATCTCTTAGGTCCTTTTAACCTTAGCTTTCCAGGTGATGGCTCCTTCCTGGACCCTCCTGGAGAGAGTGGCCCATGGGCCACTGTCATTTTAAGCCTAGAGCTAGACCTAAATGCATACAAGAAAGAGCCAGAACAAGACTTCAAAACCATGTGGTGGGGGAGGCAGAGGGTCTCTGAGTTTGAGGCCAGCCTGGTCTGTAGAGTGAAAAGCCTTATCTAGAAAAACAAAACCAAAAAAACCCAAACAAATACACAAAAAAAATTCAAGCACTATTCATCCAGTGTATTCTGAATACTCATTGGATTTGGTGGTGGCAAAAAGCTACTTGGAATTGGCCAAATGGAAATAGGAGCATATGAAGTCTACGCTGGCCTAGAACACATAATAATCTCCTGTCTTGGCCACCCACGTGCTAAAATTATGGGCCTGAGTCACCATGACTGGCTTTGTTTATTTGAGAAAGGGTCTCACTATGTACCTCTGGCTGGCCTAAAACCTGCTATGTAGACCAGGCTGGCCTCAAACTCACTGAGATGCACCTGCCTCTGCCTCTGCCTCTCAAGTGCTGGGATTAAAGGCATGTGCCACCTCACCCAGCTCCCAGCTAACTCTCAGGTTTGAAAGAGGATGGAAGCTCACTTCACAGATCAGATAAGAGGCTCTAGCTTCAAGGTCTCAGACCACTTCTAAGACAAAGGTTTTCTTCCTGTCCCTTTCACCTGCCCTGCACTAAGAGCCACTGCTTAGAAAAGCACCCTACCAGGAATGCTGGCTCAAGCCTTTAATTCCAGCTCTCCAGAGACAGAGGCAGATGGCTCTACTTGAGTTTAAGTACAGAGTCCCAGGAGAGTTAGGGATACATAAAGAAAACTGTCTTAAAAGCCAAAACCAAGCCAGGTGTTGGTGGCGACACCTTTAATCCCAGCACATGGAAGGAGGCAGAGGCAGGTGGATCTCTGTGAGTTCGAAGCCAGCCTGGTCTACAGAGTGAGTTCCAGGACAGGCTTCAAAGCTACAGAGAATCTGTCTTGATTTAGAAAGAAAGAAAGAGAGAAAGAAAGAGAGAAAGAAAGAAAGAAAGAGAGAGAGAGAGAGAGAGAGAGAAAGAAAGAAAGAAAGAAAGAAAGAAAGAAAGAAAGAAAGAAAGAAAGAAAGAAGCACCCATCTTGGAAATTTCCATAGACCTTCAAAGCCTTAGATACATCTTGACACCAGCAAGAAGCAATTTGGGGGCCAGGTAATGGTGGCTTGCGCCTTTAATCCTAGCACTGGGAAGGCTGAGACAGGAGATCTCTGTGAGTTTGGGGCCAGCCTGGTCTACAGAAGGAGTTCTAGAACAGCCAACAATACACAGAGAAACCCTGTCTCGAAAAACCAAAGCTACAACAACAACAACAACAACAATTGTGATTTGGAGGAAGATTTGGTGAAGTGGTCTGAAGGGCTGAGGATGAGAGAGGAAGAGGACAGCACTACTTTAGGTCCCCACTGAGCCCTTCAACATACGCAGCCACTAGTTAAGCAGTGTCCAGGGAGAAAGAAGCACCTTCCAAAGCCCACTCCTCAGGCAGTGAGAGGAAAAAGGAACTGAGAAAACCAGAGTCTGAACAACCCCCACACCCTCCTAGCCTACATGGACAATTCTTTGCACCCATCGGCCAAATAAATGCCCAAGGGAACAGATTGGAAGTCACAGTCTTATTTCCTTTCCCTTGGTTCGTTGTTTCCCTCCCCCTGCTATGTAGTGCTGATGGCCTAGAACTCACATGTACTCCAGGCTAGCCTTAAATTTCGCTGGGATTACTTGTGTCAGGTACTACACTCAGCTCATGCTTTCTGAGGGGTAAAGGGAACAGAGAAGTGAGCTGAGCAGCAGGAGATGGCTGTCTACTAGGTTCCCCATCCTGGTAGTTCATGAAAGCTGATACTCACCTTACGTCAGTTCACTGACCTTTGTGTGCTCAACAGATCACTCACCTGTCACATGGGGGTAACAACACTGCCAACACTTAATAAATGCTATTTCTATTATCTACACACTCTGGCCTGAAATCATTTCAGTGGTCCTGACCTAGATTTTGAATTGTTACCGTGTTCTTGAGTGTTTTACTACCCAGGATGGATAGAGAGGTTCTGCCATTTACCTGAATTCTGCAGGTGGGGGAGGTAAGTTGTCTTCAGAGAAGGAAGGAGAAGGTGAGGAGGTGGAGTCTGACTGTGGTGGTGGTGGGTAGCTGCCTGCATCCACGTTCTCTACAGAGCCAATGCTGCCATTCTGGTACACCAAGGCGGATGAGTATCTGATAACATACCCAATGTCAAAGTGGTCACTTAGAGAGTCCAGTTCCATCCAAAGCACCAAAACACGCTTAAACATACAGAGCTTTAGTGGCTCTTTCTTTCCTTACTATCTTTCTTTTCTTACCACACTGACACAAAAATTATTAGGAGGAACAAAACAAGGAGATTCCTCATGTATTTCCTGTTACACAAAAATTATACTTTAGGCTAGGTATGGTAGCATGTGCCTTTAGTTCCAGCATTGGGGACGCAAAGACTGGTGATCTCCGTGACTGTGAGACCAGTGTGGTATATACATACCAAGTTTCATGTCAGTTAGGGCCACATAGTGAGACTCTGTGTGTGTGTGTGTGTGTGTGTGTGTGTGTGTTTGTGTGTGTGTCTGTCTGTCTGTCTAAAATCAAAGCCAGCAATTCTTTTAAATGCTCTCCCAAATATTAGGTGCAGCTAAATCTGAATCCCAAAACCTTACAGCAAAGAATGAAGCTAATTTCCACAGGTTAGTTGCAAACATGTGACTGGCATACAGCCTGATTTTGAGGTAGGCAAGTCCCTGGAGTGTTCAAAGGCTAAGGATGCATTTGATTGTGAAATCAAGCCACAGATGAATGCAGGTTGCCATGTGGTAGTAAATGTGGTTTCTCTGCCACACCCTCTTATCACATGATGAGAGGTTGCTTAAAGCAGGGTGCTAGAGCTAGCTGCATGAAAACCCATTCCTCAGAGCACTGGGCCCTAGGTGAATTGGCTCTGGATAAACATCAAAACTTTGTACAAGCATCAACACATCTAGCAGAAAGCCTACATATTAGCATAAGAACACTGGGCACCAGCTAGCAAAGCTGGCATGCTCTGCCTTCTACTCCTCTCCTTTATACCACTACCAGGTTCTACAGAGCTCATCAAGCAGGTCCCAGGAACAGAGTTGTAGGTAAGTAATCAAGTCAGATGACGCTCTCCTGTGAAAGAAACCCCAAAACCTGGGCACACCTCTTAACAGCTTCACCCACAAGCATGTTCTTATAGACCAGCCACACAGCCAATTCTAAACCTCCCGGAAAATAAGAAAACGGGGGTAGGGTACCACTCCTCACCCTCACAAATCTCAAAAGGAGTCATACATTTCTTTGTATAGCCTTGGCTGTCCTGGAACTAGCTCTGCTGACCAGGTTGGGAGACATATATTTTGACAGCTGGCATTATGGCCTCAGAATCACTAATCCTATGGTGTGTGCCTATCAGAATGGGATGGGACTGTGGAACAAAATGGTCCCTTACTGGGTAGTGAGATCAGTGAAGACACCCTTAGTACTGGTTTCTCTCTAGAAAGGTCATTTTCTCCTTTCTCTGTCTTCATCATGCTTATAAAACAAGCCTCTGAATCCAGGAAGAACAAGTGTCACAAGTGTCAAGATTTTTAAAAGTCAAGATTTTCATGGTAGAGTTATTCCTAAAAGCAAGAACAACTCAACTCTTTCCTTTTATCACTCCTGAACACCCAGTATGGGCTGGCATGGTTCTTTGACAGCCAGAATGCAATGACTTTAGAGGAAAAGCCAGGGTGACACTGACGCCAAGCAGTCATGGTGACTTGGCTTTGAATGTCACAGGGGTCAGACATCAGGATAAGCATCAAACCAAGCTTTAAATCCATTCTCCCCCTTTAAACCTCCAGTGTGATTTGGTATTGGGAAATGGGTCAGGATGACATCCCCCACTTCCCACAGAGATATATAGCCTCCACAGTGGCCCAGCAACATTCCCCACACTGACTCTGAGGTCTGCTTTCAGTCCCTTTGGCTAGCCTCTCTCCCAAGACTGACAATGACTGGCTGAAAATTTGTTTTGGTAATGTGTAAGCTTGCCTGCTGCGCACCCCCAACCCCTCCCTCACTCAGCCCTTCAGTACAACCTTGTGTGCTCTGGAGGCAAAGGCTCCCAAGACTATTTTCTTGCTTTTTCCCTCTGAGACCGTAGGTATACCAGATTCTGACTGGGGAGCAGCACTGGAAGCCACGGGTCTTAGACCACTCACTCCAGTCACCTCACGGAAACTGCTGAGTCTTCACTCATTTAGAAATTTTAGTCACTAGATGGATGCACTTAAAAGTAGTGGACTGACAGCTGTATCGGCCTAAACCCGACAGCTAGATTTCAGAGGGTGTGGAAAGCATTGTATCTATTGTCCTGAGGTCCCCAACCCCTTCAAAGAATGGTCTAAAATGTCACCTACCCAGAAGGCCCCAGCTTTTCTTTGGATTCTACAAATTCTTGTCCCATCTTCATTTTCTCCCACTCTTCCTTACGTGTCTTGATTTTACGTGGGTTTACATTCCCTCTATTCGGATTATCTTTCTTTTCTTTCTATAATGAAAAGGAACAGAAAAGCCTTTGTAAAACATTTTCCCAAGTGCTTCATTAAAATTCTTCATGGACACACACTCATAAGATGATTTGCCTAGACAACACATGATAACAGACGAATTTACAAAACTACCAGGTTTGCAGTGACCTAGAGGCCGTCCAATTCAAACCACCTCCCGGGCAAAGCATTTGCTCAGTCTCACACACAAGCACCTCTAGCAAAAAGGAGCCTCAGCTACCTCCCTGGGTAACTGTTTCACATCTTTAAGCATTTTAATTGTTAGGAAGTTAGTAAACACTTAATTGTTATTTGCTGTGCCACAAAGGTCAATCAAGGGACGAGGACTGGCAGCTCTAGAGACCTGGGGCAGATAAAGGAAAAGTTAAAAAACAAAAACAAAACAAAAACCAATGAAGGATTTTCCAGCTCATGCAGCTGCACTAGCCTCTGGCACTCTCTTGGGCCTTCTGACAGCCATGCTAATGGGATTGTGAGGTCAAAGCTGGCAGGTCACACAGCACCAGGAGCCTAAAGAGAGAGAAGCATCTCTACAAACCAGGCAGCCCCTGGCCCCACCCACCCAGTAGTGAAGGGGTTAACCTTCTGTTGTAAACCAAATATTGCAGAACCTGGTGCTTGTCTCTGAGAAATGAGCTGCAAAACCGGCAGGGATGGGACCAGGCTAGCAGAGTGTCCAGCAGAGTCAGGTGCAAATTGCAAGAAAAATAAATGGTGAATAGAAAAGTCAATTTCTAAAACTCAGCTCAAATATACTCAATTGTTAATAGTACCATGGGAACAAGCACATTTTTGGTGTGATTTATACTTTCTCATCCTGGTGGTATTTGGTGTGGACACATTCTTTTTTTTTTTTTTAAAGAATTTTACCTGGCATCCAAGAAAGCAGCCACTTGGAATTACTTCACATAAGACTGGCTTTCTTTTTATCCCCACTCCACAATCGTGCCTACTGATGTGTAGAACAGAGGCCCCTTTCCCCTCACCCTATGCTTTCTCTTCTCTTTCATGATATCCTTGGTGTCCTGCAGCATCTTCTCCTTCCAAAGATCAAAGAAGTATGAAGGGTTGGTGTAGAATTTGAGTGCCTCTTTTCCATCATCCCTAGGATAGAAATGAAGACAAGTAGCTGTCAGTAGACAGATGAGCTCCCAACCAAATCCAATATTCCAAATACCAACCAGTTAGCAGTTTTTACACTACGGATTCAGGAAGTCATTCAAATCGATTGCATATTTCCTTGCCCACACAGGATTTTCAATGGCCCCAAACAAACCTTTGCCATACCTTCAATTCCCCTACAGGAATTTGTATGGTCTGGGCAAGAACAGGCTAGAGCAGCAGGAATTCTGATTATTTCTAATCATCTGCAGAGTCACAGACAGCTCCCTAAAGAGATCTGGATACTGTGCACCTCTAAGGAGAGTTCACCATTGGTTCCCCTTCCCTGCCCATTTCCCAGGACTCGGTAGGAAGCACTGAGGTCTTTCCCACCCATCTGAAACCTGTGCACTCATGCAGAGAAGGAGCAGAGCACACTGCTACTTCCTGCTCCTTTCTGGAGCAGCTCAGTGTCCAATACCAATCCAAGGGGACCCACTGAGCACAATGGTCAACTCTTTTAAAACCACAGGCCTACTGGGAGGCAGAGGCAGGTGGATCTCTGAGTTCTAGACCAGCCTGGTTTACAGAGTGAGTTCTAGGACAGCCAGGGCTACACAGAGAAACCCTGTCTCACAAAACCAAACCAAAACCAAAACCAACATAACAAATCAGCAACAACAACAAAAAAGTGGAAGCCAGTGGCTGGTGATGCATGTCTATAACCCTGGCACTCAGGAGGCAGGGAGAAGTGTCAGTTCAAGTCCAGCCTAAACCATGTAGAGAGAACCTGTCACAAAGAGAACCACACATGTCAAACAAAACAAAACAAAACATAAAAGGCTGAGTCTGAGGCCAGCCTGGTGTACATAACAAGTTCCAGGGCAGTCAGAGCTACATGGAGAGAAGCTGCCTCCAATGAATGAATGAATGAATGAATGAATGAATGAATGAATGAATGAATGAAAAAAAGCAAACAAATCCAAACTCTGAAAAGCAATTCTACTTGTCTTTCAAAACACACAGACTATATTTTTAAATCAAAGATTTATTAAGATTTATTTTATTTTCATTTAATTTATGTGTATGTATCTCCGTGTATGTATACACATGTGTGTGGGTGCCCACAAAGGCCGGAAGGGTGTGTTATATTCCCCCGAAACTACAGTTACAGGCGGTTGTGAGTTGCCTTACTTGAGTGCTGGGAACTGAACTTGGGTCTTCTGCAAGAGCAGCAAATTACTTCTTAATCACTGGAATATCTTTCCAGGCTCTGACACTAATAATTTCTTTATTTCTTTTGTTAAAAGAAGATTATGTATACAGAGTTCTGCTTGCATGTATGTCTGCATGCCAAAAGAGGGCACCAGATCTCATTATAGATGGCTGTGAGCCACCATGTGGTTGCTGGGAATTGAACCCAGGACTTCTGGAAGAACAGCCAGTGCTCTTAACCACTAAGCCATCTTGCCAGCCCAGACACTAATACTTTTTATATTAACTAAATCTTGCTCTGAGTTAGAGATACCACTGCTTCTTAGGCCAAGTCTAGATAACTGGAAGGAGATACTAGCTCTGGTATTTTGTGTCTAAAAAAAATACTGTTTCTAGAAAGGTGAAATATCTCTATTATTTGTTTATCCTATCCCACCATATAAATGCTATACCTTACCTTTTCAGTGTTATGAGGTATGTCATCCCTTTCTGTCATACAACCCTATCCAACTCAATCAGACTAAAGCATGACAGCCACATGACTTCATATACCAGTAACAAAGGGCAGATACTCTGAACCTCTTCTCTGTTTGTGTGAAAAGCCACCAAGTTCCCATTTGAGGCTCTCTGAACAGGCCAGTGTCCTGGAATTCACAGGGTACACGCACAGAAATACTGCTTTGTAGTGGATCCATGTCTGATAGACAGCATCCACCTCCAGCTACTTATAATTACCTTTTACCTATTCCAAAGTTATTTATGGACACAAGCAAAATAAATATTCACTTTCTGCTTCTGTTCAGCTGGTCTGTGCATGATGACAATGTTACCAAATCACCAGAGGGAAGGACTCTAAGTCATCTGTAAGGCTATCTTCCTTTTCCATGTCTATCTACAGCAAGGAAGATCCTTGTAGAAGAAAATATCCAAAGAGTGTTTAAAATGAAGTGACCAACATTCACATGGAAGGGTGCCAATTACTCCCCATGCTGTGGAAGGCCCCCTCTGAGCCGAGAGCAGCCATCTGAGACTGGTCCCACTAACTTGACCAAACATCTGGGAATCCAGAGTTTTCCCAGTAAGTGGAAGCTGTGCTAGATTGCAGCCCTTGGGAATCCATGTGGCAGGACTGCTGCTAACAAGTCCTTTTGCTTCTGTATTAACTAAATTCCTTGGATTGAATCCAGACAGACTTGCTTTCACCAAAGTAAACCCGGCAGCATGCAATGTTACAGCAAACTTTCAATACATAGTAGATGCAGATGGTGGCTCTCAGAGACTAAAGAAGGGTGAACCCTGTCTTTGCTGTCATAAGCACCTCTGGGGTAGACAGTAAGCTCAATAAGATTCTCTGATATAAACATGATCTTTAGATATTTTAGACATTGTAGTGTTTTTAATCACACACACACACACACACACACACACACACACACACACACACACACACGGGAAAGCTGTTACCTGTAAGGACTTAGATTGTTGAGAGGAGGGGGAGCGTCACAGCTGTTATAGGTTTCTAAGACAGGCACTGGGAGAGAATTTCTGTCAAAAAGCTTCTGGTCTTGGATGGTAGAGCTTCTGAAGGCCTTTCGAGTGTTGATTCCTTGTAGTGACACTGGGAAGATGGAAGGCGTTAGAAAATGGACGACAGGCTATTTGAGCAAGCCCTGAGTCACACTAGTCAGAGAGGCCTCAGCTGCTGTGTTTCTTGGCTGCAGCCATCTGCAGCCAGGTTTTTTTTCCCTCCTGCTCTGGGGAAGCCCCACAGGCTGTCAGCAGCCCAGCCATTTCATGACTGAACAGAATGAAGCAACACAAAGGTTTACTATGTGGCCAGACCTCGCAGGCCTCGCTTTAAGTAAAGCGAATCTTCCACGTACTTTTATGGGAGCAAAACAGTATTGAGAGAAAGGAGATTTGAGAACAAGGGAACTGGGGTATGGGAGAAAGGGACTGTGGGGGTGTGGTAGAACTAAAAAGGCTTCTCTACACCATCTAGGCTTATGTAGCTTCAAAGCAGAGCTGCACCAGTCTCTCTGGTTTCTCCCCTTGCTTTTTAACAAACTAGGGGCCGAGTTCTCAGACCCTGCTCAGCAGAGCCTGCAGCTCTGGCTCAGCTCCCTTACCTTCTTCTTCCTTGGGATCCAGCTGAGTGACTTTAACTTGTACTCGGTCAACCCGCTCAGCAAGGGAGTTTACCCGGGAGGCAAAGGCACTTGCCTGAGTACAAATCTCTCCGAAAATGTCCTCTGCATATTTACCTAGAAAGAGCAAAGAGACCAAGTCACTAATGCACAGAAATGACAGAAACACAAACCCAGTGTTTGGTATTGTCCACCAAACACCACACACACACACACACACACACACACACCGTGCATGCTTGCCCTTGGAGAAAGCTAGTCGCTATAGCCTGGGCACTCTGTGTGTATACAATCCATAACTAATAGAACCTTCTTGGCAAATTCTGAACAAACACTAAATTAAAAGCAGGCTGAACAAAATCAAAAGGTGTAATGTCAACAAATTAGTCCTGCAAGAGCAGACAGTATATGCAAACATTTGTTCATGGCTCTTAGCCCCTCCTACTCTGAAAGTGCCTATAAAATGGCTGTGGAGAGCAGACTGAGAGTTAAGAGGAGCTAGCAGGCATCCATGATTAATACACTAGCTAAGAAATTACTTCCTTAGTAGAATTTCAAAAGTCCACTGAAAACCAAGATGAGGATATCTCTAAGGAGCCTGAACTTATCCGTACCCCACACAGACATGCAGAACTGCATCTAAGGGTGCAAAGGTCACCATATGTCCTCTAACCCACAACTTTCAAAGTCTTTGCTCTAGGTTACAGCCCTTCAAATCTACACCCCAGGGGAGGAGTGAAAAGCTGAAGTATTCAAGACCTCCCTAAAAGCAACACACCACTGCTCTTCTCCCACAATGTCTTGCTTTTTAAAACAAGAAACGAGTTCTGTACTTTCAACCCTGAATGCAAGCAGATTTGCAGCCAGAGAAACAGCAATTTGGCACTACCTCCATATTGTTATTCCAAGCCACAAGGTCCTTTCTCACTAGGGATGGAAAGAGGTAGAGGTAGGAATGGATAAATTATCATCCCAGTGTTTTAGTCACAAAGCAAAGCTGACGTAAATGACTGCCCAACCTAAAGGTATTTTGAGACCTATTTAAAGTAAGTTTTTCATTCTTTTTTTTTTTTTTTTAAAGCTTCTAAGCTTAGAACATATTTGAGGGGGAATTAGGCTAACCCAGTCTGAAAGGTCAAAACCACACCCTCAGGGTGAACTACAGCTAACCTTTCCAATGGAACCCAGAGAACAAGTGTACTGTGAACTAACTAGTGGTGAATTTAAGTCAATAAGGATTTCTAACCCTACATACTGCATGGCATACAGCAACAAGGAAGGGGAATTCCTGTGCTAACGACCGAAAATAGCCAACAAGCCGAATTTCCACTCTGCATGTACAGGACCCTATTTGATCTCTGGTTTTGGTATGGTGGTGTTCCTGCTCCACCAAATATGAAAATTGCATTTGGGGGAAGAGAAAAAAAAAGAAATAGGCCATTCTTAAAAATACCCAACGATGGTGGCTTATACCTGTAATCTGAGCACTTGAGAGGCCAAGGTGGACTGCCGTTAGTTCAAGGCCAGATGGGGCTACATAGAGACCCTGTCTCAAAACAAAACAATAACAAAAATTCAACTGTTCTGGCAGAAAAGAAAAAACACAAGTCAACCATCTTTCTGTCTCCAAGAAAGGACTCATATTTTCTGTTCCTTAGTAGAGGGAGATGGTGACAGTGTGGCATCAGGTAAAACCTCTAAAAGGACCTCAATACACAAAATTGGTAACTTTGATTTTTCTCTCTTTGAGACAGGGTCTCACTAAGTAGTTCTTACTGGCCCAGGACTTGCTGTGTAGACCAGAACTTCGAACGCCTGAGTTAGGAAGATAAAGTGGCCTTTTCACCATTAGAAGCTCTGTATCTCTGTGTCAGAAGAGGATAAATTCAGGCACCATAGAGATACATTATCTTGGTTTGAAATTCTACTATGTAATTTTTTTTTTTTTTTTTTTTTTTGCATTTATTTATTTGCTTTTTTTAGGCAGGGCTTCTCTGTGTAGCTTTGGAGACTATCTTGGCACTCGCTCTGTAGACCAGGCTGGCCTTGAACTCACAGAGATCTGCCTGCCACTACCTCCCAAGTGCTCAGATTATAGGTGTGTGGCACTACTACCCCCATTTTTAAAGAGTGAATGAGGTAGGTAGGTTGAAGCATGGGAAATGGAAAGAGTAGTGACCTCAATCAGAAGACCTGGATTGTTATGTGTCAGATTTTTATTTTTAGATAATGTCACTGAGGTCCCCTGCCTGGTTTCATATTCACTTAGTAGACCAGGCTGGCCTCAAACTTGCCAAGATCTCATCCTTTTTTCCTTGGTGCTGAGATTACTGGCGCACATCACTATTCTGGGCCAATGCCTCAGCTATTTCTATTATGGCAGTCCATTCTTTTTAATGTTTATTGTTATTCATATGTGTTTCTGCATGTTAGTATGCACATGTGCATGGGGTACCCATAAAAGCCAGGAAGACTAGGATCACAAAAACTAAAACAAAGTGAGACAATTAAATACCCTAATTCGACAGATGGTGGTGGCACATGCCTTTAATCTCAGCATCTGGGAGGCAAAGGCAGGTGGATGTTTGTGAGTTCGAGGCCAGCCTGGTCTGCAGAGCTAGTTCCAGGGCAGCCAGGATTCTGTAGAGAAACCCTGTCTCAAAAAAAAAAAAAAAAAAGAAAGAAAAGACAAAAAAAAAACAAAAAAATCAAAACCAAACAAACACACCAAACCCTGAATTCTAGGCTTAGGGGACCCTCTATCCAAAATCACAATAATGTCAAAGAAAAGCTTTCTCACGGACCCCTTAGAGGAACTTTTAACTAGATCCAATCAATGATTTGATGGTTTCTATTATTCAAATGTAAAAACTACTGTAATTTCTGGAAACAGAAGTATGATACTTCAATAGGATAAAGCCAGAGCCAGAGACTTAGTTCTGTTGGAAGAGTGCTTGTCTAGCATGCAGAGCCCTGAGTTTGGTTCCCAACATTCCATCCTAACAGTATATGCTGGTGTCCCTTCAAATGGGAGGTGAAGGTGGGAGGGTTAGAAATTCAAGACCATCCTTGGGCTATATGATGAGTATGAGGCCAGCCAGGGCTACATTAGACTATCTCTATATAATAAAACAAATAAGGCCTGGCGAGATACTCAGTGATTAAAGCCCTAGCTGCTCTTCTAGAAAACCCAGGTTTAATCCCCATCACCCACATGGATGATAACAAGCATTTGTAGCTCCAGTTCCAGAGGATCTGATGCCCTCTGCTGGCCTCCATTGGCACTGCATACATACAGTGCACATACAAATGCAGGCAACATACCTATACACATAAAATTAAATAAAGTTAAGTAATCAAAAGAAAAGTGCCCAGTCCAAAAGTGAATTTCACTCATCCAGACATTACTTAGACAGACCCAATATCCATCAGACTATTCATTTACAAAGACCATATTTACCGAAAATTTCAGAATAGTCTTCAGGTGGTTCCCCCAACTGCCTCTTAGCAAAATTCTTCAGGTGAAATGTTATATGGAAGCATAAACTGGCCAAACTCATTTTCCAAAGGTTCATCTGCTCTTTCTGAAATCTGAGAGTCTCATTGAAAACTGGCAACAAATATGAGTTCCTCTCTCACCCTCAAAACTGATTCTTCCCATCTCTTTTGGTAGATTATGAGATCCTAGAGGTCAGGGGCCATCTCCTCTTATTTCTGTATCGTCACAGCATCCTGCATATACAATATAATTCAATCCACGTCCACTGCATGAATAAAGGGTCAGTTAATGCCCTAATGTGATGTACTGTTTCCTTAGGTAAAAGCTGACCCTGGACCTCAGATCAGCTTCAAGATAGGAGTGGCTTGATCACAAGTGGGTTAAGTCCACAGCATCCTCGATCTACACTGTAAAAACATCTGAGGGGGCAGGGCTCCTGCTGAGTGAGCAGCAGCAGCGTGCTCTTTGTCCTAGGGAGAAGGGAGCAGTGTGTGACTGGCTCCTACCCGTCTGGCCTTCTCTGGGTGGTGAGGCAGAAGCAGGGCAGCTCTGCAGCTTTCATGAGCTTCACTATGGGCTGCATGCTGCTGTTGGCAACGGGCTCATTCTCCATGATGCCCCACTCTGGGGTCACTAAGCCCTGGATCAACTGAGACAGGTTCTGTGCTAGGTGAAGGCTTAGTAGTCTCAGACTCCATACATCATCTGGTCACAGAGCTCTGTCTCCTCGGGCTCCTACTCTAAAGGCTGGGCCTATCACTATCTAGGGGAATACAGGCTTTCTGATATTCCTCTGCCTTCACTAAGAGCAGTGTGTGTTGGAAATAATTCACATGAAATGTCTTTGCTAAGGAAGACCACTAAAGTGCATTTCGACAGAGGTGCTTATGGGAGCTGGAGCAGCACTAGACAAAATGCAGGGCTAGTCCAAGCATCTGCCCTCCCATACCTCAGCTTCAAGCAAACGTCAGCTTGATTCAGAATGGAATCCAAACCACATGCAGATACCCCACCCAAAGCAGTCTCATTAATTTAGCCAATTAAATAATTGTATCTATCTGTATTTCCCTCAACTCCAAAGAGACTGGGTTAACCCCCATCTTCCTCTCGAGAAGAATGGCTCCAGATACCATTTGTGTCACTGTGTGTTCACACAGCTTGCAAAACTCCTAATACTCTAGAGACTGCAGAGTAATTTGTACCCTGAACTTGGTTGGACCTGGGGGCTTGCAGCACAATTAAATGTGTACCAGGGTAGACACGTCAGCCAGAATCGCTGAGTGCATGCTTGCTTTACTTCCCTTTGGGAAGATCACGGTGGGGTGTTGGGTAGATAGACTATTGGCACATGTGAGGCTTCAACAAAGTCAGCCTACATGGAGCAGATCGTTTAATTACAGGAGCATTCCTTGACCCAAGACCCTGCTCTGAACCTCCCACTTTACACACAGAGAATTCTGCTCTGTCACTGCATCTGCAGTTTTTGCTGCAGCCTTTCCTACCGCCCTTCCTTCAGATTCTTTTTGAAGCAGGTGGAGGGGAAGGTGGAACCTGGAGGGAGGCGGTAGATAAAGAGAGGGTAGAGGGAAGGAGATGAACCAAAACCAGAGCCTTCTTTAGGGAGAGAGCAGAGGATATATTTTCACATTACCTAGGGGAGGCAGATGGGGTAGAAATAAGAACACGGAGGAGAGGGAAACTAAATAAAGAGCACCAACGACCCCTGAGGGCAAAGCACAGGCTCTCCAAGGCACTCACTCAGGCTGCCCAGCTGTCGGATGACATTTGCCAGGGTGATGTTGGTCCTGCATTCCAGCTCGCTTGTATCGCTAGGCAACGTCTGACGGCACAGGTGCCTTGGCTCGATGTTCCTGGTTACTAACGGCATGGTGGACCTGCTTCAGGCAATGTTTTCAGTAATGAAAAACAACCTAAACAAACAAACAAACAAACAAATAAGTAAATGGCAGGAAAGCAGTACTCAACCACAGATTCCAGGCACACTGGGTTATGTGAGTCTTCTTTTCCTTTTTGGTAGTGTTTTGTTTTTAAATTTCTATTCCTGAGCTGGGCTGTGGTGGCACACGCCTTTAATCCCAGCACTCGGGTGGCAGAGGCAGTCATATCTCTGTGAGTTCAAGACCAGCCTGGTCTACAAGAGCTAGTTCCAGGACAGCCTCCAAAGCCACAGAGAAACCCTGTCTCAAAAAAAAAACAAAAACAAAAAAAAACAAAAAAACTACAAAAGCTAAAATTAAATTAAAAAATCCCAGCACTTGGGAAGCAGAGGCAGTCGGATCTCTGTGAGTTCAAGATCAGCCTGGTCTACAAGAGCTAATTCCAGGGCAGGCTCCAAAGCTACACAGAGAAATCCTGTCTCAAGAAAACAAAAAAACAAAATAAAAAGTGTACCTACCTACCTATCTTCTAGTTTAAGTATCTCATCTTTTCAAGGTTTACTAAAACCCCGCTGTAAGTTTAGAAATTCTGAATGGTGACATCATGGAGGCAGTGAAAACCTTTAATAGCAAATATTGCTCTAACCAATAGGAGCACTCCAGGTAAGGAGGCATGGTCAGAAACTAGCAGGCATAGGACAGTGGCACAGATCCTATCCTTGTGGTATCTACAACCAATACAGATCAGATCCTAGGCCACCAGTTACAGAGTTTAAAAACATCCCTCTGTGGCTAGGGATGCAAGCCTAACATGCCCTAGGCTTGAGCTCCCTCACCCCAATATGGCATAAACTGGACATGGTGGTGCACACCTGTACCCCAGCATTTGGGTGACAAAAGAAGCAGGAGTATGAAAAGTTCACAGGCACTCTAAGCTAAATAGAGTTCAAGGTCAGACTGAACTAAATGAGTTCCTTGTCATCATCTGATAATCTCCACAACAAAATCACCTGCCCACAATGATCCCACAGACAAGCCTCTGTATACAATTTCTCTAGGTCTTCCTGGATGGTGAGTTAATGTACAACTAAACACTAGCTCCCAGGATCTCATAACACTACCAAAGTATAGTCTGTAAATTGACAGGATGAAGGAAAATCAAGGAAAAATTTACATGTTCAGTATGTCAAACAGGATGCTGAGCCAACAACTGTGTTTTCAGCCTCCCTGGCCCTTGCTTCCACCCAATGCTCCTCTACTGATTTATATACTGGGCCAAGACCTGTAGCATGTGTGTGGAAGAGATGCAGGAACCTTTCCCCAGGAATTCTACCCACCACGCCAGCATGTCAGACTCACACAGAGCTATCATTTTAGATTTAGATTACCAAATTCCTACATTACTAATTTGGAGAAAGTGCTGCTCTCAAGAAAGTAGACAGGTCTTGTTTTCATATCTTAGGAAACTATAAAGAAATCTAAAATGTCCTAACAGCTTTTGTGCTAGGGGAAATGGTAAATTCACGTCAAATGAAAACTCACAGAGACAACTACAGAAACTCCTCACTATAAATTCCTAAGAAGAAGAGGAGGACAAGGAGAAAGAGGAGGAATCAGGTTTACTCACATCAAATCCTAAAACACCAGTTCATCATCAGACAGTTGCTTGCAAATACAAATGCTTACAGCAAGCTAATCACACTGCAGAGCTTAGAAGCAAACCAACATATTGTTTCACCAAAACAAACCAAAGCCCCCAAACTGACAAACACACAAAGAGGCAGTGGGACCCTGTGGGACAGGCTGCTCCTCGTTATGGACATTCTGATCTGCTACAAGTAAAAATAAAACAGGAAGCCAGCAGCCCGGGGAACAAGATTTCCTGTCACCAACAGCAGCAGCCTAGGAACTAAAGGAACCAGCTGTTTGCTTCTAACTTTGAACCTCCCTAACGGTCACTGTGTGGCAGCTGTGCCTATCTTTGGGGTGCAGAGGTGTTTCCTGAATACTTGTCCACTGTCTTAGGAAATGACTTCCATTCCATATCTCTATTAAGATCCTCCTTTGACCCAATAGGTTTTTAACCCAAACCCCAGACTTTCCAGTTTAACTCTTTCTGTCTCTTACTAAAAGCAAATGGTATCAGGTACAAAGATGCACACTTACACTTAACACATGGTGGTTAACGAATCTAGAACATGGTAAAAAAGAATCTAGAACAGGAAAGGACAAAAGAGGTTACAAAATAGAATGTGGTCAGTGAGATGCTTAGTGTGTAAACATGTTGCTGCCAAACATGATAACCGAAATCCAATCCCCAGGATCCACACGCTGCAAAGAACCAACTTCTGAGGCTGGAGAGATGGTGGAACTGTGGCTAAGAGCATTTATGCAGTGATACCACATGTCTTTAATTCCAGCACTCAGGAGGAAGAGGCAGGTGGATCTCTGAATTCAAGGTCAGCTTGATCTACAGAGCTAGTTCCAGAACGGCCAGGGCACACAACAAACAAACAAACAAGCAAACAAGCACTTCTTGCTCTTGCAGAGAACCTGGCTTTTGTTCTCAGCACCTATATAGTGGCTCCAGTCTGTAACTCCAGTTTCAGGGGCTCTGATGCCTTCTTCTGACCTTCATGGGTACCAAACATTCAAAAAGTACATCTAGACGTGTGCAGGTAAAACACACATACAAACAAGTTGTTCCCCAACACCTTCACATTGTGTGTGCAATGCAATATAAGCACACACATATAGAGAGCAAAAAGTTATAGATGTAAATTAAGTCTTTAAAAATAAAAGACAGCTGGGTGGTGGTGGCGCATGCCTTTAGTCCCAGCACTCAGGAGGCAGGTGATCTCTGTGAGTTCCAGGCCAGTCTGGTCTACAGAGTGAGTTCCAGGACAGGCTCCAAAGCTACACAGAGAAACCCTGTCTCAAAAAACAAAAAATAAAGAAAAAAAGCAAACAAATAAATAAATAAAAAGACAAAGCTGAGCAGTGGTGGCACACACCTTTAATCCTGGCACTTGAGAGGCAGATCTCTGAATGTGAGGACAGCCAGGGATATACAAAGAAACCCTGTCTTGAAAATTCCAAAAATAAATAAACAAACAAATAAATATAAAAAAGACAGAGTGAGAGAAAAATAATGTTAATATCCATCAAGACAAAACATTAAGAAAAGCAGATCTGCTTTTTCTTTTAAAAAGATGGGTCTTTTGGCTGAATAAAATGGTCCATACCTTTATCTCAGCACTTCAGAGGCAAGGCAGATAGCATCTGAGTTGGGGTCCTGCCTGATCTATAAACAAGTTCCATAACAGGCAAGACTACATAGAGAGACTGTTTCAAAACAAACAAAATACGTACGTGTGTGTGTGTGTGTGTGTGTGTGTGTGTGTGTGTGTGTGTGTGTGCGCACGCGCGCTCGCTAGCAATAAGGCCCAGAAATTAAGAGCACTAGCTGCTCTTCCAGAGGACATGGGTTCTAATCCCAGCACCCACACAGTGATTCACAACCATCTGTAACTCTAGTTCCAGGGGATCTGGTACTCTCTTCTGGCCTTTGAGGGCACTATACTCACATAGTGCACTGATACATGCAGTCAAAATGCCCACACACATAAAATAAAAATAAAAAATCTGGGGTGTGTGTGTGCATCAAAAAAAGACAAGTTTCTCTGCTCTATGGAAATATCTGGACCAACTGCTCATTTTTCTTTTAGATAATCAAGGATTAGTTGTCTTCTGTACAAGAAGTATGAAATTTACATAACCTGAACCACATTAGTAATTTGACAACAGGAAAAAAATCCTACATTTTGAATGACGATAAACTTAGAAATGGCAAACTGACTTTCCAGCCTTTAGAAAATACATGGGTTTTGGACTTAAGACATACACGGGTTGGCCTCCTGACTCTGACATCTCACAATTGTGATCTTCAACAATTTTCCTATAGACACTGAAAAATATAACTAAAATTCCCTCTACAGAGCTTAAAGCAAGGGGATAGTTATTTGTAGTTCCACAGATCCTAGGCAAATCTTCCCATTGAATGAATTCTATTCATTGATAAATATTTAAAAACACTTTAAACCATGGACATATTACATAGTTGAATGCAGCATTCACATTAAAAATTTAAAGATGAAACCGTAGACTTCAGTGAATTGGATGGGTTTCCCCCTGAAGTTGCCCCTAGCTATACCCTGACCTCCTGAAATACAACACTCTCTCCTCCAGTCTTTCCCAACTGTGCTCCCCCTCTGAAGCACAGAAGAAAGGAAATGATTAGAGTCCCTGTTTTCTCCATTTTCCTCAAGACTGTATGTAAGGAGTGCCACTATAGATGCCCCGGAGAAGTCAGCATCTCACACGCAGGTGCCCAACAGCATCAGGCTTTCTCTGGCTCTTGGGAACTCCAGTTAAGAAGGCTCTGCCACCAGAAGGACTACTTCACCCGGAACTGGGAGACCGCCGAATGGTCTCCAATGGTGCTGAAGAGCCGTTGGAGCAGAGGTTCTAATGTACATTTTAGACACATCATTCTAGAATAAGGACAGAGGTTACACGGGGCAGAAGGCAGGAACAAGATGAACTGAGAAATTCATAGACTCAGGAGAGAGCAGACTCAGAGACCCATCACATCCCAGTTAGCACTTATGAGCTGAGAAACCAGAGGCCGAGCCCATCGGCCCGACCTGCTGTTCTTCCGAACAGTTATAGCGACAGAGTGATACCATGCACGCTCCTTTAGTAAAAGGTGTCATTAAAACCTTACATGCAAGTGCTAGAGAAATATAAACAAAGTGGTTCTTAGTCAAGAAAACCGTGTGGGGGCTGAGCTCAGAGGTGGAGCACTTGGCCAGCATGCACCAGACCCTGGGTTTGAACCCCAACATCATTAAAAAAAAAAAAAGTCAAAGTTCTAAATACAGGAAAAAAGAGTGAAATGCCCTGTGTGTATGGAGTCAGTAAATTCTTTTCCAGTCATACATTAATCTTTCTTTACTGGGGAGGTGTTTGTGTGATTCACGAGTGAGTGTGCAGGTGTACACAGACACTAAGGAGAGCATCAGGTACCCTCCCCCATTACTTGTTCCCTGGAGACTCTGTTCCATTGAACCTAAAGCTTGCTGTTGTGACCAGACTGACTGGTCAGTAAGCACCCCAGGGTCCTGTCTCCACCCCACATTGCTGGGATTACAGGCATGCATGACTAAACCCTAGCTTTTTCACATGGGTGCTGGACATTTGAACTCAGAACCTTATGCCTGCACAGCAAGAGCTCTTACCCACTGAGCCCTCTCTCCAGCCTTTCAGTCATATATTACTTTTGATTAGTGTTTGTTAATCTGGGGGTTTGAGAAGGTCTTATCTTGAGAGCTGTTACATAGAAAATGAATTAGAACTGTCAAAAATATAAAAGTTACAGAGTAGTAAATTTCAGTGTATCTAGTTCTTTATAACTACAGCTGCTCTATATCAGAATTATGATCTTTCCAGCCTTTGGATGACCAGCTGTCAGGCATGCTAAGGGAGGAATTCCTGGACTATGAGAAGGAATTGGGAGGGGCTTGGGATAATTTGTGCTAGGAGGTTGACGGCATGTACTGTTTGTAGGGGATTTGAATTGCTCCCAGCATCCACATTCGGTGGCTCACAACCACCCGCAAGTCCTGGTCCAGGAGATCTAACACCCTTTTCTAGACTTTGTGGACATCTGTATGCACACACCCACCTACACCCTCTACATAATTAAAAATAAAAACTTAGGGACTAGAGAGATGGCTCAGCAGTTAAGAGCACTGGCTGCTCTTCCAGAGAACCTGAATTGAATTCCCAGCATCCACATGGTAGCTCCTGACCATCTGTAACTCCAGTTCTAAGGGATCTGATGCTCTCTTCTGTCCTCTAAAGGCACCAGGCACACATGAGGTGCACAGACATTCATGCAGGCAAAACCCCCATATGCATATTTTTTTTAGTTAAAAAAAAAATATACACACATACATACATACATACATACATACATACATACATACATACATACAGGCTTGGGTTCATCCTCAGCTTCACAAAAGAGAAGGAGAAAAGGGAACTGAGAGGTCAAACTGGATCATCAAGGTGCATCTAAATCAAGGATGCAGGATGTAAGGGCAGTCTGGCTGAGACATCTGTCTGTCTTCCACTGATTTCCAGGGTGATCCTGGCTGCTCAGGCTGGCTAGGCAGGTGTCCTCTTACTCTTTCACAGCCTCATGTCTGTCCCTCCCCAAGCTGTATACTCCCTCCTACCCCATAGCTGGCACCAGGACTGTTTTAGCTGCATTCCTCTGCTCAAAGATGTGGGCTGGGGATATAGCTCAGTGCTAAGTGTTAAAGCACTTGTCTGGCATGTACCTAAGACCCTAGGTTTAATCACCACCACCACCAAAAAAGTTGTAATTCTGTAGGTTTCAGTCTCCTCTTCAACTACAAAATAAAGGAACTAAGCTAAATAATCTTTGAGAAATTTTCAAGGCCAGACATATACATGCCTGTTTCCAGGGCAGATTGAAGCAGCAAAGGTCACTGAGAACTCATGGCCAGCCTGGGCAAATTAGTGAGTAGTATTAGGCCTGCCAGGTCTATATAGCAAGACCCTGTCTCAGCAATTTATGCTCCCCACAGGTTATCTGACTTGCAGAATTTCTGGATTTGCTCCTAAGCTGTTACAACCACCTGGTCAACATCCACTTGTGTCCTAAACACAAGTAAGAACGGTTTAGATTTTGTCAGTCACCAGGACCTATAAGATATAAAACTGGCCCAAAGAATAGTCTAGAGAGAATACTGGGGTTAAGTGATTTATACTCTAGGAGGGTTCCTAACCAATCTGAGAGAATAATACAATTCTTAAGTAGTCCAAAAGAAAAAGGTAGCTCTAGACCAGTTCCAGATATCCAGAACAGATCCAAAAGCTATCCCTATTATTCACCCCCAGCAGGTTTCAGCTTAGGATGTAAGGATGGAAAAATTTAGCCTAACTCTCCACTGACCCCAGGAAGCTGGGAGTCTAAATCCCAGACTAAAGGTCACCTTCTTGACTGTTTATGACAGCACCTGTGAGTAAGTGAATACAGGAAATGAGCCTTGTCACCCCAAAAAGTGTGCAAAAGCAGACTTCCTGGGCTAAGGGCGGGCTTGGATAGTTTCAATTAATTGGTCCGCACTGGATGCTACGAGGTGATTGGTTCACGATGCGCGGGCTTTGTTGTAACCCTATAAAAGCTGTCTCAATCCTGTACTGAGGGGCCTCAGCCCTCTACCCCTGTGTGGCCTATGGCTGTTGACCCCAGTGCACTTGGAATATAAAGAACTCATGCTTTTGCATCAAGGCGGCTTCTCGTGAGTGATTGGGGGGGGGGCGCCTTTCCTGAGTGGGAGCGTAAAGGTCCACGCTCTCCGGGTCTTTCAAGGGAAGTAAATCCAAACACAAATAAAAAATCTCACATGTCCACTCCATAGCCTGGGTTGGTAGTGTACCAAGCAGTCTGGACTTTGACACCATGATGGGATTTATATTTTAAAAGTGAAGCTGGATGAGAGGGTCTTCCAGATCCAGATCTCCCTCAAATGATGAGACTCTTCAAATGTGTGCACTAGAGATTACCACTGAATATTTACATATCCCTTTTGGTCAGGAAAAAGTCTAGTTCTACCTTCTGAACTTCCGCAATTCTGCTATCAACATCATTGGGTAGTTTGTGGGGTGATGCAGAGGTTACCGGTTGAAGAATGTTCCATTTGAGGGGAAGAGGAAGCAACTGTCTGTATTCCATACTCTAACTTCTGTTAATTACAGGACAAAAGATATACAACTGCCCTAATGGCAACAATAGTCACTTTGAGCTGAATGATAAACACTGAAAGCCAAGATCACTGATAGCACCTACAGATTTCTAAGGTCACATCCGAAAGGCAAGTATCCACAAAGCACAACTGTAGCCATGGCAAGGAGATGCTTCTCAAGGCAGTTCCTCTTTGAAAGAGTCCTTAGGACTGACCAGCCATGGAGGGGACAGGGCATGTGTGGACGCCGTGGGGAGGCCATTAGCACTTCCGCTTTCGCTTCCACTTTTCCCACTGCCCTCAGTTAACCACTTGGAAAGGAGAAAAACAAAATGTCTACTTTTTAGTTTCCTCTTGTAAAGGCAAATTTCTTGGCTTAAAATGTTTAAACCTTTTCCATCGGATTTCATATGTTTTATTAGCTTAGTGTGGGCACAGGTCTGTACTCTCAGCACTCAGAAGGTAGAGGTAACAATTTAAGGCCATTAAGACCTTGACTACCTAAGACCTTGTCTCAATACCCACTTCAACACCTTCCCCTCCAAAAACTAATGTCCACTGAAAAATCCAATACCTTAAGCTGGAAGACAAGTCTTACCATAGTCCAAGCTGGTACAATTAAGCATAAACAGCGACAGTGGATTGGAGATGGCTCAGTGGCTAAGAGCATTTGCTGCTCTTCCAGAGGACCCATGTGATTCCCAGCGCCCACAAGAGGTGATTCCCAGCTGCCTGTAACTGCACACACTTACACACACGCGCATACATGCATGCACGCTGGCGCTCTCTCTCTCTCTCTCTCTCTCACACACACACACACACACACACACACACAATCTTAAAATCACAACAACTGCTGAATACAGCAGCCCTCACTATCATGCAGCAAGGACAAGGAAGAACGCTTCCTCAAAGGCTTAAGCACACACCCACTTCCTGTTGAAACACAGGGTGGGGTTGAACTGATAAATATAACTACTCTTTCCAAACACAAGGCATTACTGACAAATCAGGTTAGGTCACTAAAACAGTTTCCAACAGAGGTGGCAAGACAGAAATGCCCTTAAGTGCACAGAGAGAACATGACTATGAAAACCAAGCAAGAGAGTTTGTGATCCAAAACTAAGAGAAATTTCCAGCTTGATAAAGGAATGACCTCTGGCTTATATTTGGTCAATGTAAAGAAGCTTCTTGTTTTAACTGGGCTCTGAGACTCCACCTAGGAAACAACCTCTGAATTTCAGTATTACACTCCTGAGCACACTGTAAGTCCATCAAAGATCATCTTTGCTAATTCCAAAACTTTCTCTTAATCCTTGGGGTGATTCCACCTTTCATCTTTACAGGATCTCTTCAAAGAGATCCTCCTGCCTCAACCTTCTGAGTGCTGGGATTAAAGGGAGTCAACATCATGCCTCGGTTTAAAAAGTAAAAAAAAAATTAGACACTAAAGTGGTAGGAGGACTAATTAGAAATAGGAAGGCAATCAATTCAAGTAGAAGAGGAATAAGAAAGGATACAGGAGGTGAATATGACCTAAATACACTGCATGCATGTATGAAAGTGTCCTAATTAAGGGCTGGGAGATAGCTTAGTTAGTTATAAAGTTCAAGCATGAGGATCTGAGTTCCCCCACAACCACATAAAAAGCAAGGTAGGGCAAGAAGCTTTTGTGATCTCAACACTGGGGAGATAGGATTGAGGATAACATTGGATTTCTAATTTTCTTGCCTCCACCTCCATATTCCAGGATTACAAGCATGTGCCACTATATCTGGTTTATGTGGTGCTGGGGATCGAACCCAGGGTCTTGTGCAGTCACTCTACCAATCTCATTACATGTCCAACTCACAGCTGGTGTTTATACAGGACTCTTAACCTCATCTCACCTCCCTACTTCAGGGACAGAGAGGACAACACTAAAATATAACCTTCCTGCCTTGGTTCATGAAATAGCAGTGAGTATGGTATGGGGCCAAACTCCCAACAGACAAGGCCCTTCTGCCCACTGGAGGGTCAGATGCAGAGATGTGTAAAATAGAGGGAAGGAGATAAGAGAGCTGAACTGTCCATCAGGCACCGAGTCTCATCTCATCTTCCAACTGTCTAACCATTCATTTTAATCTCTATGTCTCACTTGTATCTCAAGCTTCTCTGTGCAGTAACTGCTCCCTCTCTAGAAATGAACAGCCAAAAAAGTAACTGACTTTACACAACTGAGAAAGGCCACGGAAAAGAGGGTTGCACAACAAAAAAGGAAATTCAGCAAAATGTTTTGCTGACAGCTCAGGGCAATAC
This sequence comes from Cricetiscus sungorus, assembly GCA_030556225.1. Taxonomy (NCBI): domain Eukaryota; kingdom Metazoa; phylum Chordata; class Mammalia; order Rodentia; family Cricetidae; genus Cricetiscus; species Cricetiscus sungorus. The sequence continues at coordinate 127,368,164 of JANBXA010000734.1, read as the reverse complement.
ACAAACACCCCGTGTGGTCATGGAGCAAGCAGATGCAGCGATCTCAAGACGTGACTGTACACCAGGAGAGGGGAGAGACCTAGCGATCACAGCCACAGCTGAGCAACAGGGAGCAGAACTGTGGGGCAAACTGCCCTGCAAGTCTGTATCAATGATTCTATTCTGCCAGCTGCAACAAGAATTCATTCCTGAAAAAGTGTCACATACTCATCTGTCACAAACAGCTAAGCTGCCAGCAGCTGACTAAGAGTCAGCAAAGGGCAGCAGTACATCTACTTTCCCTCATAAGGTCTAGTCACCACTCAAAACACAGGAATTATAAGGAAACTATCTTGAGCAGAGGAAAAAAATAAATACCTTTCTGCCCTCTGTTTACTAAGAAGTAACCAAACCCAATGAGCACTGGAGCAAAGTCGCAAGAACATAAACCGGAAGAGACAGACAGGGAGGGGGCTTCACTTCACCAATACATCGTAGCTTTGGCTAGAATGGCAAGTTGGCCTAACCTCTTAGTCTGTCCCCTAACCTGATACATTAGTATTCTCTAAGATTATTGTGAGGAAAACTAAAATAGATATACAACACATGATGCTGGGCTGGGGCGAGAGCTCAGTTCCCAGCACTCACACCGAAGCCAGGTATGACAGTGAAGCCTGCATCCCAGTGATAGCCCAGGGTAATCCCAGTGATAGGAAGGTGGAAGAGACTGGAGGATCCCTGGGGCTAACTGGCCATCGGGTCATGTCTCAAAGGAGAAGGGCAGCATTCTTGAGGTTGTCCTTTGGCCTCTACATGCACACAAGTACACATATATCATACAACGTGAATATAAATACGTGAGTGCGGCGGATAGGTGCATGCCTTTGATCCTCACACTCAGGAAGAGAGTCTCGATTGTAACTAAAGATGACTTTAAACTTGATCTTCCTGTCTGTACCTCCCAAGTGCTGGGGTTAATAATAGCTGTCTTAATGCTGTTATTCGCTAATTTATCATTTTTCCTGTTTCTTCTTTTGGTGGTGACTAGGATTGATCCTAGAAGCATTTGCACACTAGGCAAGAGTACTACCACTGAATTATATACCTAGCCTTCTTGTTAGTTTTTGTTTTGATTTTTGTTTTGACACAGGGTCTTATTTAGTAGCCCTGGCTATCCTAGAACTCCCTATGTAGACAAGCCTGGCCACAAACTCAAAGAAATCTGCCAGTCCGCCTCCCAAGTGCTGGACTTAAAGGTGTGCATCACCTGCTCAGCTTACTTTTTATTCTGAAACAGGGTCTTACTGAATTGCTCAGACTGGCCTTGGATTTACTCAGAAGCCTAGGTAGGCTCTGAACCTACCCACAGTATTGTCTCAGCTTCCTGTGTAGCTAGGATACAATCTTGTGCCACCATCCTAAAGTATCTCTGAGTCTATTTCTTTCTTATTTTGAGACAGGGTGTCTCTATGTAGCCCTGGTTGTCCTAGAACTCACTCTGTAGCCTATGCTGGCTTCAAACTCTGACATTAGCCTCCCTATGCCTCTGGAGTGCTGGGATTAAAAGTTACGTGCCACCATACACAGTTCTGAGTCTATTTCTACTAGCTGATTTTTGGTTTGTTTGGTTTTTTTGTTTGTTTGTTTTTTACTTCTAGTTATACATGGTATCTTCTTGAATGTTATGTAATTTTTAAGTGGCTGTACCCATTTTACAAAAGAATGGGTTTCTTTAGGACATTTTTATAAACATGTATCATGTGCCTTGATCCTTCCCTCTCCCCCATCCTCTGGTCTCCTTGTATTTTCATATCTCATTCATTTTTTAAATTTAACTTTATTTTTTGTCTTACTGATCCCAGGCTGACACTGAACTTGAATAGCTTAAGAATACTTATAATGTTTGGGACTGAGAATTGAAACTAGAACCTCATGTATGATAGGCAAAACTGTCTACCAACTGAACTATGCTATACACACACACACACACACACACACACACACACAGATTCTACATGAGAGAAAATGACACTGATTTGTTTAACCAATAACCTGCAGTTCACCCATTTTCCACAATTGTGCATCACAACTTCTTTTTAAAACATATTTATTTTGCATACTTTTTTTTTCTTTAATTTACATGCTTGCAATGTGTGTCTGTGCATCACATTTGTGAGTCTGGTGCCCAAGGAGGCCAGAAGTAGGTGTCAGACACCCTGGAACTGGAGTTACAGGTGGCTGAAGTCATCAGGTGGGTCCTGGGCATTGAACCTGGAACCTCTGGAGGAATAACCAGTGGCTCTTAACCATGGAGCCATAGCTAAGCTCCTACGTAACTTTGGTTGGCTACTGGACACTGTGATTTTTCAATGTCAAAACCCAACATGGCAGTCTCCCTTTTCAGACTGTTGGCCTTTGCCCTGTTAGCCAGACTAAGTTTTTATTCTGAAGACTGTTTTTTAAACTTGGTTAGGACAGGACTAGGGCAGTCCTACAAGACATTTTACCCACAATACCAAGATCTGACCTTGCTTCGAGCTCCAGTTCATGTCCCCAGAGGTCACTTAGACTGTACACGGGCTGATAGAACTCCTGAATATCCAAGAACAATTTAGTTCACAGCTTCCTGGTCACTATTTCACCAACTGGCCTTACATAAGAGTGTGTGGTCAGCAAAGTCTCAAGTGAACCAATCCTACAAAGATTATTCTGGCTGGGCAGTGGTGGTGTACTTCTTTAATCACAGCACTCAGGAGGCAGAGACAGCAGGATCTCTGGATTTCAACCCAATCTGGTCTACAGAGCTAGTTCTAGTCAACCCTGTCTTGAAAAACATAAAAAAAAAAAAAGATTGTTCTAACAGCTTTTGTGCATGGCTCCCAATTACCTTAACTTCCCTTAAACTGCAGTCATTCCCTCTTTAGCACAGCAAAATCCTGTTTTAAAAAACGGAGGTGGGGGGGGCGCCAGGAGGCTGGAGAGATGGCTCAGAGGTTAAGAGCATAGGCTGTTCTTCCAGAGGTCTTGAGTTCAATTCCCAGCAACCACATGGTGGCTTACAACCATCTATAATGAGGTCTGGTGTCCTCTTCTGGCCTGCAGGCATACATGCAGATATAACACTGCATACAATAAATAAGTAAATCTTAAAAAACAAAACAAAACCCTGTTTCCCTTCAGATCTCTCATCCTGCTCCATGGGTTCAGAAAATGCATCTGAAGTATTACAGAATAAGCAGAGTTCATTTTCATTTCCCTTTTCTCAGCATAGACCTGTGCTTCCTGATTAAGCCAAGAATGATTTCTACTCTAGTTCTCCAATACTCCAATCATAAAGAGGTACTGTTAAAGAGAATTTAGGAGTGTGATATATTCGTGCATATATACCTGTGTCTTGTAATTCTGGATACTGCAACTGAAAAACAAAACATTCTAAAAGTGACAGCTAACTGCAAGCAAGAATGGAATCTCCCCTCCATTTTCAGACAAAGTCTCTATTTAGTCCAGTCTGACCTGGAGCCATGATCCTAGAACCTCAGCTTACTTAGCAATGGGCTCACAGATATACACACTAAACCTAGCAGAAGGTAGGATCTCAAAATGCTTACACTCTGAAGCGCTTGTTTCTATTAGGCTTGGGTTTTGGTTTTTTGGTTGTTTTTGTTTGTTTGTTTAAGAAAGGGGTTTTGCTGTATAGCCCAGGCTAGCTATGAACTCATAACAATCCTCCTGACTCAGCCACCTAGCTGCTGGGATTACAGGGAATAAATGCCCATTATATTGTATTTGGTCAATAAAATGTTAAATCCCAAACTCTCAAAAACAATTCCTCAAGGAAAATAATAGTTTTCAGATCTTATAGATAAGAAAACTAAAGTTCTGAGTAGTTTTATAACTTAAAATCATACAAAAATTTTAATTTAATTTAATTGTTTTTGGTTTTTCAAGACAGGGTTTCTTTGTGTGGCCCTGGCTATCTTGGAACTTGCTCTGCAGACCAGTCAGTCTAGCCTCAAACTGCAAGATCTGTCTGTTTCTGCCTCCCAGGTGCTGAGATTAAAGGCCTGCAACTCCACCACCTGGTGGGCCTGGGATTCTTTTTGTATGTTCTTATGATGAATAGTTTTAGTTAGTAAAAAAGCCAAGAGGCTTCATTAAGACATAATCATACAGATGTATCATTGTGCCTTACATTTGCCACTCATGCCTCCCAGGAACAACAGGTTTTTGTTTGTTTTTTTTTATCATTTTGGTTTTGTACATGATCTCACTATGTAATCCTGGCTGGCCTGAAACTCACAGATTTGCCCAGCTTTGCCCTCCACCCCAAGTGCTAGCACTGAAGGACTGATCACCATACCCAGTCCAGAGCCAGCTACACAGTTTGTGCCTATAATCCCAGAATGGAGAGCTGGAGCTTTCAGCCAGCCTGGGCCAAAAACAAAAACAAATAGAAAAAAAAAAGAACCCCACGTCTACCAGGTGGTGGGGACATATAACTTTAATCCTAGCATTTGGGAGGAAGGGGCAGGCAGATCTCTGAGTTTGAGGTCTGCCTAATCTACAGAGTTCTGGGACAGCCAAGGCTACACAAAGAAACCCAGAAACATCTGTGCTCAAAGTCCATGTCCTTCCCTTAACAGACTGCTAACCCCTCACAAAATATAGACAATAAACGCTAAACAACTATGCTCAAGTTTCTCATTGCAGAAGATAATGCCCCAAGCCCCAAACTAGTGTGTTCTCCCTCAAAGTCAGACTGCATGCTAGCACAGGAAAGCTTCCTGACATATTTACCCTAGAACGAGAGTGGTGTTGATGAGAATAGCACACTGCCTTTCCCTCTCTGCATCCAATGTTAGCCAGCTGCTCAGGGGTTCCACATCTTTCACTTTCAACAACATAAACACTGGCTCATTTAGAAGTGCCAGCCTCAAGATGCGTTCAGATGAACTGCTTTATTTAAAAAAAAAAAAAATACCATAACAATAATACCTTGTTTTCACATAGCTAGGCTCTGTCACTTCTGCTGGTTACTTTTATCTACAGGTCCCCAAGAGTCACTTTAGGCTTCTGTCTCTGTTCACTGATCAACTTGTCAGATCTTTTCACCAGGGACATCTTCTAAAAAGTCTTAAAAGCATCTAATCTCTCATCTTTAAAAAAAAAAAAAAAAAAAAAAGAATCAAAACATATTCCTATGGGTAATTCTTAAACTACATACTCTAAAATAATATTCTTGCAACTTTTCTAAAAATCGAGTTGTTTTAGCCTAAGTCAAGACACTAATATCAGAAATGAGTTTTCCCCTAACTTCTATAGTGCATATTAAAAAGATGTCTTTTTAAATTATTAAGTGTAAATAGCTCATTAAATATAATCCAATTACTTTAATTGTAAAAAGGAAGTAATCACAGTATGTACATGTATTCTTGCCTAGTAGATTTAATATCTTAAATTAATCTTTTCAGCATTAATGTTTTAAACTAACCTTTGACTTTGGAAAAATATGAAATGCTGTCTCTCTTTTAAAATGCATGTGTATGTGCGTAAAGGGTACTGCACTAGGTTTTGTTGCAGTTTTTGCCACAATCAGTTCTGCCAGGAATAGTTCACTCCCTCACATAGGCCTAATTATAGCCTACCTGCCCGAACTTAACTGGTATTTCCTCTCTGCTATGAATTATTTTAAAAGGCCTGTGTGAAACTCCAATGCATAAGTGGGACAAAAAAGCCAAAAGATAAATTCCATAGCATTCCAATCATCACAAAAATTTTACTTGGAGAGATAATCCAATACAAACTCTGTGATCAGAACCTAATGGCAGGGTGCTCTGCACTTTCTGTTTCTTAATTTCTAGTCTGTGTTCACCAGTCAGCTTCCGGGACGACCTCCAGGCACTCTGGCTCTCTGGGCTCTAGCCCCTCTGAGTTTGCCATTATCACATTTTCTCTGAGCAGCTGTCTGGTCCTTTGCTTTTCACTCTTTTCTGTTAGGCCACAGTAAATAAATTCTATATAGCTAAGTCTCTATGAATTGCTTTGAAAGTGAGCTCCAATATTTTCAAAGAACATCAATTACAACAGAGAAAAACACACAAAAAAAGAAATTAACAAGTTTGACCACACCTGTAATCCATGCACTCAAAAAGCTGAGTGGGATGATCAGGAGTCTGAGGCTAGCCTGAGCTATATGAGACCCTATTTTTAAAAGTTTGAGGGCTGGAGAGATGGATTAGTAGGTAAAGATGGCTTGCCACCAAGCCTGATTGGTAATCTGACTCCCACATGATGGGGAGAAGATAATCAACTCTATCCTTTCTTTTTTTTTAATTTTGTGTATATGAGTTTAATGCCGTCATGTATGTATGGGCACCATGTATGTGCCTTGTGCTTGCAGAGGCCAGAAGCGAGTATCAGATTTGCTGAAACAGTAATTACAGACAGTTGTGAACTGCTATGTGGGTGCTAAGAATTGAACCCAGGTTCTCCATAAGAATACCAAGTATTATTAACCACCTATCCCTCCAGCCCCAAAATCTGACTCTTGCAAATTGTCTTCTGACCTCCACACATGGACTCAGTTCAATTATTGTAATAGTTTTTTTTTTTTTAATGTATATAAGTACTCTACCAACTTTATGCCAGAAGAGGGCATCAGATTCCATTATAGAAAGTTGTGAGTTACCATGTGGTTGCTGGGAATTGAACTCAGGACCTCTGGAAGAGTAGTCAGTGTTCTTAACCACTGAGCCATCTCTCTAGTCCCTGTAATAGATTCTTAACAGTTACCAAAAGTTAGTGGGTGGAATGGGTGTCTTGATATTTGATGGTGACCACAGTGCTCCAGAGGACAGCATCATTAAAAGACTACAAAAAGTAATTTCACAGACAAAAGGTATATCAGCAGCTAAAACTAAGCCCCATTCAAAATTTCAGCGACTCAAGTTTCATCTTGATAACACTGGTATTTCTGTTCAAAATATATCTTATTAGTCAGCTCTTGAAAGTTAAAAAGGTGTCTTTAAATGCCTACTGACCTAAAATTGCCACGTTCCATACTTTAAAGGAATTGATTCTGTGCAGGACAATAAGATGCCAAATTCTTTTCAATGGAGATCAGAATACTGTTTGGTGAACCTATTCTGCACCTGTAGAAGTAAAATAAGACTGGCCCGCACATCCCTAAGGGAGGGTGGTATTTATGTGGGCTCTCCCTATGACCTCTTGGCAGAAAATGTAAGAAAAGTCCTTTTCTGAGGCTAAGGGGCGGACCCAGGACTTTCAACTACCCATTCAAGCAGGGTTACAATTCCCCTCCTCCATAATTAAGTTCCCTTTTTCACTCTCCATGCATGCATGAGTTGCCGTGACACTGACATGGGGGCCTGACACTAGCCTTTGAAGGTCATTTAAGTCTTTCCAAGCCCTAAGAGCTATGTATCATCCATTCTACAAAGCCTGAAAGTAGGATTTGACACAAGCCTCAGAGAAATCGCCTAGAGAATAAGAGAGCTCCAAATATATTAATTATAAAATAAGCAAATCAAAGAAATAAAACTTGGTTACTAAAAAAGCAAAAGTAGGCTAGCTGAAATGACTCATGCATGCCTTTTATCCCAGCACTTGCAAGTACAAGGCTAGCCTGGTCTACTCAGCAAGTTCTAAGCAGCCTGGGTTATACAGTGAGACCTAACACGGGAAAAATGAACTTATTAATAATACCAGCTTTAACTGAGAAAGCAGAGAAGATCACTCACAACACAGCTGCTCCACATGGCTCGGGCTTCACATCTTGCTCCTGCCTCATGGACCTCCCCCTGCCTATCCACTGCACTGTGTTCTCCACACCTGTGCTTAAGAGGGACACTGATGTCCTCTTCCTAGAAAGTCCTTCTGCGTCTCTCTTTTTCTTACAACCAGAGATTAAACCTAGGGCCTCGTGAGCACATAGCAAGTACTCTAGCCCTGAGCTATACTCTCCTCCCCTTTTTTTCTCTTTTAAGATAGGGTCTTGCTAAATTGCCAAGGCTAGTTTGAATTCCATTTATCTATCAGTCTTCCAACCTCAGCTTTCTGAGTAAATAAATTTATAGGTTTGTGGCACCAGGCTTAGGTCCACCTTGGTTTTCTAATTTCACCATTCTTGTCCTCATCAGACCATCACACTGGGTTACAGTCACAGACTTTCTTACTTGCTGTCCTGATAACCCTTAGGTTGGCGATACTACTCATCTTAGTACCTGTGACCATATTAGGAAGCAAGAGACTGCAGGAATTGAGGAGCAAATGAGTGAAGTTCCCACAAAGATAAGGCTATGGATGTCAGGACATCTGCTCCTACAACACTGTGAGGGAAGAGAACCAAGACAAGGTCTCTCTCTTCCCTCTCCTCTCCCTCTTCCCCCACCCCCCTCTCTCATTTTTTTCCAGAGTCTCATATATGTGGCTCCAGCCGTCCTGGAACTACTCTGTAGACCAGGCTGGCCTCAAATTCAGCGATCTGCCTGCCTCTGCCTCCTGAGTGCTGGGATTCAAGGCGTGGGCCAGCACCACCCACACCCAGCACCTGTTTCAGTTATTTGTGAGGGTTTATGTGGCTGGGAAAGGATGTGCTGTAACCCAGGGCTGACCTAGAATTTGTTACGTAGCCAAGGATGGCCTTGAACTCTTTAATCTTTCTATCTCCACACCAAGGTGAACAGGTCCCATTTATGTGGTGCTAGGGATCAAACCCATTGGCTTCCAGCATACAAGGTCTCACTGCGTACCCAATTTGCCTGGACTCACTACTTATAATAGAGATCTACCTGATTCTGCCTTTAAGCACTACAACTACAGACATGTGTTATCATGCCTGGTTCAAGTTTCATAGTCTTCATATCATATTCTCTGCTCTCCCGTTCTTGTTTATCTGTTTTTTGAGACAGGAACTGTTATGTAGCTCTGCCTATCCTATAACTCAATATATAGACTAAGCTGGCCTCAAACTCATAGATCACCTGCCTCCACCTCAAATGCTGGGATTAAAGGTGTATGCCACTAAACTCAGCATAAACCTCCAATTCCTGAACCTTCCACCCCAACCTCTAGATGTAAGTTTAGCTATGAGAGTTTCAGGGGGACAGAGAACCAAGCGCAGAAGCAATATTCTGGGAACAGCAAACAGCTCGGTGAGGCTGAAGTACAGAAGTAATGAGTGATGAGCCTAATAAGGCAGACAGAAACAGAGACTCGAGGACCTTCCATGCAAGGCTATAACACTTCGAGTATGCTCAAGGCTACTGGGAGCTATTTAAAATGAGGGCAGGGAGTGACATGATCAGATTTGCATTTAGAAAGCTCTTTGGCAGCAGTGTGGAGGATGTACTACACAAGGGGTGAAAGACTGAGGCAGAAGCCTTCTAATTGACTGATAGGATCTACATAACATAACAGGAAAACTACAGCCTAAGATGATAGAAGTGCTCCATGTTAGTAGAGCCAGCTTCTGCCACTGATAACTGTCTTCCTTTAACATTTAAATCACACTGCCCTGAGTAGTAATTTTTAGGCGGTGTTTTTTTTTTTTGTTTTTTTTTTTTTTGCTTTTTAGGGTTTTCTGTTTGTTTCTTGAGATATGTTCTCACACTGCCAGGCTGGCCTCAAGCTCTCAGCGTAGTGGCATAGTGGAAGAGGACCTGAATTTCTTATCTTCTTGACTCCACCTACCCCAGTACTGAATTGCAGGCCAGCGCTACTATGCCCATTTTTTACGCAGTTCTGGGACTCAAATCCAAGTTTTCATGTGAGCTAGGCAAGCATTCTACCAACTGAACTACATTGCTAGCTCTAAACACCAATTTTTATATTCTGAAAAACCTGCTTATATATGAAACAGAACCAGAGAGAATTTTGACTATTGTCAAATGTCATGGCTTTTTCTTTCTTTTTTGAGACAGGGTTTTTCTGTGTAGCCTTAGCTGTCCTTGGTTGTTCTGGAACTCACTCGGCATGTAGAACTAGGTTGACCTCAAACTCACAGAGAATTGCCTGGCCCTGCTCCTACCTCCCGAGTGCTGAGATTAAAGGTGTCCACCAATACTGCCTGGCAAGCTCCAGCTCATTTTAATGATTTGAAATTATTTATTGATATAAACTTTTTAAAAGGACCAGGAACCATCGTAATGGCACACACCTTTACTCCCAGTGCTTTGGAGGCAGAGGCAAGAGGATCTAGACCAGTCTAGTCTACAGAGTTCCAGGACAGCCAGGAATACACAGAGAGGACCTATCTCAAAAAACAAAATAAACAAATAAATGAAGATGGGCCTAATGGCATATACCTATAAAGGTAGGCAGATCTCTTTGAGTTTAAGGCAACCTGATCTATAAATAATTCCATGCCAGCCAGAGCTATATATACAGTAACACTCTGTCTCAAAAACAACAACATAAAGCAACAGGGGACCCTAAGATGTCTCAGTGGGTAAAATGCACTAACTGCCAACACAATGACCTGAGTTCAATCCATAGTGGAAGGAGAGAAATGACCCCTTCAAGCTGTTCTCTGACCTGGCACCCACATCAGATGGCTCACAAGTACCTGCAGCCCCAGTTCCAGAGGGCTCCGATGCCTCTGACCTACACAGGCAGCTGCGGTCATGTGCCTACTCTCCCACACAGATACTCATATATGTAATTAAAATGAATAAATATATACACATGATATAAAGAAGCATGACATATAGTAAATAGTGCTTCTATCCCTGCATGCCTCTTCCAAATCTCTTCCTCTTTTTACTCTAGAATAACAATTATCCTGAAATAACTTCAGTTTCCTTGTTTTTCTTTATAGTTTTATCATATTTTTAAACATTATTTTTTTTATATTCCTGAATTTCAAGTATCTCTAATTATAATGTGTATGTACATATATTCCTTTCTTCTTTTCTTTTTGACAGGATCACATGTAGGCCAAGCTGGCTTCTAACTCTCTATGCAGTCAAGGATGACCTTGAACTTCTGATCTTGCCTCTCCTCCTAAGTGCAGGGATTTCTGGGTGCACTATGATGCTCGGTTTGTCTAGTAGTGGAACCAAATCCAGTGTCCTTCATGCTGAGCCATATCCCTAATCCTAAATGAATACATTCTTAGTAACTTTTTTTCATTTTTATTTGGTTTTTCGAGACAGGGTTTCTCTGTGGCTTTGGAGGCAGTCCTGGAACTAGCTCTGTAGACCAAGCTGGTCTTGAACTCACAAAGATCTGCCTGCCTCTGCCGCCCAAGTGCTGGGATTAAAGGCGTATGCCACCACTGCCCAGCTTCTTAGTCACTTTTTCATTCTGTCATTTTTCTTGAGATAATATTGCTATAATTTATTATTTGTTTCTAAAACATACAATTATTCATGATTTACTTATCCGAACTCAAAATAATGTACAGGTTTTTTCCCCCAACTTTTATTACTTTTCTTAAGTTTACTGCCAAAAGAATTGTTGCTATGGACACTCACTTTTGTAAAATATGTCCGTGTGTGTCCGTGTCCGTGTCCGTGTCCATGTGTGTCCGTGTGCGTGTGTCCGTGTGTGTGTGTGTCCGTGTGTGTGTCCGTGTGTGTGTGTGTGTGTATATATATATATATATATTTTTTTTTTTTTTTGAGCTAGATTTTCTCTTTCTAATAGCCCTAGCTGTCCTGGAACTTGCTTTGTAGACCAGGCTGGCCTCAAACTCACAGAGTGCCATCTGCCCCCACCCAGCTAACAAAAGAATTCTTTAAGGCAAGGCTGGCAAGATGGCTCAGTAAGTAAAGACAACTGCTGCCTAGCCTGACGAACTGCATTCAATCCCCAAGACCATACGATAGAAGAAAACCTACTCCTGTTGTTATCCTCAGACCTCCAAACACACACTGTGGCGTGCTCATACCCACACTTATAAACACACATGAAATAAGTTTTTCAAAAAAAGAATTCCTTAAGGTAGACGCCTAAGAATGAAATGCCAGACGCAAACCCAGAGTGCTACATACACTAAGCAGACGTTCTAACACTGAGCTACATCTCTAACCAGCACACTCCTGTTTGCAAGGTTCTAGATTCTTTGCCAGCTTTTTTTTTTTTTTTTTTTGAAACAGGATGATAAATAGTCAAAGTTGTCCTTGAATTCACTATATAGCTGAAGATGATCTTTTAATCCTACTGCCTGAGTGCTGGAATTACAGGGATATGCTACTGTGTCCACTTTTTTGATAACATTTTTTGTTTATATTTTTGGCAATGATTGATCAATATTATAATGTCTTTAACCTGTACCTTCTTAGTAACTAATGAAGCTTAATATTCCCAATTCCTTTTCAATAAATGAATTACTTTTTAATTTTTCCAAAATGCAAGCACCTCTGAAAACCTGGAAAGTCAAGAACTGCAACAATGTGGCAGCAGCTGCTTCCCAATAATTAGCCAGGTCTTTCTCAATGGTATCAGAAAACCACATGACCAAATCTAAGCCCTGTTGAAACCCAACAAAAGGGCAAACTTAGAAATGTTTATCTGTGGTGGGTCAGGATATTAAAGAATTGAGACAGAAAATACTCACAATTATTAGGTGTATATGCACTGTGTATAAAGGAGGCCGAAGAGCTCAAGGTCACCGTCAACTACATTTAGACGTAGACACCAGCCTGGGCTATACAAGACCCTGGCTCAAAATACCAAAACCAATCATGGTAACACAAAAATTTAATCCCAACTCAGCAGGCAATGCCAAGCAGATTTCTGTGAAACCAAGCCTCTTCTACATATAGAGTTCCAGGCCAGTCAGGTCTCTGGGTAATAAGACCTTTTCTTTAAAAATGAAAAACAGAGGCTGGAGAGATGGCTCAGTAGTTAGCAGTATGTATTTACTTCCCTTGCAGGGGCCCGCAGGTTCAGGTCTGAGCAGAGTGGTGTCTGTAACAGCAGGTTGAGGGAATCCGATATCCTCTTGTGGCCTCCTCTGGTACCATACATACATACATACATGCAGGAAAACAGTCACACACCTAAAACAGTATTTTTTAACTCAGTGTACTTGGTACTAGAGTAATGTTGAAAGCTTGTTTAGCGACTGGCCATAAATGTTATCCCTCTCTGAGTGGGGGTCAACATCTAATTGGATTCAATTTTATCAGAGTACTATTACAAATATGATTGGAAGAATGGCAATGGACATTACTAGGCTGACAGATCAATGAGACGGCACACATACCCCTGGGCTCCAGAGTGGTGTAACCCTTTTTGACAAACATTAACACAGCCTCAGGACCATACAATAAGGCAAGTTCCAAATATCTACGAGAAGTTGACAATAGTACTAATTCCCTAACAATCTAGTAATACAGATGGCTTCCCCAGCTCCATTCTTTGTAGAAATCATGTTAATAAAGATGTTTTGGGATTTATGGTTTTAAATGCCAATATTTTAAAAAACAGGACAAGTGTTACAAAAATTCCTGCTGGTATTTTTCAGACTTGGAGGAAATAGAGTTTGACAAAGAATATTTCCCAGGTGGTCTGGTAGGCAGCAAATGAATTAACAAAATCGAGAAAAGAAAATATGAAATGTATCAGGTAAAGGCCTGACTTCTATTGGCAGAAAAAAAAACAAAAGCATCTGTACTGTATTAGAAAGAATCTATGGCAAACAAAAATTCAATTATAATTAAAAATTATCATGTCTTGTCAAATATGTTAAAACTGAACTGCCAGCAGGTATCCTCTTAGGTTATTCATTCATCTCGTTCACATCAATGGTTCCAGTAGGATGAATAGTATTCTCTCTTGCTTTTTTTAAAAAAAGAATTGTTTTGCTGGACAGTGGTGACACATGCCTCTCTAATCCCAGCACCTGGGAGGCAGAAGTCTACAGAGTGAATTCCTGGACAGTCAGGCTATGCAGAGAAACCCTGTCTCAAAAAACCAAAAAGATTAGTTAAACTGTCTTAGACTTACTTTATTGTATGTGTGTGAGTGTTTTACATGTATGTATATATGCATGCCATGTGCGTATCTGTGGCCAGAGGAGGTCAGAAGAAGACATTTTATGGAAGGTTGTGAACCACCATGTGGTGCTGAGAAACAAAAACACGTCTTCTGCTAGAGCAACCAGTGCTCTTAGCTGCTGAGCCATCTTTCAGCCCCCTTCTCTCTTGCTATTCAAAATGAACCAAGGGCTGGAGAGATGGCTCAGCAGTTAAGAGTATTTGTTTTTCTTCCAGAGGACTTGGGTTCAATTCCCAGCACCTACATGACAGTGAACAATCATCTGTAACCCCACTTCCGGGGATCCCAAGCACTCTTCTGACCTCTGAAGGCACCAGATATACCTACTAGTGCACAAACATGCATGTAAGCAAGATGCCCATAAACGTAAAATAAAAACAAGTTGTAATTTTAATTTTGTGGGGTTTTGTTTGTTTGTTTGTTTTTATTTTTCCTGAGACCGGTTTTTTCTGTAGCTTTGGAGCCTGTCCTGGAACTAGCTCTGTAGACCACGCTGGCCTCCAATTCTGAGATCTGTCTCTGTCTCCCAAGTGCTGGGATTAAAGTAATGTGCTACCACCACCCGGCTTAAATAAAATTTTTTAAGTGGACCAATCTGGAAACCAGAGAATTCGGTCATCAGGGAAAGACATCTGCTGCCACACAGATCCCCAGGATCAAAGTGGTGAAAAAAAAAAAGAGCAACTCCTACAAGTTACCCTCCGACCTCTATATGTGTATCAACACACAAAATTAAATGAATGGATCCATCAGTCAATGACTATTTCAATTTAAGAGCCCAACATGTAAAGTTTCAAACCCAGACAAATGGCTGAGGTGTCTATTTAACATATCAAACTGCATCTGGCCACCCGGTTCTCCCAGCATCCTCTAGTCCCCACCTGTTACGGGGTATGGCTGGCAAACCCTGCCCTCTACCCTGAACTCTCCAGCCCAGGGGCTGGGCCTCCCTTCCCCCAGAGGCTCTTCCCTATATAATACAGACATTCTGGTTACCCACCCTGTTTGGACCTTTGGCCTCCTGCTGCTGCTCCTGGTTCCTCTCTCCCCTCATCCTTCCCATCCTGCTCTCCTCACATGGCCCAGCTCGGACAGTCATGTCCACAATGGACTCTCCCTGACTCTATGTTCTCCCTCTTATCTACAATAAACTTTCTCCTCCACCATACCTAGGAGCATTCGTGTCCTTTCCTTTTTTTTCATTCAACATGGATTCTGGAGACAAATGGTCTGAGTTCAAATCATAGGTGTGTGACATAAAGAAAGTTTCATTTGGTCTTAATATTCTCTCTCAAGCTTTTGTGTTTACTCTGTGTTTTGAAACAGGATCTCATTTAGACAGGGCTGGCTTCAATCTTTCTGTGGACATGAAACCTGGCACTCCTGGTCCTCCTGAATCACCTTTCCCATCTGTAAAATGGAATTAATAACAGTACTTATCTGGTGAGATTCGTGGGAAAGATTAAAGAGTAAATAAGACAGAAAACTCGGACACTGGTTGGCATTTAGTGCGAGTATTAGCTGTTTTTAGAGAAGGACAGACTACACAGAAGAAAAACTGTCAAATAACAGGAGTAACTTTAGACATTATACTTTCTGAAGACATTTTTAATGAACGTATCTATAAAAGATAGTGCACATACCCATTTTTGTTTGCTTACTGGGACATTCAGGCACAGGATTAAGGGCATGCACTACCATGCCACCCAGTTCAATGCAGTGCTTACAAGATTTGATGCATGCTGGTCAAACACTCAGACTGAGCTCCATGGTAGGGTTTCTCTGTGGCTTTGGAGGCTGTCCTGGAACTAGCTCTTGAAGACCAGGCTGGTCTCGAACTCACAGAGATCTGCCTGCCTCTGCCTGCCTCTGCCTCCCAAGTGCTGGGATTAAAGGCCTGCGCCATCACTGCCCAGGCAGTTCCACTGTCTCTTAAACAGAGGACAGTAAATATAATTTAACCCTTTTATGGTAACTCAACAGGACAGCTGCTTACAAAACCAACGCTGCTGGACATGGTGTTGCACATATGTTATCTGGCACCTGAGGGGTACAGGCCAATGCATTCATTCAATAAACATGCATTAGGAGTTCATGGCCAGGCTAACACGAAACCTTTATTTTTTTTTTTTTTAAACTCTTTATCTTATGTGATAGGAGATGTCCTTCTATAAATATGTTCCTCTTATTGGTTAATGAATAAAGCCCTGTTGGACAAAAGGAAAACAAGATAGGTGGGACTAAGAGACAAGGAAGATTCTGGGAGATGTAGTAGAGGAGAGTCAAGATGTAGGGACTTGAGAAGTCCAGACCCTCTCTCCGGTAAGATAAGACCAAGTGAAAACACTTAGATTAATAGAAATGGGTTAATATTTAAGACAGAGCTGGCCAATAAGAAATATTAGTAACCGGCCAACAGCATTATATCTAACACAGAGTCTCTGTGTGTTATCTGGGGCTGACACGGCTCTGGGACCAGGCTGGAGGGAAACATCTCGTAACACTTATGTGTATGGGTGTTTGTCCAGCTGTCAGTCCAGAGTCAGTGATTTCTCACAACTGGGGTCAGCTGTCTGTGGGTTTACCGCCTGGTCTTGATTCCTTTATTCATGTTACCGCTCCTCCCTCACTTGGGCCTTGGACTGTATGCTGGGAGCTCGGCCCAATGATTAGTTGTGGAACTCTGCATCTGCTTCCATCTGTTAGCAATGACTTTTGATAGTGCCTTCTCTAAAGATATGTAAATAAATGGTCCCCATGGTACTGAGACTGACCTATCACAATTAACATTTTTAAAAAATATAGGCCTGGAGAGATGGCTTAGTGAGTAAAGTGCTTACTGTGTAAGAATGAGGGCCTGAGTTCAGATCCCCAGTGCCCACATAAAATGCTGGGTGGGGGAGAAGATTTCTATAACCCCAGCCCTATCTCAAAAGTTGAGGTGAAGCCAGGTAGTGGTGATATATGCCTTTACTCCCAGCACTCAGGAGACAGAGGCTGGCAGATCTCTCTGAGTTCAAGACTAGCCCATCCCATTCTACAAAGCTAATTTCAGGAAAACCCTATCTCAGGGGGAAAAAAGTTTAGATGATAGAGGAAGCAGGGTGATATCAACTTCTGGCCTCCACATACATCTGAAGGAATACATACATGCATATACCACACATACATACTATTACCTAAAGTCAGCCCTGTTGTTTACAAATGTATAATCCAGTGTTTGGGAGGTAGAAGCAGGATGATCAAGAATTCAAGGCTGGCTTCAGTAACACAGCAAGTTCAAGACCAACCTGTGCTACATGAGATCCTATCTCAACACTACCCCCAATACACACACGCACACCCCTAAGCTAGGAGGGCTGGTATGTGTCTGTAATTCGAACACTTGGGAGGCAGACATAGGAGGACCACTACAAGTTTGAGAACAGCCTTGTCTACACGCAAGTGCCATGCCAACAGGGCAACTCAAAAAAAAAAAAAAAAATTAGGGGTTGGAGAGATGGCTCTTCTAGAGGACCAGGGTCTGGTCCACAGCACTCACAGAAGGCAGATCGAAAGAAAGAAAGAAAGAAAGAAAGAAAGAAAGAAAGAAAGAAAGAAAGAAAGAAAGAAAGAAAGGAAGGAAGGAAGAAAGAAAGGAAGGAAGGAAGGAAGAAAGGAAGGAAGGAAGGAAAAGAAAGGAGCCGGAGAGAGGGCTCAGTGGTTAACAGCACCAGCCGCTTTTCCAGAGGACCCAGTTCCAATTCCCAGCACCCAATGCAGCTCAAAATTGTCTGTGATATGGTACCCTTGCACAGACATACATGCAGGCAAAGATGCCAATGCATATAAAAATAAATAGAGGAAAAGAAAAAGTAAGAAAGCCACATGTTAGGCCCTACATTCAGTCCTTCACCTTGGAGGAACAAGCATGGCAGCATTTGTCTTTAATCTTAGGACTTTTGGAAGGAAACGGCAAGCAGATCTCTGCTGAATTTGAGGGTTTGAGGCTAGCCTAATCTATAGAGTGAGATCTATGATAGCCAGGGCTACATGGAGAAACACTGTCTTGAAAAAAAAAAAAAAAAAAAAGGAGAGGGTATTGGAGGTGGGTGCTGGAGCAGTGATTAAGAACACTGTCTACTCTTCCAAAGGACCCAAGTTCAATTCCCAGCACCCACACAGCAGCTAGCAACTGTCTGCAACTCCAGTTCTGGGGAATCTGACACCCTTACAGACATATATGCAAGCAAAATACCAGTGCATATAAAATAAAAATAGCTGTGCGGTGGTGGCACACTCCTTTAGTCCCAGCACTTGAGAGGCAGAGGCAGGCAGATCTCTGAGTTCTAGATCAGCCTGGTCTACAAGAGCTAGTTCCAGGCAAACCTCCAAAGCCACAGAGAAACCCCATCTCAAATAAATAAATAAATAAATAAATAAATAAATAAATAAATAAATAAATAAATAAATAAATAAATAAATAATCATTAGAAAGATTTGATGGAGAAATACCTTCCATTTCACTTTACTTCATGTTAAAGTTGCTTGCAGATGTGTCTGTATTTTTTTTAATCTGCCTTTCTACAGAAGTGGTCTATCCTTTGTTCTTTTCAGTTATCTTTCTAAACTGTTTCTATTTTACTTTTTCTGTGTGGCAACCACAACTGCACATTCTATTCTAGGTACAGACACACTGTGGTTTGTACAGGAAGAATAATGTGTCCTGTGTTTCCTAGGCTTCCATAATAACATCCAGCATTTTGCTGGCTTTTCGTAGCTGCATTCAAGGTAGAGGCTGGAGAATGTGAAAGCCCTTCCTGTGTTCAACAGCTAGCTTTAGAGCTCATCTTCTGATAATTATAGTTTAGACTATTTTCCCATTACTACATTTTATTTTTATCTACATAGAGGCTATTTCCCAGACACAGTCAACCTTGCACCTTCCTACGTCTCTCTGGTACTGTAGATCCCAAACAGTAGATTCAGGAATTTATAGATATTTTATTTTTCTGGTTTTTTGAGAGAGGGTTTCTTCTATGTAGTCTTTGCTGTCCTGGAACTTGCTCTGTAATCCAGGCTGACCTTGAACCCAGAGACTCTCAGGATCCTGCCATGGCCTCCCAAGTGTTGGGATTTAAGGCATGTGCCAACACTGCCCACCTCTATATCAAATCTTAAAAGTTACAAAAGCCAAGAAACAATGTTTTTCTTTGTTATCATTGCTATTTACATCTAGAACCTAACAGGTTTTTGAGTTAAGGTCTTACTATGTAACCCAGCTTGGCCTTGCATCTACAATCCTATGGCTTCAGGCTTCTGGGTGCTGGAATGAGCATGATACAAGAATGTACCTGTGGTGGTGCACACCTTTAGTCCTAGCACCAGGGAGGCAGAGGCAGGCGGATCTCTGTGAGTTTGAGGCCAGCCTGGTCTACAGAGCTAGTTCCAGGACAGTCTCCAAACCCACAAAGAAAAGGGAGGAAGGGAGGGAGGGAGTGAGGGAGTGAGGGAGTGAGGGAGGGAGTGAGGGAAGGAGGGAAGGAGGGAGGGAAGGAGGGAGGAGAGAGGGAGGAAGGGAGGGAGGAAGGGAGGGAGGGAGGGAGGGAGGGAGGGAGGGAGGGAGGGAGGGAAAGAAGAAAATGTACCACTATACTTGGTAATGCAGAATTTCCAAATTCTGTTCTTAGCAGGCTTAACCATATAACCATAGGGCAAACAATTTTTTTTTTAACTCTTTTCTTCTCTTTCTCCATCTCTCCCTCTTTCTAGGTGTCTGAAGCAGGATGCCATCCACGCAGTCAAAACTAGCCTTGAACTCACTATTGTAGCCAAGGATAGCCTAGAACTCCTGGTCTCCAGGTTCTGTCTGCACCTCCCAAGTGCCTGCCTTTTTCTGCCTTTTTTTTTTTTTTTTTTTATTTTTAAAAAAGACAGGGTCTTTTTACTTAGCTTTGGCTGGCCTAGAATTCACTATGTAGACCAGACTGAACTCAAGCACTAGGCTTAAAGGTTTGAGCCACTACACCTAACTAAAATCCTGTTTTTTGACCTTTATCTATGATAATCAGAAGGACTGCTGTGAGAACAGAAAAATTCTAACATAATGTCTCAGTATTTAGTAGCTATTGTTTTTACTAGACCCTATAAAAACTATCAGTTTACTTTCCAACTCAGAATTTAAAATAATCAAACTCACTGGTGAAATGGGGAATGTAGAATGTAATAAAAACACAACTCAAAGGTGGCATAAATTCATAGGTAACATTTTCAGAAGAAATTCCTAGAGAAATTATGAATTTTAGGCAACAAAGCGTTAATTTTTGAAACTGGCATTTTCATGCCTTCTGCACAAAGGCCTAGAGTAAGCTTTAAGCAGACATCTTCCTTCTCACCAAAATAAAGAAGTAAAGACATTTCTGCCACCCCACCCTCACCCCCAAGTCAAAGCCAAGGCAGAGAGAAAATGCAAGGAAAATATTACCGAAAGGCACTGCATACCACACCTACATTAAAGAGCTGGACACCACCCACTTCCAGCAGCCCAAGGTAACGTGGCTCCAAATAACTTCAGAAGAGCAAACTCAGGAGAGAAAGCTTGACACCATCAAGGCCACTCTGACCATACATACAGTCTTTTACAGAACAGACAGAAGAGAATAACACATGGACGTCAAGGTTGCCAAGCACCAGGCCAGGCTCTAAAGAAACCGCATGTCATTAAAGTAGCCAAGATTAACTGATGAAGAGAGAAAGTACAGTACAGTCAGTGAATTCCTGACTACAGCACTTTGAATGTTACCGGCAAAACTGGGATGTTCTAGATTGAGTTCAGCTCAACTATACTTTTTGTATCAGGGTGCACAGTGTGGTGAGTGGTGATGGCACTGGCCTTTGATCCCAGCACTCGGGAGGCAGAGGCAGATAGATCTCCAAGTTCAAGGCCAGCTTGGTCTACAGATCAAGTTCCAGAGCTACACAGAGAAACTCTGTCTTGAAAAACCAAATAAATAAATAAATAAAATTTAAATAATTAAGAAAGTGTAATTCTAGACTAGATAGATGATGTGTCAAGCAAAATATGCCATTCCTTAATTTATGGCAGCAACTGTTAATAGTTACTGAGCACTGGACTAAAGAGTAGCACCATTTAACCCTCCCACTATTTCTCTGAAATATACTTTGTATTTTACTGATGAGAAAACAGGCTAAGAGAGGCTGCATCATTTGCCCAAGGCTACGGACAGAGAAAATTACGTATGAATCTAAGTGGACTTTTGGGGGAGCTCTGGAGGAGATCTCATTCTATGGCCCAGGCTGGCCTGATATGCATAACAACTCTCCTACCCATGCATCCAAGTGTTATGGTTATAGGCATAACCTACCACACTTGGGTCAATATCTACATTCTTTATGCTGTTGTTGTTTTACCTTTTTTCTCTTTTCTTTTCTTTTTTTAAAGATAGAACCTCACTCTGTAGCCCAGGCTGGCTTAGAACTTACTCTGAAGACCTGGCTGGCCTCAAACTCAGAGATCCACCTGTTTGTATATTAGGATTAAAGGTGTGAACCACCACGAACCATGACTGACTTCAGAATTTAAATTTGTAATCATACAGCAATACTCCCTCCTACCAATAGCAAATGTTGAACAGTAGTTATGTAAAAATAAGGTATGTAGTCTTAGGGTAAGACATATACCTACAATCTCAGCATTTTGGCAGATGGAAACTAGAGGATCAAGAATTTAAGGACATCTTTTGTTACACTATGAGTACAGGTCAGGCTGTGCTATATAAGACTCTGTCTTAAATACTAAAAGTAGCCAAGTGGTGGTGCATGCCTTTGATCCCAGCACTAGGGAGGCAGAGGCAGGTGGATCTCTGCTGAGTTGGAGACCCTGAGCTATATAGTGAGTTCTAAGCCAGCCTGGTTACATGAGACCCAATTGCAAAAAAATAAATAAAGGGGAGGGGGCATTTCTATCTGAAGTTTGCTATTCATGAGGAGAGTGATTTTTTAAAAATGTATCTTGTGCCTGGAAAGATGGTTTAGTGGTTAAGAGCACTGGCTGCTCTTCCAGAGGACCCAGGTTCAATTCCTAGCATATAGCCAGTCACACCTGTCTGTAACTCCAGTTCCAGAAGATCCAACACCCTCACACAGATATACATGCAGGCAAAACACCAATGCACATGAAACAAAAAATGTTTAAAAAAATTTTTTTTAATTAAGGGAAAAAAATAAACACCAAAAAGTTAATCTCTAAGGTGGTGGTGGTGGAGGCTCACGCCTTTAGTCCCGGCACTCGGGAGGCAGGAGCAGGCAGACTTCAAAGCCAACCTGGTCTACAGAATTAGTTCTAAGATAGCTAGGGCTATTACACAGAGAAATCCTGTCTCAAACCCCCCCCCCAAAAAAGTTTATCTCTGAACCAATGTACTTTATTTGTAAAACACAAAAGGTAACTACTAACATAATTTATCTCAAATGCTGGGGACTGACCATAACAGAATATCAAAGTAGGAGCTCAGTGAACCTGAGTTAGAAAGGAGCAAAGTTGGTCTTCTAATAAAAATCTGATTTTGATTTTAGGAATCTATAGTTCCCAATGTGGATGGAAGGGAATATTGGCAAATATGACCCTAGACCTACACAGTCAAACAATTTCTCAAGATCTGTTTTGAAACCAGGCCTGATGGTACAGGCCTTAATCCCAACTCCCTGCAAAGCTGTGGCAAGGGAACTGCAAGTTCAAGGCCCAGATGGACTACAGAGTAAATTCAAGGCCAGCCTAGGCTACTCAGTGAGTCTCTGTCTCAAAATGAAAAGGCAAAAACAGAGCTGAGGATGTATTTCAGAAGCGAAGCTCTCACCTAGCATGAGTGAGGCGCTAGGTCGATCCCAGTACCACAAGATAAGGGAGAAGAAGAAAAAGGCCTGTTTGAGAAAGGGTTTCAATACTTGCTAGAACAATAGCATCATGGGGAGAGGGGATAATTCTAAATACTGTAAAGCAAAAGAATTGCTCTTGTTATTCAATTGTGTCAACTACTGAGTTTAAATTAGTTTAAGTTATACGAGATATATGTGTGTAATAAACAGGTGTGCATACACTCAAATTGAAACTAAAATGAGCCATAACTCTCTCTGAAAAAAGGCATCTATATCCTAAAATAAGAAACTTAATTTTATTCGACTGGAATTAATCTTACAACTAAAAGAATACACTTCAGATCTTCCTATATTTTACCAGAGAAGGAAAATCAGAGCTCAAAAATAAATATCATAAGTAAAGCTTAATAGCCTCACCCATCAATCTCAAAATGTTTATTTTTAGGTATCTAGAAACCATGATGAAAAGCAGATTTGTTCTAAGATATGTCTGTATCTGAACAGCATTCCCTCTGTACAATTCTTGTTTCTATTCTTCTCTTTTCTAATTCAATTCTGTTTGGTTTCTAAGTTAAGAAGTGTGTTTCATTTGCATAAATGGTAACTATTCTGAGATACTATTCATGACTATACATTTGAATTCTCTAGAGTACCATTCATAACTTCAAATGAAACAGGAAAAACATTCATTCAACTTTACCTTAATGGTGACTAAGGATTTGAGTGATGCAAATGTTACACTACTGTAGAGCAAAGAGTCTTATCTATGGCCCCAGGGTAGCTACAGAAGCTGCCCAACACAAAATCACAGACACACTTAAAACATCAGCCCAACACAAAATCATACACACACTTAAAACATCATGATATCTGTATGTGTGTGATTTTTTGTTGTTGTTACTCAATTTTGTGGGTTTTTTTAATTAATTTAAAAAATTTTACATTTTTATTCACATGTATGTATGCGTGTGTGCAAATACCCAAAGACACCTGAAGAATTAAACTGGGATTCCCCAGTCCTCTGGAAGAGCAATGAGCACTCTCCCCACCCCACCCACAACAGGGTTTCTCTTTGTAGCCCCTGGAACTCACCTTTAGTCCCAGAACTTGGAAGGCAGAGGCAGGCAGATCTCTGTGAGTTTGAGGCCAGCCTGGTCTACAGAATGAGCACCAGCATAGCCAGAGCTAATTACATGTATTTATTGTGTGTGTGGAGGTCAGAAGACAAATTGCAGGAAATAATAACTTGCACCATGTGGGTCCCTGTGATGTATAGTTTTAATTGTCAATTTAACAGTGTAGCATGGCCTCAGAAGAGAATCTCAAAGACTTTGTAGATTAGGATGGCCTGTAGGCATGTCTGTGAGGGATTGTTCTGGGTGCACTCATTAATGTAGAAAGACTCAGTCCACTGTGGGTGGCAACATACCCTGGCTTTGGGTGGCGGACTGAGCAAAGAAAGTAGAGAAAATGAGCTAAGCAAAAGAAGCATGCATGCATCCATTCTCTCTCTGCTCTTGACTGTGTATGTGACTAGCTGCTTCCAATTCCCACCTCAATGAATTATGACCTGAAATTGTGAGCAAAATTTAAACCCTTTGTCCCCTTAGCCACTTTCTGTCAGGGTATTTCCTTGGCAACAGAAATGAAACTTTATCATTCAGAGGCTGAACTCAGGTCAGGCCAGGTAGCAAGAACCTCTACCCAGGAAGGCTCTAACACTCTTTTATAGTTTTATAAAGTATCTAAGCAGGGACTCAAAGATACATCTTAGCCATAAAGCTCAAACTTCAGTTAGAATAATCCTAACAGGTTCTAGCAACTTCTTGACAAAAAGCAATGCAGGTTGATCTTTAGATCGAATGCTTTTCTGTCTCTCATTCATGAAAGTAAAAGTCTACTAGCTCTTTATTCCATCTAGTCTTAATCAGTGATAAGAAATTGAATTTACATAGGTCTGCATAAATAATTCAGCTGTCTGTACTGCTCCAATTGATTTTAACTTGATAAAATGAAATTTGAACAGCATAAAGATAATGTGACTATTTTAAAGCTGTCATTTCCTGATTTCCCTCCATTTCTTTTCTCATCCAAAGACAGGAGACCTATAACCAGAAAGAAGGAAGAGAAGCCAAACACCCACCTCAGAACATCCACACTCACTCCCTTCCACTGAGTTACCCCTCCTAACTCAGTGGTTTTTGACTGGGGTAATCTGGTTCCTCTATCTGGGTACAAATGTCTAGAGATATTTCTGGGTATCACATTGAGGGAGGATGCTATTGGCACTTAATGGATAGTAAACAGTAGGCTATTTAAAATTCTAATCTATGAAATATTATCAAGAGAATCCACAGAAACAAACCTAGTGGTTCAGGACATGAAGGGGCTCAAGCAGAATTCAAGAATTCAAGAATTCAAGACTGGCCCGGGCTACAGAATGAGCTCAAAATAAAACTACAAGAACAGAATAAAACAGAGGCATCATTAGCATTTATTAAGCCTATCTGTTATGTTGTACACTTCCCATACAAAAATCAACAACAACAAAAAAAGGCCAAGTGTGGTAGCACATGACTTTAAACCCCAAATTTGAGAGGGAGAGGCAGAGGCAGGTGAATCTTGTGAGTTCAAGGCACGCCTGGTTTACATAGTAAGTTCCAGGGCATTTAGACAGAGCTACAGAGTAAGACCCTGTCTGGGGGGGAGGGAAGGTATGCCTGGAAATGTAGCTCAGTAGTATGGCACTTACCTAACACACATGAAAGCCTGGGTTAGGAGCTAGA